>QLOH01000816.1:0-375395 GCA_026901365.1 Sesbania bispinosa
TTAATATGAATGGATAGTGAGAGGAAATGTGTTAATAATAACAATAAAAAATTAATCTGTGAAAAAAAAAGAAAAATAAAAAAAACACGATCAAAATTGTCTGTCGTGCAGGATAAATGTGGTTCATAAAAATATCACTTTACAGAAAATAGAATAAAAACTTGAGAAAACACAGATGAAAAAAAAAAATAATACGTGTACTATGGGAATAATTTTAATATAGAGTGAATGGAAGTAAAGTGAAAAATAGAATAAATAAGAGAGCTAATAAGTGAAACATTAATGAATAAAATAGAGAGATAAATAATATATTGAAAAAATACATTAAAATTCATGTAAATAAACTCATATCGTATTTCTTTATGTGAGTTTTATGTAATGAAATAGATAAACATAAATGGATAATGAGAGAACTTGTTTCAATATAATAATTATAAAAAATTAAAATTAAAATGTGATTAAAAAAGAAAAAGAAAAAAAAGACAAGAGCTGGACTGCTTCCTGTGGTCTGTAAAAAAATTACTTTTCTGAAATGAGAATAGATATGAATGAATAATGAGAGAAATTATTTTAATATAATAACAAAAAAATTAAAGTGTGATAAAAAAGAAAATAGTATGAGCAGGAATATTTCCCGTGTACGATACTCGTGATTTATAAAACAAATCACATTTGTAATGAAACAAATTATTGAGATCAAATAATGAGAGAAAATATATTAATATAATAACAAAAAATAGAAATTTAAAAGTGAGATAAACAGGAATTTTATTATAGATTAAATAGATAAATAGAATAAATGAGTAAGATAATAAATGAAAACATTAATGAATAAAATAGAAAGATAAATGATATATTAAAATATCATGTTAAAAGTAATGTAAATCAGCATATTTATTGTATTCCTTAATGTGAGTTTTTATATAATGAAACAGATAAACAAGAATAAATAATAAGAGAAATTATTTAATATGATAATAAAAATAAAATTAAAGTATGAAAAGAAGAAAAAAAATGTAGGATCAAAACTGCTTCACGTGAAGGATGCTCATGGTTTATAAAATATCACTTTTATAATGAAACAAAATAATATGAACGAATAATGTGACAAAATATTTTAATATAACAATAATAATAAATCAAATTGTGAAAACAAACAAAACAAAAGAAAAAAAGCTTCATGTGAAGGATACTCATGGTTTATAAAATATCACTTTTATAATGAAACAAAATAATATGAACAAATAATGAAAGAAAATATTTTAATATAATAATAATAAATCAAATTGTGAAAACAAACAAAACAAAAAGAAAAAAAAAAGTTTCACGTGAAGGATACTCATGGTTTATAAAATATCACTTTTATAATGAAATAAAATAATAGGGGATACCTGAGGTTAACACAAAAAAAAATAATATGAACGAATAATGAGAGAAAATATTTTAATATAATAATAATAATAAATCAAATTTTGAAAACAAACAAAATAAAAAAAAGTTGGTGAATAAACATTAGCCTATACAACTTTTTCAATGTAATAAAAAAGAAAAAAAAATGTGAATGAACAGTACCCTAGTCCCTATATAACTTCTCCATTGTAATAGTATAGATAGATTATAGGTGCTCTTTTTATTTGTGTTTTGAATATTTATTTTCTTTAGTTTCTTGACTTTATATATGTATAATATTTTTAATTTTTGTGATCTTCCTTTAAAATCTATATATTTTATTTCCATTTTTCCTCTTTTGAGGGATAGTCTTATGTATGCTACCCTTTGTTTGGTTTGAAGAGAGAGTTAGGGAAGAGGGAGATAAGGATGAGAGAAATTAATTATGAAAAGAGAAATAGGAGAGAGATAAAAGAGAAATTAATTATGGTAGTTGTTTGATTGTGGAGAAATGAGAGAGAGATGTGTAAGAAGGTAAAAGTACAAGATTACCCTTGAAATTAAAAAAACATTTATTCATTCAATTTTGTTAATAATAATCGATTTTAATAGATTTGTAATCGATTTCATTAGATTTTAATCGATTTATATGATTTCAATAGATTTTAATCGATTAAAATCGTATTGAAATCGTTTTAATCGATTAAAATCTATTAAAATTGTTTTCATTCATACACCACTGGCACAACACGAATACACACGCAGGGCATATTGGTCTTTGTTGTACATTTTACCCCCTTTCTCCCCTCAGCAGAGATGATTTAATTCACTTATAGGACCCGTATATTTTTCACTCTCTCTTTTAACTCTCTCCTCTATTAAATGAGGTTGAGTTTGTTTTCTCTTCCCTATTTCTCTCTCTCACCTCTCTTTCTCGGCTATCTCAGCGGAAACAAACACAGGGTCAGAGATAAACGGAACTGCTCATAGATTGGGAAGACAATTTATATTTCACATCAACTACTACTGAAGTTGGCAAATAATATTTTGAATCTGGTTGTGGGTACGTACTAATAATTTTTATATCAACCCACCATTGATCACAATAATTCAAATGTGGGGTCCTCTACAGAAGACCTTAATATGCTATCTAAAGAAGTGTATATAGGCTTGGGAGTGGTTTCAACTTCAAGATTTGATTAAGGGATGCCCGCTTCATGGCTTGGAAAACAGTTCAAACTTTTTATAATGAGTTATCCTCCTCTAATTGGTCTATGATCGATGCTGTTTGTGAGGGAACCATCCTAAAAAAAATTGCCCGAAACTAACAATAGATTGGTGACAAGCATATGGGAAAGAAACAAAAAATAGTTTGCGGTTTATTAGGTGGATTCTAATACAATGATAGAAAGCTAATCAGAGACTAATAAATAAGATAGGCACATTCATATAGGCTCAAGTTCAATTTATAGCTCTGTCTGTATAACATGTTCATCCTACCTTACCTCCTCCTACATGTCATCATTGTGGTTTTATAAGGCATATGGGAGAACAAAATGTTAGGTGAGCAATCCCTTTGTTAAACTTACTAAGAAGGATAACTGTGTGGAGAATTTTAGCTAGCCATAGAATGGCCCCTTCTTAAACACAGTCTTTATTGGAGAAACCATCTCAATCTTTCAATGGGGTGATCAGCACCAAATTTTTTTATAGGTCGAGTAACAAAGAAAAACTTAATCAACTACTTTCACATATGTAATTATGAGAATTGGTTGAAGTGTTAGTCGCACGATGTAACATTTTAACCCCCTTGTTCTATTTATCTCTTGAGCATTTTGTTTAGGACATTATTTGGTACTTTTTTTTGTTGGTTAGGGTAAGATTTTCATATGGGCTTGTGAAACGCACAAAATGGGCCAAGAGTAGGCATGCTTGTATATTTAACGGGCTTTCTAAACCAATTTTAGCAACAAGACTATCGGATTGGGCGGAAAATAGGGATTTACTTATTTTTTCTGTTTTATCTTGTTTACTCAATGTATTTTGAACAAACATGTTATATTTTATAGTATTTATTAGTTGAAACATTGTAAAATCGCTCTTATGGATTTATTGTGTCATATAAGTGTCGTTACGCTGCCTTTTTGGACTTTAATCTAATCTACTTTGACAAAGAAAAGAAAACCAATTGCCAAAGATTTTTTTTTCCAACGGTTAAAGAAATTTAATTGAGTATATCCCCTAATTAATATGGAAAAAACTAAAGTCATATGTTCACATCTATGTAATTATTTAGTAAGTCATACTTTGTATTGAGTAATACAAAAACTGATTCTGTTTAGTTGGTTATAGTTAGTTTTAGTTTCCGTTTAGTTGGTTATAGTTAGTTTTAGTTTCTGGCTGCTATATATATATTGTAGCCTTCCTTTGTATTTTCAATTTTATTCTAAGAAATACAATCAGTTTCCTTTTTCCTTTTATGGTACCCGAGCACTCCTTTGGGGGGCTCTACTACGCTTGCTGCGGCTATTGCATAGATTCCGTTTTTCGCCAACAATGGCAGAATCAGAAAAATCAAACAGAGACATTGATCAATCACAGAATCCATATTATCTCCATCCATGAGAAAATCCAGTTGCCGTCATATCAGATCCACAACTCAATGGAGTAAATTACCATTCCTGGAGCAAGAACATCAAGAGAGCTCTGTCATCAAAGAACAAATACAAATTTGTTGATGATTCTATTAAAGAACCAAACAAGGATGATCCTCTTCGGAATGCATGGGAAAGATGCAACAATATTGTTGTATCCTGGATCATGAAGACTCTTTCTCCAGAAATCGCCCAAAGTGTCATCTACATAGACAATGCTTATGATCTGTGGGAAGACTTAAAAGATCGTTTTTCGAAGGGAGACCACTTTAGAGTTTCTGATCTTCTGCAGGATCTACATTCTATTAGACAAGGTGATCGAGGAATTTCTGCTTACTACACTGACCTCAAGACTTTATGGGAAGAATTGGAAATTTTAAGGCCTCTTCCATCATGCACATGTTCGACAAAATGCTCATGTGACCTCATGAAGATTATAAAGAAATACAGGGACTCTGAGTATGTAATATGCTTCCTAAAGGGTCTTAATGATCGGTATAGTCATGTGAGAAGCCAGATTCTGATGATGGAGGATCTACCATCAATAAAGAAAGCTTTTCCATTACTAATTCAGCAAGAAAGACAGTGTTCTGGATCTGGACCTTCAGACACAAGAGTTTTTGCCACCACCACTGACCAGAATTTTGCTTGGAGAGGTTCCACAACAGGAAGAGGAAGAAATCAAGGTGGCCGAGGAAGAGGTAGATTTAATCAAAGAGGACCTAATAGTGGCAATGTTAAATTGTGCAGTTTCTGTGGAAAGGAGAGACATACAGTGGAAACATGCTATTTTAAGCATGGTTTTCCACCAAATTTCAAATTCAAAAACAATCCTAGAAATTCTTCTGTCAACAGTTTTTCTTTAGAACCAAGCATTGATAGTCAAGCATCCATTAATCAAGGCAATCAGCAAAGTGACATATTCAAGAACCTTACATCAGAACAATCTGCACAAATTCTTGACATCCTCAAGAAAACAGAATCATTGAAGAGCCAGCCTCACAGTGTTAATCAGGTTTCTCATAATACTCAAGATAAGGACCCTCAACAAAAGTCAGGTAATTTTCTTGGTCCTGGTGTCTGGATTTTGGACACCGGGGCCACTGATCATGTGTCAAATTCCTTAAATAATTATATTTCTTATCATTCCATAGAACCTGTTCAAGTCACTCTACCCAATGGTCTTATTACTGCTGCTAATTTTTCTGGAACTGTTTCTTTCTCCAATGATTTCTATCTTAATAATGTTCTTTATATTCCAGATTTTCATTTCAATCTTATATCTGTCAAGAAAATAACTGAAGCATTGAACTATTTTTTAATTTTTGGAAAATCTTCTTGTGTCATACAAGATATGACTTCTTCGAAGATGATTGGATTAGCTAAAGTGAACAAGAATCTATACATCTTGCAGGAACCAAATAAAACTGTTGTACCTACTATTTTTGCTGTCAATTCCTTTTCTGATAAAATTGTACAAAATACTCATGTTGTTTTTTATCCCTGGCATTTTAGATTAGGCCACCCTTCCAATAAAGTTCTACATCATATTAGTCAGCAATTTCCTTATGTTCATTTTAATTCTGACATGATATGTGACTATTGCCATTTGGCCAAACAATCTAAGCTTCCTTTTCCTATTAGCAATACTAAAAGTGTTGCATGCTTTGATCTCATACACATGGACATTTGGGGCCCTGTTACTTCTATGCATGGTCATAAATACTTTCTCACCATCATTGATGACTTCTCTAGGCATGTTTGGGTTTTTCCTATGAAATCTAAAGCTGAAACTCGAAATTTGATTGATGATTTTATTAAATTTGTTTCCACCCAATTTAATAAGAAAATTAAATGTATAAGAAGTGATAATGGGACTGAGTTTGTCATGCATCCTGCCTTTTCTAAACATGGTATAATTCATCAAACATCTTGTGTAGAAACTCCTCAACAAAATTCTGTTGTGGAGAGGAAACATAGGCATATCCTTAACATTACAAGAGCTTTGTTATTTCACTCTCACATGCCTAGAATTTTTTGGAATTTTGCTATTATGCATGTTGTTCACTTGATCAACAGACTTCCTTCTCCTGTTTTGCAAGGTAAATCTCCTTTCCAAATCCTTTACAATGAATCACCTACTTTTTTGGATTTAAAAGTCTTTGGCAGTTTATGTTATGCTTCTAACTTAACTCACAATAGAAATAAACTTGATCCTATAGCTAAAAGATGTGTTTTTCTTGGTTTTAAAACTGGAACTAAAGGCTATATTGTCATGGATCTTAATAATAGAGAACTTTCTATTAGCAGAAATGTGATATTTTATGAAGATACTTTTCCTTTTAAAACACACACTTCTGAACCTGTTGTGCAATCCCATCAGATATCTCCTTTTGATTTCTCTCTTGATATCCTTCCTAATATTCATTCTCCACCCGCTCCCTCTCCTACATCTACTTATATTCAAAATATTCCACCTCCTGGCCCTACTAACACTCCTCTCAGGAGGTCAACCAGAACTAGAACTTCACCTACCTATCTCTCAGATTATCATTGCAACCTTCTCCACACAAACCAATTTGATGGTCACAATACTATCAAATATCCTTTAACTTCTGTCCTGTCTTATTCTTCTCTCAGTTCTAAATATCTTAATTTTGTTCTTTCTATTTCCACTCACACTGAGCCCACTTCTTTCCATCAAGCTGTCCAAAATGATCATTGGGTCAAAGCCATGCACCATGAACTTCAAGCTTTGGCTGCTAACAAAACTTGGTCTATTGTTCCTCTTCCTCCTGGAAAATCTCCTATTGGTTCAAAATGGGTATATAAAATTAAGTACAGATCAGATGGTTCAATTGAGAGATATAAGGCCAGATTGGTGGCCAAAGGTTATAATCAAATAGAAGGTTTGGATTATTTTGACACCTTTGCTCCTGTGGCTAAACTTGGTACTGTTAGACTTCTTTTAGCTATAGCATCCCCTCATAATTGGCACTTGCACCAATTAGATATTAACAATGCCTTTTTACATGGTGACTTGGATGAAGATGTTTACATGGAAATTCCCCAAGGTCTTCACTCTCCTTCATCTAATTCTGTTTGTAAACTTCATAGATCTCTTTATGGTTTAAAACAAGCCAGTAGGCAGTGGTTTGCCAAGCTCTCTTCCTACTTACACAATCTTGGTTATCATCAATCTTCTCATGATCACTCTCTTTTTACAAAAATTAATCATGATCATATTACTGTTATATTGGTTTATGTAGATGACTTAATCTTAGCTGGAAATGATCTCTCTGAAATCCAATCTGTTAAAACTAACCTGGACAGCCAATTTAAAATTAAGGATTTTTAGGCCCTTTGTCTTATTTTCTTGCTTTAGAAGTTGCTCGTTCTCACCTTGGTATTACTCTTTCTCAAAGGAAATATACTTTAGACCTTCTTGCTGATACTGGTTTACTTGCAGGAAAACTTGCTCCTACTCCCATGGTCAAGTCACACAAACTAAATTCTGTTGATGAACAGTCTTATTCAGATGTAGCTGGCTATAGAAGACTTATTGGAAAGCTCCTCTACCTAACTACAACTAGACCTGACATCTCCTTTGTTGTTCAACAACTTAGTCAGTTTATGGCTTCTCCTACTAATTACCATTACAAGGCAGCTGTCAGAGTTCTCAAATACCTCAAAGGTGCTCTAGGACAAGGGTTATTTTACCCAACTTCCTCTTCATTACAACTTAAAGCTTTTAGCGATTCCGATTGGGGAACTTGTCCTCAAACCCGAAGGTCCATCACTGGCTACTGCATCTTCTTGGGAGACTCTCTTATTTCTTGGAAGTCCAAGAAACAATCAACTGTTTCTAGATCCTCCTCTGAAGCGGAGTACAGAGCCCTTGCTTCCACTGTTTGTGAGCTACAATGGCTGACATATATTCTTCAGGATTTACATATTCCTTTCACCTCTCCAGCCTTGTTATATTGCGACAGTCAACCTGCTCGTCACATTGCTTCCAATGCTGTGTTTCATGAACGCACCAAACACATTGACATTGATTGTCATGTTGTTCGAGAAAAACTTCAGGCCAAGTTGTTTCATCTCGTGCCTATCACTAGTTCTGATCAAACAGCCGACATCATGACTAAACCTCTTGAACCTACTCCATTTTCTTATTTGGTTTCCAAGCTGGGAGTCATTAATATTTACTCCTCAGCTTGCGGGGGGTATTGAGTAATACAAAACTGATTCTGTTTAGTTGGTTATAGTTAGTTTTAGTTTCTGTTTAGTTGGTTATAGTTAGTTTTAGTTTCTGGCTGCTATATATATATTGTAGCCTTCCTTTGTATTTTCAATTTTATTCTAAGAAATACAATCAGTTTCCTTTTTCCTTTTACTTTGGTTAATCTGCAACAATATAAACTTAGCAATCCAAATTGCAGTAAATATAGCCTACTATAAGTTAATTAAACATTTGGTTCAGCTACAATCATGCCATCTCCACTACGTCACTCTTCAAACCATCAGTTTCCATAGCTCTCCTTTGTACAGTCTTATAAGTATATCTCTTTGCCAAGAAGACATAGAGACATAAATTTAAAGCATTAATGATTGCCAACATCCAATAGAACCTATCCAATCTACTTGAATTGATATCCTTCCCAAACCAACTTTTGCCATTCTTCCCTGTGACATGGTCCACAATTGTGATTAGAAAGCTGCTTAAGAAGCTTCCAACTCCAATCACACTAAGAAATAAAGCCATTCCCATGCTTCTCATTGAGTCAGGAACTTGGTCATAGAAATACTCTTGCAAGCCAACTATACAAAATGAATCCCCAAGGCCAAGTATCAAGTATTGGGGTACCAACCAAAGCACACTCATGGTCTTTGGCTCTGTTTCCCCTGTTATCAGGTCTTCATGTGCAACCATTCTTAGTCTCTTTGCTTCTACTAATGCTGCAACAATCATAAGTATGATTGAGAATGCCAAGCCAAAGCCAATCCTCTTAAGAATGCTGATACCTCTTTCATTACCAGTGACTTTCCTCAGAATTGGAACAATAATCTTATCATATATGGGGACAGTTATTAAGGTACTAACAGCTGCAACAGAGCCAATGGAAGCTGGTGGGATTTTGAAATTGTTGCATATGTTTAAGTTCATAGCAGCTGCTTGTTTGACAAAGAGGGTTGAGCCTTGTGCTACACATACTCCAATTGTTAATGAAGTTAGCCATATGGGAATTATATTCAGAATAAGCTTTGTCTCCTCCACTCTTGTCACTGTTGATAATCTCCATGGATTGTCTTTCTGATCAATAAATTTCTCTTCAATTATTGCAGCCTTGTCAAGAAACCTAGTAATTCATTCAGGGACATTAACAATCATCCAGAAAATATGTCTTTCATTGTTTTGTAAAGATAAAAGGTAGAGTTTAATTACTATGCACTGTAAAAAAAATTTTACTTGTCATCCATTAATGTATTACCACATTATTTAATAAATTTAATAACACGTAATGTGTCATATTCATTAAATGACGTGGTAACATATCATTGGATGATGCGTAACAGTGTATAATTATTAAATTCTATAAAGTATTGGTCTCAATCTGAGAGGGTGCATGTGTGATACCTGAGCCTGTTAGTATGGCTTAGAAGCCTTCCTTGGGACTTGTTTGACTTTGGGACTTCATACAATAAAGCAGGACTTGAAGGACAGCATAAATTCCTTTTCCTTATGGCTGCAATTAGGACATGTAAAATTGGTGTTAATGGGTTTCCTTCTGGCCTCCTGTACCTGTAAAAACGCCTCCCCATATAGAAAGCTATGATAGTGAGAGCCATAAGAATAGTGAGGATAAGACTAGCAGCTCCCCAGCTCACAAAGTCTTGAACATAAACAATAACTGTTAATCCAAGCAGCAATGCAAAGCAGAGTGCAAAGTTCCACCAGTTGAAGAAAGACATCTTCTTTTTCCTTTCTTCCGGGTAATCATCATCAAATTGATCAGCTCCAAAGCTTTGTAAGCATGGTTTGTATCCTCCAGTACCCAAGGAGATACAGTAAAGGGCAAGGAAGAAAACCACTTCATGAACCTTCCTAGGCTGATGACATATCTTTGTGTTGCATGGCTTTAGACTTGGGATGTATTGAGACATAATCAACAGGCTTAACCCCTGGTTTGACAACTAGAAATTAGGCTCATTTATCATGGCAACATTATATCAGTCCATGCATTTTAATTTGATGTATAAACAAGGAAATTGAAATTTGTTATACATCCTAGACATGTTACTAAGTTTTAATATTATACATGTTACTAAATTATAAAAAAAAAATGTAGTACTTTGATGAAATAAAAAAGATTTACCATCAGGTATACTAGGGATGAAAATAGGATCATAGGAAATCGACCAGTGTAGGCATCAGCAATGAATCCCCCTACCAAAGGCATCAGAGTTGTTGTTCCTGCCCAGTAGTTTACATTCTTGGCTGCTGTTTTGAGGTCTTCATCAATCACTTTAGTCAGGTATGAGATAAGATTACCAGCTATCCCAAAGTAGCATACCCTTTCACTTAATTCAATTGCTGCTCCAAATTGAAACAGAATCACCAAGTTATGCTCATATTAACCAAATGCATTTATTGCACAAATTTATTACATTTACCAACTAACAATAAATAAGTAAGACAATTTGCCTAAAATTATGCAAAGGATCAGGCTGAAAATAGGGAGAATTGATTTTCCACAGTTTTGGAGTGCACCTTTACTTTGAAGATCATTTGGCAGTTTCTAATGCCTACTTTGACACTATATGTTAACAGTTAAAACCCTTTTGTGAAAGACTGGTTGTTGCAAATTGCAATTTGAATTGTTTGAGAAGCATATGGGTAGCCAATGATAATCTTGTAAGAGGTGCTACTAGTTATTTGACATGCTTGCACATGTTTCATTAATTTATAACAAGAATGAAGCTTAAAAATGAACTCCAAAGTCCAAACCATTGTAGAAATAAAATGATTTTTATTTTTAGTTTTTTTACCGTAGCTGCAAACTTTGAAAAAATGATGATAAACAAAACTCATGTAAACAGGTATCTTACTGATGACAAAGAGAGAAGCTTTCCATACACCAGTTGAAGCACGGAGAGGAACTCTGCCTTTATAATCCACAGATGCATCATATACCCATTTGTCATCTTTACTTTCTTCTCTTGCACCTTGCTTTCCCTTCTCCATTTCTTGCTCCATCTTTACAAATTGAAGACTCAGGTTAAATGGTCCTCACTAGGATAGGATGGTATGTTATATAGACAAAGGTAAAGGGAAAGGTGGTATAGTTATATAGTACCTATAAGGTTGGTGGCCTCATTGATGAGATTTTTTAATATGAAATGTGTGTAATAAAGAGAATTTTTACTCCAGCTGGGCCTGTATCATTAACTTGTTGGAAGAGAACCTGCAAGATAATGAAGTGTAATTAACTTTTGTCAATCAAGCTTTCCTTTAGATTTTGACCAAAAAAAAGTTTTTCTCTAGATACACACAAAATGTGAGCATTTATTCAAATGACAAGTCTCTATATGCAGAATTTAATTGAAATATGTTCACATTAAATGCATGGTTAATAAACTATATGGATATGTTATTGTCTCACCTAAATAAAACATATTTTCTGAATATTTTCACACACGCCATATCTTTCAATTCATTGGTTTAATAATGTATAGATTAAAATAATGAATAAAATTATGCACAATTCAGTTTATTTTCATAAAATATTTTTTAAAATTTTTATAGAAATGAAAAAGTCATTACCTCTTTAAATTTAATTTAAAGCAAACATGAACTCACTTGAATGAAGATGATGACAGCAACTTTTGACTTCCCAGTTTCCATGACCGTCCATAATGTTTTATTTTTCGTTTTTTTAATCATAGGTGCAGTTAAAATATGTGGCTTTAATTTGCTGATTGAAGAGTCAGTTATGCGACTTTGCTATGTGGCATTAGAATAAAATGATATTTTTACTCTCAAAAAGTTTGTATATCTTTGGAGTACAGAGAGATAAAAAATTAAAAAATAGAGATGCCATAGGAACAAAAAAGTAAAATACAAATAAAAATATTACACGGTTAAATAAATATCAAAAGGGAAATGCTAATGTTACAAATGTCTTAAGTCTTAACCAATATCCTTAACTAATAAAAACGTTCCATTTTTAATAAAAAAAAAATTATTTAGTTACCGGTGCTATTAACTCACTAGACCCATATATTTGAGTGAAAAATTTAGTGGAGCATTAAAATATTGTGAGCTGATTTATCTTCTCCCAGTTACAACTTACAAGGATATCATCTCTACGGATGCACATGATAACTAGGTAGACATGACCAACCCAACCCATACCCAAGGTAAAAATAACGGGTCGGGCGGGTCATCGATCGGGTTGATTCGGATTTGATGAAGTAAAACCCGATTAATTCGGGTAAGGTACCGAGTTTTTGCATTTCAAACCCGAATAACCAAATCTAACCTGACTATAAATATAAAAAATTAATAAAATGATATAAATACTAAAATATTTAAAAAAATTTCAATTGGACCTCGATCTAACTACATGTTATTTTTGTGTTTCTTTCTAATTTTTCTATTTATTTTCATCTCTTTTAATTTTTATATGAAGCCGACTACTCAACTCAACTCAACTCAACCCAAACAAAGTCAAGTTGGTTCGGATCGGATTTCAATTCAAAAACAAAGAAAATCGACCAAACCAAACCCGAACTTATTTATTTGGGTCAGATCCAAAATATACATAAATCCGACTCAACCCGATCATTGAACACCCCTACCACTATCTCTCATAGTAAGGGAATCAACACTCAGGGTGCTTAACTTGGCTTTTATCACAGCAACATTGATGCTTAACATACTAGCTAGATGCGATGGAGGGGATTTTTGGTTGGTGGTTAAAATCATCTAACTTTATAATGTTTTACATAAAATCAAGTAACTATATATTATCAATATAATTGAGTAGTCGGGTTCACATAAAAGCCAAGTAGTCGGGTTGACATAAAATCATTAATATAATATTTTATAATTATGCTAAAACAATAAATTTAAATAACTTTATATTATTTAAATATTTCAAAAATTAATTGAAATAAATTAGAATATATATTAGGTAAATTTGAAAATAAAGCTTGAATATTATCTAAAAAGTATTATAGAAGTAAAATAAATAATTTAACCTTAATTTAGTATTGAAGTAATTTTTTGAGGTCACAACTACTTACGATTATATTTTTAATTTCAAAAATATAAAACCGTTCTTATATTTTTTAGTATAAAATCATCAATACAATGTTTTAAAATTATACTAAAATAAGTTCAACTAATTTTATATTATTTCGATATTATAAGAATTAATTAAAATATATTATTATATATATTAATTAAATTTGAAAATATAGTTTGAATATTATATATATCTAGAACATATTATAGACATAAAATAGACAATTTAACTTGATTTTAGCATGGAAATAATTTTGTGAGGTCATAACTATTTAAATAATTACTATTTGAAATAATATTTTGAGTTTTGTTTATCATTTATCTTCAATTAGTTTTTAATATATATAAAATATTTTATTAATATAAAATCAAATCATAATTGTTTAATTTCTCATTTATATGATGTGTTATCATTTATTATTCATTGATTTTAGTTTTTATGTATAAAGTTATTATAAAAATGAAAAAAAAGTATTATTATCCTTCATTTTATAGTATATATATTAATTGATTGTCTTTAGGTTGCACTTCCTTTATTTTATTATAATGTGATTTTATTTATTTATTTGCTACTTTAAACATTAACCACTATATTATCAAATGTTCATCTTCCCACTTCATCAACTGACCAGAAAATTTAAATATAACTACATTAGTATGCTTTATATAAAAAAACACTCAAATCTCAATTCTTCAAATTTATAAAATTTTTGCTATTCAAATATTTTCAAGGTGCATGAGAATAGGAAAACAATATATGCCCATACTCGTATAACCTTACACTTGGATGAATATGAGAGAGATAAATTAAAAAAGAGTAAAAGTGAGAGATGTGATGGTAATATTATGAGAGAGTAAAAGAAAAGTAATATGCTTTTATATACAAAATTATTATTTATGTTAAACATATATATTTTTTTATTTTTAATTATGAAAAATGTCCACCACTATGGTACTTAATTATACAATTTTCAAGTACCAAAAAAAAAAAATTATACAATTTTCAATAATTTATCCTTTATATCAAAAAAATAACTTTTGTCTAAAAAATATCTTTTATTATTTCATCATGTTTAGTAAGTAATATAATTTTTTCCTTTTGATATATTTTTAATATATTTAATCTATAATAAGTTTAACACATTTATTTAAAAATTAATCTTATAAAATATTATATTTATAAAATATAAATAAATCCCTACAACGCACGAGTATTATCTAGTAGTAATAAAGAATAATAACGTATGGGAGCATAAATTCGATCGATCCTACTGTCAAAAATTCCTCTACTGCTATAGAATTTGTTCAAAGCAATAATGCATGTAGTAGATGCATTAATTATTAATAGGCTACACATACGTATAATCGTCTTTCTCAGCAGAGAAACAAATGTTAGAATGCGTTAAACTAAAACTATCAAAAGTCATCAGCTACGTACTTCGGTTTCAACACACACATAATTTGAAGTTCTATTTTTTTTTAAAGATTGTTAGAATTGAAAGGAAAGGCAGAGGAAGAGTGTAAAAGGTACCCCCAAAGCATAATTTCTCTTGCTTGCCCGTTCATAGCCCGATATATATCTCGGGATTAAATCATGGCGTTATCCTAAATAATGATTTTGCACGGACACATTAATTAAAATAATAAAGAAGCACTAGAGTATAAAATAACTATAATAATTGATTTAATTTCCTAAATTAAAAAAGCATCTATAGTACAATTTTTTTTTGTGCAAGACCACAAATATCCTCCACGGGAGTCAATACTGTCGAGTCGGATCTATAGTACAAATTTAACATTACAAAAATTACATTCATTCAAATAATTTATTATAAAACAGAGAGTTGTGGGTTGTGACTCTGTTGGCAATGTAGAATGAGATTGTGGGAAAAATTTATAGGTTTCAATCCTCACTAAACACAGTTTTAACGTGATCAGTCTTAACTGTGACTAATTAAACAGCACATGGTCCCCCAAGGGGAGGCTACTAAAGCAATGACTTTAGGTCTCTCCTATTACAAGTCCTCAAATTTTTTTATAGGTATATATATTATATATTAAAATTAATAAAATTTTTATATTAAATATAAAAATATTATTAATTATTAGTTGATAGACAGTAATTAAAAATATTTTCCTTATAAAAAACAATTTTCTTAATTTAAGATAACTTTCATTTGTTAAAAATATTTTTTCATTTTTTAAAAATAGATATGTTATGTGAGACATCTTATCTCTTATGATTTCAATTTTATAATTTCCTTTAGGCCTATAAAAATATTGGACAGAGACTCTAATAAGAGGGATACATGTGCTTAATTAACTCGAAAAAAAATTAATTTATTATAGTGCAAATAAACTATTCGCAGCTTTTCCGAAAACACCGCGTGCATCTCTTTAGAAGTGAATATGAAAAATAAACATTTCGATTATATGAAAGACTGGAATAGATATGCAAGCTTTTTCGGAGTACTGCATCAAGGTGGAAAGAAATGAAGAGTATAAGCGATGTATAAAATATGAGTAATGATATTCATATACTTCTTTTTTTAATATTTTTTATTTTTCTATTCCTTTCCTATAGCATCCTCCCATTTCTTATTCTCTCTCATATGTCTTATCTATTAGTGTATCCACTTCCATAGAGTATATACTTATTAATTATTTTCCTTTACAGACGTTCGCCATGCATGTGTACTAAACTTTACATTTGTGAAGAACCATATTCTGCTTAAAATGCGCATGAAAAGAGATTCATGTTCAGCAAAAAACCATCGCATGTTATGTCTTTATTTTGTTAAACACAATATCCCTTTGCCTTTAGATTATTTTAGCTAAGAATGGAATTTATCATGGATAAGCAAGGAAACCACGTTAAAGAAAACTTTATTAATGGTAAAAACCAATTAATACAAGTTAAAGTTAATATTCGGGATAAGCCAAAATCAACCTTGATTAATGGTAAAAACCAATGCAAATTAAAGTTAATTCAGGATAAGCCAAAATCATACTGAGAGTGTGTTTAGATACATGTTCAAGTGTTGGTGCACAAATTCCAAACTTATGTGAGAAGTTTTGGGATTACACCAATATGTAGAAAATAAACATATACTAATCTTAACTGGAATATAAGAAAAAAAACTAATTTATTGTTAGTTAATTTCATTAACTTTTTTCTCAATGTCATCAACAGGATTGCATTCTCTACATTAACCTTTATGGAATATTTCAATTTTATTGTTTCAAGTAGAAATACTCTCTCTACATGACTCATTATTAAATAGGGTCACTGAAAAATAAAATATAAATATAAATAATGATATTTTGGTAATAGGTCATTAAATAGAACAAAATTAGTTAAAATTTATTTATATTTTGGACCACCATATATGAGTTTTTTATTGCTTATATTCGAGTCCGGATGGTGTACACAAAATATGAGTGGTGAATTCAAGGAGTAGATAATACTACTACTTCCGTTCTAAAACTCTTATTATTTTAGCATATTACTAATTAAGTTTCAAAGCTTTTGTTGTTTTAGATATCCAAGAAGAAATAATTATTTTTTTAACTATACTCTTATCTATTACTTACTTCAACAATAACTACTCTCATTTTCTCTCCTAACTACATTTGCCCCCTGTTTGGTAAAGAAGAAAATAGAGGGGAGGGAGAAGAAATAGGGTGGAGAAAAGAATCTTTGTATGTTTGTTTGTAGAGAAATTAGAGAGGAGAGAAATTTAAAGGTGTGGGTCCCACTCAAAAGAATTTCTCTCCTCAAGAGAGGAGAAATAGAGTGAAAATTCATTTTACACTATATTTCACTCTATTTCTTTTCAACCAAACAAGATGAGAGAGAAATAGTGTACTATTTCCACTCTATTTCACCTCTATTTCTCTCCTACCAAACAACCTAATTTCTTCACTATTTCTCACCTATTTCTCTCCACTCTATTTCCCTCTTTTCTATTTCTCTCTACTTCATTTCTCTCTATTACACCAAACACACTCCCTCTTTATTAATGTGGGTTAGTGTCAGTTAAATGAAATGGATAGAAATTAAATGAGGGTATTTTAATTAGTAAAGATTCTATTAAAATAATACACATTAAATTTTTCTTGGTCTATGCGCATAACTTTATAATAACAAGAGTTTTGGAATGGAGATAGTAGAAAAAGTAACACACACGTTAAGACACAAAAGGTTTCTTTTTTGAATTTAATTTATACACATTATTATTATAAAAAAATTATACTATTAATTATTTAATGATATGCTATCTTATGGTTAATTTATCAAGTTTAATATCATATAAAATGCTATATTTATTAAGTTATATAATAATTGGACGATAATATAATTTTTTATAGTAATAATGTATACAAGTTAATTTTTTTCCAATAATTAAGATATGTTACACTACAAGAAAATCGTAATTTAGCGACGGCCAAAAGTCATCGTTACAGGCCAAAAGCTATCTCTATAATCCACTTAGCGACGACCTCATAGACGTCGCTAAAATGTTAGTCGTTAATACAGTAGCGACAAGCAAAATAAGTCGTCGCTCAAGTCGTCTCTAAGTGAAGGGATCAATGACAATCGTTCAGCCGTCACAACCTAGCGATGGCCATGGCCGTCGCAACATATATTATATTATCTTTTTAATAATTTTTTACAAGTGACGGCCATGGCCGTCGCTAGTGATAAAAATATTTTTTCTTAAATTAAGTTTATTATTATTTATTTTATTTTAATATTTATTAATTTTAAAATTATAAAGAAAAATATTATATACTATATAAACACACCAATAGAGGAAAATATATATATATAAAGTATATATACAAAGAATGTTAAAAAATAATACAATAAATGTATAAAAAACATAATAAAAAATAACAATCATGGGTGACGGCGATGACGCTGTTGTGGTAGGCTAGTCACACTAGAACGAATGTTGGTTGACAAGTCCCCGATGTCATAACAGCGACCTCGGGTCTTGCCACCCGCAACATCTTTCCAGATCTGTAGCTTGGTGGAGCCATCAAAGCTGGAGGTGTCCCATATCTGTGACTCCACCTCCTTCAGGCGGTCCTGGTAATTGTCTGTTGAGTACAAGTAAACGTATAATTAGTTAGTTATATATTAATTCAATTGCAAATATATGAGATAATGTAAAAAACATTAATAAGCACAATGTTGGACTTACATATGTAGACCATGCTCGGTCATCTACCCGGCCACCACCCTTTTTTATGTGGGTGGCGACAAAGAACTCACCGGGCTCTACCTCCCGCCCCAACTGTCGATCCTACACAGAATAATTACACAAATTAATTATTTTAATAACAAATACAAAAATAATACAGAAGAGGGCTTGTTTATACATACTATATCCAACGCCACCTTAAGGTGGGCCTTGCGGCCCGTGGTGTGGACTGCTCCCCCGCGAAGAGAAGCTCGATTGCTCTTGTTACGAGGGAACTTCCCCTTGAACTCATCAGAGACCCAGTAGGCCAAATTAAAAGACCCTCCCAGGCCTCCTCAATACACCAAGTGGGCCTCCTCCTAGCCCTCTGGGCCTTGTTCATCATATCTCGAAGGCGATAGACAATCCTCTGCTCGTACACCTTCTTACTTTGGGCCTCATCAGAAGGGTCCCAAGTAACTTGGCTTTGCAAAAAAAATTAGGGTAAGTTAATAGAAAATTACATAACTTAAAGAAAAAAATATAAAGTGAAGACATTTTATTTATCGTAAACTCGGCCCACCATTTGTCCCTTACATCCTGCGAGGTGACCTCCCACGGGTAGTGAGGCCTCCGGAACTGCGATCGAATCGCATGACCAATGGCTGAGATGGGTGGGTTGTTAGGCACCCAACTGTAAAATAAAAAAAATTCAATATTAACTGTTAAAACAAATAAAGAGCAAATATTATCAATTCAAAAAGAAGTAAAAATAAATAAACAAACTCACCATCTGCCAAAAGGTCGGATAATAACCCTACCGTGAGGGTCTACCTCATGAGGTCTACTGGAGCTGGCATCGTGGAACCGAATAGGTTTCTCATCAGACTCGGGGTCAGCCTCCCTGTCCACCTCGGGCTCAGATATATGTGGAAGCTTCTGCTGCACCTCGGTAGGTATCTCATGGTATCCTGGTGTAGGGATGAACCTCATTCCGTCAAATGTTGGCTGGTTAGATGCAAGAGGTTGGCTAAGCAGGTGGAGGGGAGGAAGAAGAAGACTGGACGTATACCGTCGGAGGCGCTAAAGCAGATGGTTGCTCTACCAGCTGATCAGGGTGAGAGAGGTTGGTCCTCTCTCGAGCTGCACAAAAGTGAGCTGCCTGTGCAGCAAGCTCGCCCGGAGAGATGAACCTCCCTCTAATAGGAATTGAGACCTTTTGTCCACCTCTACCACGCATATGAGACATATTTACCTAAATTTAATAGTGTTAAATTAAAAATCAAATATTAAACAACAAGCCTATAAATTACTAATTATTTAGTACTAATTATTACCAATAATTTATTTGTGAATGATTAATTACTACTAATAATTACTAAATAACTACTTATACAATTACTTTGAGATTGAAAAATTTATATAAAATATATTTTTATATATCAAAAGAAGGTAGTCTCAAATTACCCTCTTTCTCGTTTTTTAATAGTATTTTTGTGTATAGTTGAAAAAATCACTTTGGAGAATGTGACTTTTCAAACATTGATAATCTTTTCCCTCCCAAATTATTATATTGTATTTTTTTAAAAAAAAAATTCTTAATGCCCATGTTTAAACTTTAAAATTTTTATCTCATATTAATTAGTATTATTAATTAAAGACCCTAGCTATTTCCCATACTAGAAATGAGAAACTTTCCTCCTTACCCTGTACTTTGCCTGACTGTTCGCATATTTTCATTCTCTCTATTTCATATTCCCTTTTTTATGTTGATTAATTGTTTCTAATTATTCTCTATCATTTGCAATGACAATAAATAAATAACAAGAAAATATTTATATTACAAGTTAAAATAAAGGAAAGATCTTAATAATAATTAATTTATGGGGTAAAATCAAATCAACCGGTAATGAAAGTATTACAAAAAAATATTATTAATATTTGAATTATAGGTTAAAAACAAAGAAGAAAGTTTTACATGAAAATGGATTAATGTTTAAATTGCTTGATGAATGATATTAATATTAAATCAAAATATAAATATTAAATTGTGATGATTATATATAAATAAAAAAATTTAATATTTAAAATATAAAGTAAGAATATATAAAAAAATAAAACATTTCGGTCGAAGTGTCATTAGTATCTAAATTAATATGACAAAAATTACAGTTTAAATGTTTTTAATATAAATCTTTGTTGACTATAAATGTTTTACTTTTGCATTTTTATTTTTAGTTGTAATAATATTTTAAAATTAATTAATAAAAACAATGACATATTAAATTGAATTGCGATTATATTGATAGACTAGAAGCTTCCTTTTGAAGTTCTATTATAATATTTTCTTCCATGGATGAATAAATTTTACATAAAATCTTATTAATATTAATTAAATATGAATTTAGTATATACATTTCAATATAATTCACTTGAGAATGAAATTTTTTTATTTTTGTATTAATGTTTAATTTTACATTATAGTGGTAAATAAGATTTTATTAATATTTAAATTATAAAATAAGAATATATATCACACAAGAATGAACATTTCGACCGAAAGCTTATTAATTAATATCTAAATTAATAGGGTAAAAATTATACTTCGATTATTTTTTAATAGAAATTTGTATCGGTTCTAAATGTTTTACTTATTTTTTTTTTGTTTTAAGTAGTAAAAATATTTTAAAAATTAATTAATAAAATTGAATTACTTTTTTGAATTGAATTGTGATTTTATTGATAAAATTTTCTTTTTCATATTTTCTTATAATATTTTTTTATACACTAAATAGGGAAGTAAATATTTACATAAAAATTAATTAATATTTAAATGTTATAGTGTATAGATTATAAGGGGTAATTATAATTCACCCGATGATGAAATTTTTTCATAAAATGTATTAACATTTAAATTTAAATTATAAGGGGTAAATACTTATAACAAGAAAGACGGTAATATTAAAATCAATGAAAAGACATTATTATTAAAATAATGAAACTAAATATACATGAAAATATACTAACTTAAATGTAAAAATATATCACTTTAGGATAACGATTCTACAAAAAAATCAATGATAATCAACTTATAATAATTCAAATAAGTAATTCTATATGAACAACCACACCATATTTTAGATATAAGAGAGCCTATCTAAGGGTACTCTTGTGTGAATACGCCCTCCTAAATTATTTATTATTATTATTATTATTATTATTATTATTAAATTTATTAAGGGCGCTCCCGCACCCAAACTCCCTCCCATTTTCCCGTTTTATTTTAATTTTTCCTCTTAGAACGCTCTCAAAAGCGCTCTTCTATTTCCTTTTTTATTTTTTCATTAGAGCGCTCCTATGAGCGCCCTCCCTTTCCCTCGTTTTTTTATTTATATTTTCCCTTAAGACGCTCTCAAGAGCGCTCTCCTATTCCCCTTTTTATTTCTTTATTTTTCATTAGGGCGCTCCCGTGAACGCCCCCTCTTTCTCTTATTTTTTTTTCTCTTTAAGGCGCTCCTGGGAGTGGCTTCCCCTTCCCCACCTTTTTTACGTAGACTCCAATTAGATCAGAGAAACGCGTCCCTCGTCTCTCTCTCCCCTTCCCCCGTGCTTCCTCCTTCTCGCACGCCTACCACCGCCCGCCAAAGCTCGCGTCACCATTGTCGCACCCTCCTCCGTCTGAGCTCTCCCCCGTGCCATGAGAGGAGGTCTCACCACTGTCTCTACTGCTTCACCCTCCCTCATGCATGGCACCCTAACTGCAGCAGCAGCCACCGTCAACCGACCAGTCTCCACATTCGCCACGTGCGCTCGCGGCAAGACTCCATGAGCAACGTCGTGTGAGCTCTCCGTCATGAACCCTAAGCCCTCCCCCCACCATGAGCTCTCCATCTGAACCCTAAGCTAAGCTCTCCACACTTCTCCCTCTTTGGTGAGTCTCCAATCTCTATCTCGCCCTTTCCCTCTCTCGCACCAGCCAAGCCTCGAACCAGCATCAACAATTTGAATATCCTTAGGTTTGTACTTCTGAAAAAAAATTCTTGTACTTATTTTTCACATTTTAATCATTTTGTCAATAGAAAAAGGTCTGGTTATGATATATGGATTTGATCTCTTGCTATGTTCTTTGGTTTTAGCTTAATTCGTTAGTTGTTGCTATATTCTTTGGTTGTCGATGTGTGATGAATGTATTGGTTCCAAACATTGAGGTTTTGAGACAACTTAATTTTCATCATCTGAGAACAATATATTCAATGATTTCACTATGTGCTCCCCCTCCCACTTGAATAGTTTTTGGAACTTGTGTCACCCCAAAATAGGCCATTGAATATGAGTTCACCAAAAAGAATCATTATTTGAATATCTTTATATGCTGAAACATGTTCCCTGTAACGTCCTAATTTCTTAATTCGAAAATAATGCCTGTTGGAAGCACCATTTCCAAATTCATGAAATTATTTCGCGCATTATTAATACCAACATACAAAAACATTACAAGGCTTAGGTAATCCAACTTTTACTTAAGCGAAAGTCTAAACAGTGAATATCATTACATAAATACAAAGTGGTGCCAACAAGGCTAGAGTATACATCATCCATAAATAGGCACAATGGGATATGAAATTACATGTGTCCTGGAATAATAGAAATATTCATAAGAGTCCCACATGTACCAACCTTTCCCATCAAAATAAGGAACGCTATGCCTATACCAAATAGTACAATAGAAAGGATGCAACATAAGTCAAAGGGATTGGGCCACCTATAGGACCCAACCAACAACTCCCATTCCCGATCAAGCGTCTGGATGGGGTCCCTGCACATCTGAATATAATTTTGTTGAAATTCTGGCAAGCGTACCAAAATCACAGCAGTATAATAGTAAGTAAAGGGGTTTTGTCGTATCCACATGGAACGGTTCAATTGTAAATCCTAGTGGTCACACTTATCAAGTGAGAGAAGATGATTGTTTGTGTAGATTGCAATAGTAAATAAAGAAAAGTAAATTGAGATGAGGTTGAGAAAATAACTAGAACTAGGATTGAACTTCGTCTATCGCACCCTTCTTGTATTTGGAAACCAATGAAATCTAAGAATTTATAATTATAATTATTGAAGCCCAAATAAATATCATTCATAAAGATTCCTCAACTATGAAATCCTTAGAACTAACTCCCTAAACCCCAATTCCTTGGCGATTTAACAAATTAATCCTAGCATTAAGATCAGTTGTTAATAGCTATCCATAAATTAAACCTTATTCCTAGGCATTTAACCTACAGAGTGATCTTACCCAAATTAGAATTCAAGATCCATATTCCTAGGCTCCCAAGAACTCGCTCCTGATTTTACAAAATCACCTTCCAGTGCGCCCCATAAAACCATATCATAACTCCGGCACAAAGACGGAAGCTAAGCATTAAGAATAGAGTAAAAACACCAATATATTATAAAAATAGAGATTCATAGATAACAAAGAGAATCCAAATACAATTGGGGATTGAATCGACTACATTCAATGCTATCGGAGAGTTTAGCTACTCATGGTAGCCATTACAAACCAATAGAGAGACTGTCACACTTTTCTCTAGCTCTGTCTCCTCCTTTGATCTATGTAAAAGGTCCTTTAAATAGAACTTTGGAAAGCTTATTGAGATCTTGTTTTGATCTTTTGGAAATTAGAATCACGTGCTCATGTGCTCAGCGCAGATGAAGCGCAGGAAACAGAGAGGAATTTAATTCCTTCGCTTCACTTGCGCTCAACGCATATCTCCTTTCTTTCCTGATTTCCTCTTTTCTGATTTGATCTCTTGCTGATCTTATCTTTATTTGCTTTGCTTTCCTAATTTCCTTCTTTTTTAGCTTGATTTCTTGCTGATCTTATCCTTATTTGTTGTTATCTTGCTACTCCATTTAAAACTTTCCTTTTTATCTGCAAAATCAACAGTTTTCTTATCAAAATAGCATCAAATTCAAATTTAAATTAAATAATCACAAGATCTGCAATTTAAACTAAAAGAGGTAATTTGGAGTGTAAATCTAATATTTTGCCCTTGATAAGTGTTGTAATTATATAGAAATTTATCATTAATTTAGCACTTATCAAATTCCCCCCAACTTAGCTTCTTGCTTGTCCTCAAGCAAGAAAACCTTTTGCAATCAAATGAACTCAATCCCCAATCATGGTTCTCACTAAATAAGGAAATAATTTCATCACCTCTTACTAGGCAGCTGTCACTTTCCAAATATCATATTGAAAATCAGATTTAAGTGATGTTTCCATGATTCAATCAGAACAGGATAAAAACACATTTAAACTTTTTCAAAAGTAGTAACCAAAATAATAAGTGATAAATCAAGGAATTCTCTCATGCTCACGGGTAAGTGTTTCCCTCAATTTTTCACAGCAGTTGAACAACTAAAATTGATAGTTGTTTCTGGTTAATGAACATGGACATAGTTAATCATGGATCAAAAAGTTCTTTCTTGGGTTGTAACGAGGCTGTGCTATAAAAAACCCATGGTTTTTCTGGATATGCAAAGAAACACTAGAATAGAAAGCAATTTTGAAATTTTCTTTTTCTTTGAACTTTCCCTCAATTCTCCATTGCATTCTTGATTTGCATCATTAAGCTGGCCTTTTCTTTTTGATTGGTGGTTCACTCCTTTTTATTTATTGTTTTTCTTGTTCATTCTTGAGGGAGTGACTCACTTTGCTTTCTTGTGCCTGCTCTTTGAATTTCTCCAAGTAACCAACTATTTCTCTTTCAAGTAACCAACTGATTCTCCTATTTTATCAAACTGCACCTTTGCTCTCTATCCCAAATGTGTAAGGGACAGGATATAGACATTAATTTTGGCTGGGGTGCATAAGAAAAAGAAACATTAAAGCTCAAATGGGTTACCAAAAAAACTGGAATATTTTTTTCAAAGGTTGGTTTTTTGGCACTGAGCAAATAATTTATAATCACAAATTTGTCTTTATCACTTCCATATTTTCAGAATAAAATCCAAAAACTCAAGCAATAGTAGTTAACAATGTAGAAACACAGGGAAACACTAGAAGGGGGGTTGAATAGTGTTTCTTTATATTTTTGAAAGCTTTTTGAAAACAAAAAGTTACAAACAGTTTCAGACAGGTTTATGAGGGCTGTCTGAAGTTTTTGGATGGCTCCTGAAAATATATTTTAAAAGGTTTCTTTGCTTTTAAAATATTTAGAATAGCTTTTCAACACCCTTGATATTAATATAAACGAATTGACAAGAGATAAGGGATAGAAAACTTAGCCAAGGATTTATCCTGGTTCACTCACTACCACTGTGAGCTACCTCCAGTCCCAATGCCAACAAGCACTTGGATTTTCTCTTAATCTTTCACAAAGATTACAAGTATTCTTTTACAGTCAAGCCTCTTCAGGCTCTACAACCAAGTATTGTTTTACAGACAAGCCTCTCCAGGCTCAACAACCAAGTATTGTTTTACAGACAAGCCTCTCCAGGCTCTTACAACAAGTATTCTTAGACAACAAGCCTCTCCAGGCTCAAAAACAATTCACAATGAAAAGATTGTTTAAGCTTTAAAACTAAACCAGTTTGAAGCTTAAACTTGTTACAATGTACAAGATGACTGAGGTATACTCAGGATATATGAAATTGATGTACAAAGAATTTATCAGAGTTTGTTTTACAGAGTAAAACTAGCAGCGTATATTTTCTCTTTTTCTATATGTTCTCCTCTTGCTTTTTCTTCACCGGATGATGGTCTTCATAAGGGTATTTATACCCAGACTTTAATCCGTTGAAAAACCACCGTTTAGAGATAGCATTAAATGCTATTCAATCTGTTGTGAGACATACTTCTGAGCATCCTGACATTTCTGACACAGTACAAGGTTGCATCTGCCAAAAAGGCTGCTTCAGGAATTGCTGCGTTGCTGCGTTTGCAGAGATTTCCTCAGTGGTGTATGAAATTCAAATGCACCAGGAAAGGCCTCTGTGTTTGTTGCCATAAATGTGTTCCAAAACGTACGAGCAGCAGAGACTCAGAAAAGTCTTCACGCAAGGTTTCAGCAAGGATGCCACGTCATTACTAAAGCTTCAGACGGCTTCCAAACTTCAGACGGGTTCCAGTCTTCAGACGGGCTTAGCTTCTTCAGACAGCTTCAACACTTAAGACAGGTTGACCACTTCAGAAGGCCTGTTTCCCTCAGATGACTTGAAGCACTTCTTAAAGACTTATAAAGCGTATTGTGGCTTGCTGAAATCACAAATAAATAATTAAACACTTAAGAGTATCTGTGAAAATAAATAATGTAAATTTGTTAATCATTAAAACTTGGAAATATTGTTGTCTTAAAACATCATAAAATCTCTTATGATATTTTTGAGACTCAACAAACAAGCAGCGGTGAAAACTCTCATATCAAGTGTTTGGTCTCACAACTCACCGGCTTTTTGACTAATTTCCTTGATAAAATCACTTATTGAAATTAACTAACCATCCTGATATATTTTCCTGCATAATATCCTAATCTTAACTGATTATGGATTCAATCACAAAATTCCTTTTTCTTCCCTAATTCAGTTAATTAGAATGCCTAGTTTTGAGAATTTGAAATTATTTTCCTTAAATCCCTATTTCTAAAATCCAAAAAAAATCCTAGATTACTAAAACAATTATCCTAAAACTAAATACTAATGCAACAATAAACAAATTGGAATCCACACTGCATAAGAATGGTAAGTCAGTAATATCATATACAGTACATATCCAATGAAAGAAAAATAAAGAAAATGAAAAATGAAAAGGAAAAAGAAAGAAAACACCAAAATCAATCCTCATCATCCATATCATCATCTCCATCAGCAGCTGCTGCTCCCTCTCTCGGAACAATAGGCCTGTCCCCAGGCCACTACAGATAATCTCTGAATCGGTCCGGTAACATGCCTGGGTAAGGGTCTGGCCTGGTCTGGTACATATAGTCCTGGAGATTGACCATTCCCCTGTAGAGGGTGGAGTTCTGATGAAACAGATGCTCCGCTCAAAAGGGAATAGGTGCGTCAGCTGGTGGTGGCTATTGCTGTTGTGGTGGTGGTGGCTGCTCCTCCTCATCATCATCAGGGATGCAGTTAGCCTCAATGTACCCCTTAGTCATAGGGGTCTTAATGCGCTCAGTGGGGAACACCTCAACCCCCTGGAAGTGGCATAAAGTAGTGATGAGAGAAGGGAATCCTAGGCTGATCCTGGACTGTGCGCTCCGTCGCCCGACAGAGGATGCTGTCATGAATATCTTATAAGATACCACCTTGGCAATATCAAAGGTGGGCGGTCTTCATGGTGACGTCCGATACATGGTTGGTTGGCTGAATGTTAGCCAATACCAAAACTGTTCACATTTGATATATGTCTCGCATGTCATGCCTGTAGATCCTGGCAGCCTGCCTGTAAGCGTTTCTCTCAAAGGTGCGCCCCCTCAAGCATAAACACTTGGCAGTCCTAATATCTAAGGGGTCGTTGCCATTGAGGCCCACTTCATTCATCAGTACATGATATTGGCAGGGCATCATCCGCTCATCATGAGGTCCTGGTCACTCCAAAAAGGTCTTGATCACGTCGCGATCATAAGAAACCCATCGGCCTCCCACATAAGACCGTCTGCGTACATCAGCGCCATGGTCTCCAATGGCGTTGGCATAAAATTATCTGACCAACTCCAGGTCAAAGTAACGGTCTGGCTCCGCAACGCATCTCCACTGGCTCGTGATGATCTCATCCAGGAACTCATCAAACTCGCCAGTCTGTAGAGCAACTGGCCTCTCCTTGATGAAGTTACAGTTCATCAGTGAACTATATGCCTCAACAGCTTGTGGGTTCTTGAACTTTAGAGGGTCGAAATCAGGTACATCTCGAGCTCTTTTTCCACCCTTGCCCTTCCTGGAGGTTCCGGTAGTGTTGGTTACCTTTGTGCGAGCCATCTGCAAGGTAAACAGAACCAAGATTATTCCAATGCATATAAAGAATATCATCTCAGGAAAAATCAATTCCAAGATTATTCAACTCTTAACCTATCTTACACACCTTACAAGTAAAATAACTACTGATACAAGTCATGCAAAGACTTCAGCAACTGCTAGAATCATAGCTTCTCAATCAAACACCACAACAAGCAGACATGTCATGCAATTGCTTAAGCGAAAACAAACATCATTCTTAGTCAAATCAACTACTTCACCAAAATTCAACTATAGGTAACCAACACTCTCTCAACCGACTAGGGATCCTACTCGTTGTTCCCTCTTAACTAATTCTCACTCGACACTTACACCTTACTTTTTCCTTTTAAGTATGTTTCAAGACTCCTAGGAGCTGAGGGTGTATTCTAAGAGATTTTTATCTAACTTACATAACAACTTGTACAACTACTAAGGAAGTAGGGATTGAAGTAACTATAACCATTGATAGCAAAATCTCGACATGAACTCCCTGGGGAACTATAATTTGGTCTCCTTCATCCTAAAAGGGTCTAACTACACAATATACATAACCTCCCCAAAACAAGTTAAAGGTTCTACTTGAGGGTAAACGTAGGTTCTATTTGAGGAATAACCCTAACTTGATTCTTAACTCACCTACTTCTAGGAGCTACCTGGAGGTTACACATTGCGTGGGGTAAACTAAATTTAGGCGCTACTAACAATTTAGTAGTGCTCTAAGCATTTCTGTTTGGTCCAAAAGTGATAATGTGGGTACTTATATTTTTCTTTACCAGAATGTAACCTAACCACAGTCTAATTGGATTGAACTTCTCTGATACCATAATGTAACGTACAAATTTCAGAATTTAAGAATAATGCCCGTTGGAGGCACTATTCCGAAACTCTGAAATTTTCCCGTTACTTTATCGATATCGTCAAATAATTTCATACAATTACTTAGGCAATTCCAACGTTTGCTTAAGTTCACATATAGTCATACATCCCTCAAATTTAGATAAATAACTTACAACCTATATCCTAAACCCTTACAACACCCCTACCGAAAATTCCGGCAGAGTCTCCCCTGAAAACAGAGTTTTTCCCAAATTCTAACTTAACCTGAAAATCAAAAAATCTTTACCAATACAGTGGATAAATACACAACTCAATGACAATAATTAACTATGCCTCCATGGCCAGATTACAACTCATTTCTATTACATGAATACGCATTAGAAATACAATTACTAAACTTAAAGCTCTACTTAAAATGAGTTCTCAACTCCTCGCTCCAACACGAACGGTAACCTGCACAGCTGAAAGATAATCCCAGTAACGTGGGGTGAGACTACATCCCAGTGAGTGAAGTCAAAGTGTGTGCGGTGTGGGGAAAAACCTCACATGGTATACAACACTATAACATTACATAGACAATTCAGAAGGAAGCATTCATAAAGACAATCATTCCATAGTAATTACATGTGCAGAGATAGTCATGCAGAGTAATGAATATGTCAATACAACTAACATCCAATCTATCTACCGTGCTTATTCTGAAGTGTTCGTTATTCCCCAACACCAAAGGGGTTCTTATCACTCTCAACTTCTTCCTGGAATTGAGCTCAAAACCATACAAGAGGTGTCTCTCTTGTGGCCACTTAACCTTCTGTTTTAATTAAGAACACATACACATTCATCAATTCAATTTCTTAATATCTTTAAGCATAAAGCCCCCCTTTTGGACCGAAGTCCCCTTTTTGGACCGAATTCCCCTTTTTGTTCTTACTGTCCATTATTACATATGTTCATATATGTCTCAATCATGCATTAATAATATACACAGTCAGTTATGTTACCTTAATTTTAACCTAATAGAAACGATAGGTAGGACTTATGAAAATTATTTCTTTTCCTCAAACCCTAACCATCTCAAACCTACATGCTTCTCAAATTATGAAATGAGAGTAATTTTAACTACATGCAAGTATAATTTCCCACTATCATGCATTTGAGCCTTTACCCCAACAATTTCCCCAAATATCATAACCTAGGGTTTGTACATGTTAATGTGATACACCAAGCAATTGAAGCAATCAAACAATCCAAACATATATCTAGTAATTCCAAGCATGACAATGAGTAATGGAAGGGAAATAGAGGATAGGGATCATGCAAGGGATACAATTACTCAAACATCAAGTGAAAGGAAACCCCACTCACCTCTTGGGCTAACAAAACCCTAAGAAGGAAAAAGGAAAGGTTGGGGGAAGAAGAACTTGAAGTGGGAAACCTTGAAGAGGTGTGGGAGCTCCTCCTTCTTCTCAATCTCCAAACCCTAGCACTCCTTCTCTCACTAAGCTTCGCCCCCTCCTCTCTCTAGGAAGTAGGAAGTGGAGAAAATGAAGAAAAGAATAAAAACTCTGTTTTTTAGTGTTTTTAAAGCAACAGACGCGTCGCTGCGCTTCATTTGCGCTCAGCGCAGCTAAAGCGCAGCTTTTCCCCAAAACTCTTTGATTTCTGCGCTTCAGTTGCACTCATCGCAGCTTGGAGCGTAGAAAACAAAGAGGAATTGAGGAAATTCCGCTGTTTCTCGACAACTTTCTCGCCTGAGCAAGAATGTGTCTGTTAAGGGTGCAAACGAGATCGGAATACTATCGTATAGCATATCAAACTGAAGCCCCGAATCTTAGATTTCTAATCCAAGTGGAATCACCTCCATTGGACACCTGTGACTCTAGATATTTTCAAAATAATGCACTAAGGTCCTAGGCTTGAAACCCGAAATTAAGCAACAACCTAGGTTTTCGCTCTTCTTGGATTCCAACCCAAAACTCTCCTTCTCAAACCTAGTTCCTCTCCACTATAACCTTTTTCTAGCTTAGTTCTTCTCATCCCAAAACCTTTCCCAACTTCTTCTTTCTCCCTAGAGTCCCATAAGTTCTACCAAAAATCCTTCATCTAAGCTTTCTCTTCCTAACCTCATTTTCTCACTCCTGAACTTTATACTTCTTTTTAATATAGGGTGTAGTTTATTCTAAGTTTTTCCTACCGTTTAATTAGTCTTAACTTTTGGTCTATCTTATAATTTCTTTCCAAAACTCATGATTCCTAATGGATTGCCTTAGTTTCCCATCTGACACACTCTTAACCTCCGAATTCTTATCCTACTTTTAACCTCTTTCACAGGGCTTGTCTCACCACCTAAGGTCTTTTCCTATATTCCTGGGTCTCAATTTTCCGGGATGTTACACTCTACCCCCTTAAATAAATTTTGTCCTCAAAATTTGCTCCCAATGCCTCTTACATTAACTGACCGTCTTATTCCTAACTATGCTTGAGCTCTCGAAAACCCTCCCGAACCATTACTTTAGCAAACAAGTACTTCTATCCTTTAAGGTTTCCAAACAGAATAGGAATCAGTAACAATTCTAAACTTGTCTCCCTAGACTCTTACTCCTCTCCAACTTCCAAGGTTACTACTAGGATGACAACATTCCTAGCGGGTTCTATGTTTAACTTAGGTTAAAAATTCGTTAATCTTTTAGTCCTTCCTCAAAATCTCGACATGAACTCCCCGGGGAACTATAATTTGGTCTCCTTCATCCTAAAAGGGTCTAACTACACAATATCCTTAACCTCCCCAAAACAAGTTAAAGGTTCTACTTGAGGGTAAACATAAGTTCTATTTGAGGAATAATCCTAACTTGATTCTTAACTCACCTACTTCTAGGAACTACCTGGAGGTTACACATTACGTGGGGTAAACTAAATTTAGGCGCTGCTAACAATTTAGTAGTGCCCTAAGCATTTCTGTTTGGTCCAAAAGTGATAATGTGGGTACTTATATTTTTCTTTACCAGGATACCTTCTTACTGTGAAGTCTATAAATCAGTTTAAGTATTTAAACATGACTATAAGACTTAACATCCTTAAGTTTTAATGATTAACCAATAAGATTATACTAAGGACAAATAAGTTTATATAAGACCCTTATAAGATTAAGTAAACAGGTTCTACTGAGAAAGGTATTTGTTTGTTGATTGTGTTTCAGGTTAGAATATTTATCTGAAGAAGAAGAGTAGAAGATCACAACAGAAGAAGAACAGTATCAGAATCAAGAAGAATCAAAATCAGAAGATCGGAATCAGAAAATCAGAATCAGAAGAATGAAGTGCAGAATCTGAAGAAGAGTAATTCTCAACAAGGTTGAAGAGATTGAAGAAGCAATCAACTGAAGACAGACTTCGTCTAAAGAACTGAAGACTCTGAAGATTAGGAAGATCTGAAGACTATCTGAAGAACAGTCAAGAAATAAGAACAGTTATTATCTGAAGTATTGAAGACTTTGAAGATTCGGAAGATCTGAAGACCATTTGAAGACCTGAAGACAACAATGGAAGTTCAGCTATCATCTGAAGACGCAACTATCTGAAGAACAGCTATCATCTGAAGAAATGAAGACAATTTGAAGCAGTTTATGTATCTGAAGACTGAACGTATCAGAATCCAGAAATAATCTCTTGGAGACGTTTTAAAGAGTATGGCTCACTCCATCAGATGGATTATATACAAAAGTCATACGTGCTTTTCGACCTCGACCAAAGTCTTGCATAAATAAGGAAACACTGCAAAGACTTTATGCAATGCTGCCGCTCCTGCAACAAAAGGTATCTGCATGCGCAGACCTACTGTACCAGTGTCTGCCATCGATCAGAACGGAACAGAAGACCAAGTAAAAGCAACAAGAAAGATGTTTGAATAAAATACATATAATTCAACATCTTTATTCATATAAGAAGAAGAAGATACAAGAAGAATGAAGTTGCAATCATCTGAAGATCAGAAGGCATATCTCATAGAAGAAGAAGAATGAAGCTGATATCAAAGAATTGAAAGCATTTCAAGCTGGAGAATTGAAATAAGCTTGAAACAATTATGAGCACTTGTTGAAGCTGATGAACTAACAATATCAGAGTATATGTGAAGATTGAAGAGATCAATCATCTGAACATATCAACTCCCTGAATGCATTAAAACAGCTCTCAACATAGAAGAAAAGATTATATGATTAAATGCTTATAGTATCATATATCTTTATCCAAAGAAGAAACGACAACAACAACTTTTGGACTAGACACCTCACTCAAAGAGGAAAGAAGAAATGGTGTCAAGAAGCATGTGGAAAAAGGAGTATACGCAGAATATGCAAAGGGACAAATCCAACGGATATTTCCTCATATACACTCCAAAGAAAATCAGAAGAAAGCTGAAGAAAGCCGAAGTAATCAGATGCAAGCTGAAGAAAGCAGAAGTAATCAGATGCAAGCAGAAGGAAGCAAAAGCAGATCAAGAGAGAGCAAGCATAAACATATCAGAATATCTCTAATAAAGAAGCACATAACAAGTGTCAGAACGGGATCGTCTGAACACCTATTCGCTTATGAAGAAGCAACCGTTTGAGGAGCTATTACACATCGGCTATATGAGCCACATCATCATCAACTCAACGGTATTATGAATCATCTTCAACGGCTATATTCAAGTAGAACATATAAATAGCCCCAAGATTGAATTTGAAGATGTTGGTCGGTTTGATCAATCAGGATACTGACCTGTTGGTCAGTTAGTCATGTTTGTCAGTTGATCTGTTAGATCAATCAAGTTGGTTGTTGGTCTGAAGACAACCATGTTGAGCAAACTGACTATCAAACCTGGAATGGTTTGAAGCCCTGAACACACCTTGGTGTTCCAATGATACGGGTGAGAATGTAGCCCATGGAAACCAATGGTTGGAGAATGAGGCTGGAGCTTAAATTTATATCTTAGTTAGCCTACTCTCAGAGGATGGTATTCCTCATAGAAAAACATGGATTGTACTTAATTTCAAACACTTGTATCACTGTTTATCCTTGTACTTAGCATGTAATGTCTGTATCCTGAGTGTGTACTCTGTAATCCCTATGTACAAGAAGAATCTGAGTTGAGAGGTTCTAGCGAACGTCTAGCTTAGGTTGAGTAGTAAAATACTCTACACTTGGATAAGTGTCTGAGAGCCTGGAGAGGCTTGGTGGAAAAAAGAATACTTGGTAGGATCTGTGTATGATCCTGGCTGGGTCTTGGTGACCTAGTGTGACACATGCATGTGTTGGGTCTGAGGGGCCTGGAAGACACATGTAGGTGTTGAGAAGGTCTTGGTGACCTTGTTTGCTGGGTCGGTGTGACCTAGTATGTTCAGGGTCGGCGTGATCCTGGATGTTGATGTCTGGAGAGACTGTACTCGTGTTTGTCTGGAGAGATTGTACTCGTGTTTGTCTGAAGAGATGGTACTTGTGGAAAATCCAGTGGTGGTTTGCCTCTGGGACTGGATGTAGCTCACGGGTTGGTGGGTGAACCAGGATAAGTTCTGTGCCTAAGTTTTCTCATCCCTTAATCTCTTTTATTTACAGTCTTTACATTTACGTTGGGGATTGAAAAGTATTTTTCATAATAATCTTAACACAACGATTTCAATAAAACAAGTTTTCAAACAAACATAACATAAAACATCTCTTATATCGTTTGAAGCATTACAAAGAATGTATGTTGAAGAACCTCTGAAATAACTGTCTGAGGTGAGTTCAAAAGGAGCTCAGTTCAGAAGTTAGAAACAGATGATCTCTGATCATCTGAAGTATTTCAGAAACAGTTCTGAAGGTACTCTTGGTAATAATCTTCAGAAGATACTTAGAGAAGCTTTTCAATCAAAACAATCTTAAGTTTAAGAGAAAGATTTTCTATCTTTATCTTTCATATGTTCCGCAAGTTTTTAAAAGTAACTATGATCTTAAGATTCGTTTTCCACATTGATCACCCTACGTGATTGATTTAATCAAAAATTTCCAAAATAGCTTAAAAGATTAAAGCACTATTCAACCCCCCTTCTAGTGTTGCCTGTGGTTCTAACAAGTGGTATCAGAGCTCGCCTTCAGGTTGAGCATCGAACAAATGCAGAAGGAGTAGATCCTCAGAAGATGGAAATCTCACAAGTTGAAGCAACTCTGAAGAATGATAATGAGAATAGGAAAATTATTTTTCTAAAACTCATTATCCATGGAACTGAAGCGCAAGACGTAACTGGAAAGGGAAAGTGTATCTATCTCTAGATCACAAACGGGTAACACCTTTCCTATCTAAATTTAAATTTAAATTTAAATATAGTTACTTAACTGTCGTGTGTTTTATTTTATTGAAATTTTCTTGGTAAATATGGTATGATAATGTGTTGCATGATTTGTTTGATTGAAATCATTAATTCGTGTGTGTGTGTATATATATATATGAGTGTGAAAATATATGACTACATGCTAAGTGTTCTATATATATATATATATATATATTGCCTGATGTTTATAATCTGTTCTGTGTATATACTTGTTGCATGTTTTCTTTGTCTGTTTAAAATAAGTTGAACAGTCGCGCATGTTTAATAGAATATTATCTGCATGAATATATTTGTGTGTTTTTATTTAAGTAAATGAAGAGTCATATGTATTGAATGTGAAATGGCGCAATGTGAATCATTGAATCATCTATCGGTTTCTTTCAATCAGCACGATGCACTACTTCCCACACCGGTTCAGTGCACGTAACCACCTCTCATCAATGCTTGAAGCACACTCTCTTGCTTATATAAAAGGATTGGATAATCAACATGGAAATTACACTTCATTCAAATCCTTTTCTTAAAAAGCCAAAGCACTCTCATCTCAGAAAGATCAACTGTTCCATAGTACTCATGGCAAATACTTCAGTATTATCAAGTAACCTTGCTCTCTCAGATTTTGATGAGAGAATCATCTCGTGTAAGATGGTAAATCTCTCGGAATTTGACGAGGTAGATTACAAGATTTCTGAGTATTTTGATGTTGTTGATGGACTTCATACTTCAACAATATTTCCTCCTCCTGGCATAAGGAAAGTGTAATGGAGTTTTGGGACAATATCAAGATCATATCTGGACCCAACAGAACTGGGATTGAAATGAAGGTAATGGGAAGATCACTGTTTGTGGACACCAAAATTAATGCTAAAGTTATAGGTGTTCCTGACAAAGGGGAACAATACTTCCAAAAATAGGAATCGTTACATGGTGGAACATTTGTTCTTGACCAACATCTTTTTGGAAGAAGAAGATTTGCCCCTTTCAGACCTTCTCAACTTCTGAGCATACCCAAAGCCCTCCTTGCTATACTAAACTGTTGTATTCTCCCCAGGGGAAGAAACAATTTGGTTATAAGCATGATGGAGAGGTTTGTATTGGGACTCTTGCGGACAAAGAAGAAAATCAATCTCCCATGGGTGCTGATGTATCAGATGATGTTCAGAGATGAGATGGGCAATGAGAATCTCTATCCTCATAACACCCTAATCATGAAAATTCTATTGCACAAGGGATTTCCTATGGAAAGTCTCTTCAATCAACCGTCTCATGACTTCTTCACTCCGGCTGCATACGCTGAGTTAGACCGGACTCTAATAGGAAGAGAAGAAGCTCCTGAGAATCAAGTGGTCATTCATCCTCTCTTTGATCCACGCATTGAAGAATGAACTAAAGATACCCACTTAAAGTCTCATAAAAGGAAAGGAATGACGTCTGGTGCATACAATGTGAAGAGGAGAACTGATAAGGTGGATAGGCTTGCAAAGAGATTAAAAGCTGCAAAGAGAGAGCTCCAAAAGCTGAAGGCGGAAAAGGAAAAAGTCAATGCCAATAAGAACAAACCTGTTGATTATCAATGATACACTTGTGTTTTGTTTCTGACTCTTTGTATCTATGTCTTTTATAAACATAATGATTCTTAAGTTTTCCTGATTAATTTCAATGTGTTCTATTTGCTTCTATGTGTTCTATCTGTATGTGTTTATATCTGTGCATGTTTAGTTATATTAGCAACTTAATTCTATCTCTAACAAATTAACAAATTGATTTCGTAAAAGATAAACTTAATTAACCTAATAAGAGAATTAAAATTAACCATCTTAATAAGATAATTTCTAAATTTGGTAAAATGTTATCTGTAATTTAAAATACTTAATTTAATAATTAACAAACTATAATCAGGTGCTACTAAAAGGTATTCTTAGTTTGTGTTTCAGAAAACAAGTTTTAAAGAAAGTTTTCTAAAGAAGATCATCACAAGGAAATAGCTTCTGAAAGGATGAATCGAAGTAACATCATCTAAGAGGATGGATAGTGTGATAACATTTCCATTGTCTGAACCATGTTCAGAAAGTTCGAAATGAACTCACTGAAATTATGGGTCAAACAATGTTTAGATGATTAACACTCTATACATCTAGCCTAACTCAATCCTTGAGGATAGGTTAAGATGATTGTTCAAAGATTCTCTGGAGCGCAAAAGGACAAAAGATAGGAGAGGAATGTGCAGACATCAAGCGACCTCAGATGAAGAAAAAGTCTTCAAAGAAAGGAGCAATGTCAGAAAAGAACCTCTTCATCCACAGAACAATAATCAGACCAGCGGTAACATCACTTCACCTTAAAACTTAAATATCTGTGAAAATTGTCTTTTAGTAAAACCCTTAAAATCTGATAACAAACCTTTAATTCTTTAAGGAGTAAAAACCTAAGATAATCAAACCATAATAGTTTCTCAGATACTTGCTTTTACAAAACTCTCTATCTTCTTTCTTTTCTCTGTTTAACTTCTTTGCTTTTCTTTTCAAAAAGATTTTTTTTAAATATTTTCTCTAAAAGATTTTCAATTTTTTCTCTTCGAAAAAATTTTCTAAATATGTTTAAACATGTTTTTGTATATGTTTTTTTTTCAAAAAAAAAAAAGCTTTCCAAAATTTACATTATCAATGCTAATGACTCAGTTTCCTATGGTACTTCATCAATGACCAATCAATGATGTATGTTTGATACTTCCAAGGTCTGAAACTGTCATCATAAAAGCTACCTGAGCTCATAGACATCCCGTGAACAACAATTCAAGAAATTCAATCCTCTTACTTCTCTATTTTATCCTCGCTTCAAAGTCCTATAAATTCACAAGAGCCTTTTTCACAAACTCATCTCTTCAAAGTTCCTTTATAGTTTTGCCTAAGAGTCTGAGTGTGTTGCTCTCTGAAGGACAATGAAGAAGCAAAGGAAAACAGCAGGAGAATTTCTGGAACACGTTGAGGCAAAGATCAAATCATCTTGGATGATGTATAGAATGAAGAGTAAGGGAAAGGGTTCATCTGAAAACCCGTTTCTCTATACTTGGACCATGGTGATCTTGTTGCATTACAGTGGGACTGGAAGACCACTGGGAGATCCCAGCACAGCCAATCTTATCAATAGAACTACTGACAAAGTGGTTCTTGGAATTAAGGTGGTGGCTGATGGTCGAGACACTGTCCTAAATGATGCACCTCTCTTGTTTCAGGCGTCACAAGGGGATTGCGTGCAATATGCACGGTTGACAAGGGAGACTACTGGCTCAAGAGGCATCTCTGAGGCTTTTCAGCCGAAGGAGTGGAGGTGGTTTTGAGGGAGATGAAGTCTAAAAAGGCTATGCCTCAGGCCTTCGAAGGAATCTCCGGAGTTAGCAATGATAAATGTATTTTTCTGTTTTTTTGGTTTTCCTTTTTCTTTTATGTTTTGTTTCTCTTCAAAACCTTGTATCTGAGTAACTGTAACAATTTAATTTAATAAAATCTTCTTTTTGGATAGTATATTTTCGGTTTATAACAGTCTATATAACAAGTAGTTTAAAATGTTTATTCTGCTTGTGCAAGATAAAAGGGGAAGAAATATAACAAGCTATTAAAATCAAAAGAGGGAGAAAACTAATCACCAAACCTTTTTAATCAATGACAAAAGGGGGAGAAATATAAACTAACAAAATGCTAAAAAGAATGTAACAAAAGGGGAGAAATATAGGAAGAAACATAAATAGGAAAGAAATATAAAATATAGTAAGGAAACTCAGAAGATAACAAACTAAAAGTCATAACATCTGATAAGAATAACAATAAGTAAAATAAGGTAATAATAGAGTTTAGGTTCTCAATAACATAGGTATCTGAAAGATTTAACCTATAAGAGTAACATAGTAACAATTAGTATCTAAAAGATTAAGAGTAAAGATTAACATTTGGTATCTAAAAGATTTAATCAGAAAAAGTAATATCTAACAATTGGTATCTAAAAGATTTAATTAACAAATGGTATATAAAAGATTTAATTGGTTCAGAAGATAATTAAAAAATATCTATGCCTGTCTCAAGGGGAGTGATATAGATAGGGGGAGTAATACAATTAATTAATTTGTTTATCATCTCTAATTTCTCTTTTCTATATACATTTTGTCAGTAATATATAACTTATTTGTCATCATTAAAAAGGGGGAGATTGTGAAGTCTATAAATCAGTTTAAGTATTTAAACATGACTATAAGACTTAACATCCTTAAGTTTTAATGATTAACCAATAAGATTATATTAAGGAGAAATAAGTTTATATAAGAACCTTATAAGATTAAGTAAACAGGTTCTATTGAGAAAGATATTTGTTTGTTGATTGTGTTTCAGGTTAGAATATTTATCTGAAGAAGAAGAGTAGAAGATCACAACAGAAGAAGAACAGTATCAGAATCAAGAAGAATCAAAATCAGAAGATCGGAATCAGAAAATCAGAATCAGAAGAACGAAGTGCAGAATCTGAAGAAGAGTAATTCTCAACAAGGTTGAAGCAATTGAAGAAGCAATCAACTGAAGACAGACTTCGTCTGAAGAACTGAAGACTCTGAAGATTAGGAAGATCTGAAGACTATCTGAAGAACAGTTAAGAAATAAGAACAGCCATCATCTGAAGAATTGAAGACTTTGAAGACACGGAAGATCTGAAGACCATCTGAAGACTTGAAGACAACAATGGAAGTTTAGCTATCATCTGAAGACGCAACTATCTGAAGAACAACTATCATCTGAAGAAATGAAGACAATATGAAGCAGTTTATGTATCTGAAGACTGAACGTATCATAATCCAAAAATAATCTCTTGGAGACGTTACAAAGAGTATGGCTCACTCCATCAGATGGATTATATACAAAAGTCAGACATGCTTTTCGACCTCGACCAAAGTCTTGCACAAATAAGGAAACACTGCAAAGACTTTATGCAATGTTGTCGCTCCTGCAACAAAAGGTATCTGCGTGCTGAGACCTACTGTACCAGTGTCTGCCATCGATTAGAACGAGACAGAAGACCAAGTAAAAGCAACAAGAAAGATGTTTGAATAAAATACATATAATTCAACATCTTTATTCATATCAGAAGAAGAAGATACAAGAAGAATGAAGCTGCAATCATCTGAAGATCAGAAGGCATATCTCATAAGAAGAAGATGAAGAAGAATGAAGCTGATATCAAAGAATTGAAAGCGTTTCAAGCTGGAGAATTGAAATAAGCTTGAAACAATTATGAGCACTTGATGAAGCTGATGAACTAACAATATCAGAGTATATGTGAAGATTGAAGAGATCAATCATCTGAACATATCAACTACCTGAATGCATAAAACAGCTCTCAACACAGAAGAAAAGATTATATGATTAAATGCTTATAATATCATATATCTTTATCCAAAGAAGAAACGACAACAAAAGTTTTTGGACTAGACACCTCACTCAAAGAGGAAAGAAGAAATGGTGTCAGGAAGCATGTGGAAAAAGGAGTATACGCAGAATATGCAAAGGGACAAATCCAACGGATATTTCCTCATATACACTCTGAAGAAAATCAGAAAAAAGCTGAAGAAAGCAGAAGTAATCAGATGCAAGCTGAAGAAAGCATAAGTAATCAGATGCAAGCAGAAGAAAGCAGAAGAAAGCAAAAGCAGATCAAGAGAGAGAGCAAGCATAAACATATCAGAATATCTCTAATAAGAAGCACATAACAAGTGTCAGAACGGGATCTTCTGAACACCTATTCGCTTATGAAGAAGCAACCGTTTGAGGAGCTATTACACAACTGCTATATGAGCCACATCATCATCAACTCAACGGTATTATGAATCATCTTCAACGGCTATATTCAAGCAGAACATATAAATAGCCCCAAGATTGAATTTGAAGATGTTGGTCGGTTAGATCAATTAGGCTACTGACCTGTTGGTCAGTTAGTCATGTTTGTCAGTTGATCTGTTAGATCAATCAAGTTGGTTGTTGTTGGAAGACAACCATGCTGAGCAAACTAACTATCAAACCTGGAATGGTTTGAAGCCCTGAACACACCTTGGTGTTCCAATGATACGGGTGAGAATGTAGCCCATGGAAACCAATGGTTGGAGAATGAGGCTGGAGCTTAAATTCATATCTTAGTTAGCCTACTCTCAGAGGATGGTATTCCTCATAGAAAAGACATGGATTGTACTTAATTTCAAACACTTGTATCACTGTCTATCCTTGTACTTAGCGTTTAATGTTTGTATCCTGAGTGTGTACTCAGTAATCCCTATGTACAAGAAGAATCTGAGTTGAGAGGTTCTAGCGAACTTCTAGCTTAGGTTGAGTAGTAAAATACTCTACACTTGGATAAGTGTCTGAAAGCCTGGAGAGGCTTGGTGGAAGAAAGAATACTTGGTAGGATCTGTGTATGATCCTGGTTGGGTCTTGGTGACCTAGTGTGACACATGCATGTGTTGGGTCTGAGGGGCCTGGAAGACACATGTAGGTGTTGAGAAGGTCTTGGTGACCTTGTTTGATGGGTTGGTGTGACCTAGTGTGTTCAGGGTCGGTGTGATCCTGGATGTTGATGTCTGGAGAGACTGTACTCGTGTTTGTCTGGAGAGACTGTACTCGTGTTTGTCTGAAGAGACGGTACTTGTGGAAAATCCAGTGGTGGTTTGCCTCTGGGACTGGATGTAGCTCACGAGTTGGTGGGTGAACCAGGATAAATTCTGTGCCTAAGTTTTCTCATCCCTTAATCTCTTTTATTTACAGTCTTTACATTTACGTTGGGGATTGAAAGTATTTTTCATAATAATCTTAACACAACGATTTCAATAAAACAAGTTTTCAAACAAAGATAACATAAACCATCTCTTATATCGTTTGAAGCATTACAAAGAATAAATGTTGAAGAACCTCTGAAATAACTGTTTGAGGTGAGTTCAAAAGGAGCTCAGTTCAGAAGTTAGAAACAGATTATCTCTGATCATCTGAAGTATTTCAGAAACAGTTCTGAAGGTACTCTTGGTAATAATCTTCAGAAGATACTTAGAGAAGCTTTTCAATCAAAACAATCTTAAGTTTAAGAGAAAGATTTTCTATCTTTATCTTTCATATGTTCCGCAAGTTTTTAAAAGTAACTCTGATCTTAAGATTCGTTTTGCACATTGATCACCCTACGTGATTGATTTAATCAAAGATTTCCAAAATAGCTTAAAAAGATTAAAACACTATTCAACCCTCCCTTCTAGTGTTGCCTGTGGTTCTAACACTTACGAGCTAGGCCACTTTCTAACCACTCTCTAGGTTTAAATCCACTATATGAATTACCTTGTGTTTCCAAGGAGTTGGGTAGCTAGAAACATAACCCTATAACCTCACCATGACATCAACGGATTCTAATACAACACGCATAGAATTCGAGAAGAGAAGACACGAGAACAAGAGAACAACCAAGAATGCATCAAAGTTGTCGAAACTCTACGTCTAACAGAAATTAAGGTCAACTCCCTTAAAACGAACACAGGGAGACTCAAGAGAACATAACCATAATCCTATCATACAGTAGGTTTTTAAGGACAAAAGATAAATATAAGTATTAGACTCCAATCAACTGCAGTGCACAATAATAAAACAATAAAATTTCTCCAAAGGAGGAAAAAACATAAGAAGGAAACCATGCATATTATGTAGACAAATGCCCTTTAACTCATTTCATGTTCGAAACTAAACAAGGAGTATGGAATTTACAAAAAGTTCCTAATTGAGAATATGTTCCTCAAGTTAAGGTTAACACATTTCCTACCTCACTCATACCTAACTTACAGTCATCAAGTCAACACCCCCTGACTAATCTAATTTGCAAGAGTGGGTAATATCAATTAGTACCTTAATGAAGCAAGCCGAAGGAAAATAACTATCAACTCAAAAGGTCTAACATCAGACCCTATTACACCATTCATACATTTTAAAGATGAAAAAAAATGATTCTAAGATTACCAATACGCTCATAACAAGTAGGAAGAATGAGGGAAAGCTATAACCTCAACCCACCTAACAAGACCTCCTACTACCATAAGATAGAGATTCTAAATTAATCTTTTGAAGGGGTATACTGGATTCCACTTTGGTTTCTAAACTAGGAAGTCCACAGTTAGTCCATATAATAGGGATACATTAAATAGCTGAAAGATTAGCACGCAGTTATAGGGCTAAACTACATGCAAGAGCGTTCCTATTAATTTGATAAGGTAACCAGGAATTAAATTTCCATCAAAGCACAGAACCGAACCTACCGATTGATCTAAGGACCGAGTAAGGATTCCAAAACGTTAGTCTAACTTCTTAGAAAATTAATGATTATATCTCACCTCTTGAATAATAAAACCAACAACAAATCCTAAATTCAGGAAAACTCAATTCCAAGATTATTCAACTCTTAACCTAGCTCACACACCTTACAAGTAAAATAACTACTGATACAAGTCATACAAAGACTTCAGCAACTGCTAGCATCATAGCTTCTCAATCAAACACCACAACAAACAGACATGTCATGCAATTGCTTAAGCGGAAACAAACATCATTCTTAGTCCAATAAACTACTTCACCAAAGTTCAACTATAGGTAACCAACATTCTCTCAACCGACTAGGGATCCTACTCGTTGTTCCCTCTTAACTAATTCTCACTCGACACTTACACCTTACTTTTCCTTCTAAGTATGTTTCAAGACTCCTAGGAGCTGAGGGTGTATTCTAAGAGATTTTTATCTAACTTACATAACAACTTGTACAACTACTGAGGAAGTCGGGATTGAAGTAACTATAGCCATTGATAGCAAAAACAAATTGATAGGGGTTTAAAGAGAGTAAGACAAGAATAAGAACTTAAATGTTCTAATTCCCTCCTTCAAATTATCTTTAAGATCATTCCTACCCCATAATTTCCACAAAAGACATTCAAGCAGTGTACACACCATCACATCACGCAATTGTCCTAGAAGGCACATTCATCTAGCCAAACATTCGAGTCATGCAATTATTTACCAAGTAAGCAATGTTGTAACCACAATCACGACAACCAAGTATAGAAGACACCCAATTAATCAAGCAAGCAAAATCACATTCATCTAAACAAATCAAACTGTCCAACTAGGCATACAAGGCAAACAACTAATGTCATCCAACAATACCACACCCAAGCACACTAGATACACATTTGTTCAAGCAGGCAAACATTTCATTCAGTCAATAGATCAAACATGCCATTCAACTCAGCCCACCTATTCTCCACTTGACAAGAGATCTATCTAAGCTAGTGTCCTTAGGTGTGCCAAATGCTTACCAGGAGCTAAGGGTGCTATTCTATAAAGTTCCTAAGGGAAAAGTCTTACTTTTAGAAAGGAATCTACATCATTCCCCCTTTAACCAACAAGTGGGTGGCTCTAACCTTGTTGGGAAAGTGTCCCAACTCTCTCAACAAGGTATCCTGTTCACATCACCAACCACGATCCCGTGTACGACTTATCCAATAAAGGGGTGATCAGTCCCTATATTGAATACGGAAGACTGTAGGATCATGGTAAGTCACGGGAAACTAACCTAACCACAGTCCAATTGGATTGAACTGCTTGGATACCATAATGTAACGTCCAAATTTCAGAATTTAAGAATAATGCCCGTTGGAGGCACTATTCCGAAACTCCGAAATTTTCCCGCTACTTTATCGATATCGTCAAATAATTTCATACAATTACTTAGGCAATTCCAATGTTTGCTTAAGTTCACATATAGTCATACATCCCTCAAATTTAGATAAATAACTTACAACCTATATCCTAAACCCTTACAACACCCCTATCGGAAATTCCGGCAGAGTCTCCCCTGAAAACAGAGTTTTTCCCAAATTCTAACTTAACCTGAAAATCAAAAAATCTTTACCAATACAGTGGATAAATACATAACTCAATGACAATAATTAACTATGCCTCCATGGCCAAATTACAACTTATTTCTATTACATGAATACGCATTAGAAATACAATTACTAAACTTAAAGCTCTACTTAAAATGAGTCCTCAACTCCCCGCTCCAACACGAACGGTAACCTGCACAGCTGAAAGATAATCCCCATAACGTGGGGTGAGACTACATCCCAGTGAGTGAAGTCAAAGTGTGTGCAGTGTGGGGAAAAACCTCACATGGTATACAACACTATAGCATTACATAGACAATTCAGAAGGAAACATTCATAAAGACAATCATTCCATAGTTATTACATGTGTAGAGATAGTCATTAAGAGTAATGAATATGTCAATACAACTAACATCCAATCTATATACCGTGCTTGTTCTTGCTGTCCATTATTACATATGTTCATATATGTCTCAATCATGCATTAATAATATACACAGTCAATTACATTACCTTAATTTTAACCTAAGGGAAAAGATAGGTAGGACTTATGACATTCATTTCTTTTCCTCAAACCCTAACCATCTCAACCCTAAATGCTTCTCAAATTATGAAATGAGAGTAATTTTAACTACATACAAGTATAATTTCCCACTATCATGCATTTGAGCCTTTACCCCAACAATTTCCCCAAATATCATAACCTAGGGTTTGTACATGTTAATGTGATACACCAAGCAATTGAAGCAATCAAACAATCCAAACATATATCTAGTAATTCCAAGCATGAAAATGAGTAATGGAAGGGAAATAGAGGATAGGGATCATGCAAGGGATACAATTACTCAAACATCAAGTGAAAGGAAACCCCACTCACCTCTTGGGCTGACCAAACCCTAGGAAGGAAAAAGGAAAGGTTGGGGGAAGAAGAACTTGAAGTGGGAAACCTTGAAGAGGTGTGGGAGCTCCTCCTTCTTCTCAATCTCCAAACCCTAGCACTCCTTCTCTCACTAAGCTTCGCCCCCTCCTCTCTCTAGGAAGTAGGAAGTGGAGAAAATGAAGAAAAGAATAAAAACTCAGTTTTTTAGTGTTTTTAAAGCAAAAGACGCGTCGCTACGCTTCAGTTGCGCTCAACGCAGCTAAAGCGCAGCTTTTACCCAAAACTCTTTGATTTCTGTGCTTCAACTGCGCTTAGCGCAGCTTGGAGTGTAGAAAACAAAGAGGAATTGAGGAAATTCCGCTGTTTCTCGACAGCTTTCTCGCCTGAGCAAGAATGTATCTGTTAAGGGTGCAAACAAGCTCTGAATACTATCATATAGCATATCAAACTGAAGCCCCGAATCTTAGCTTTCTAATCCAAATGGAGTGACCTTCATTGGACACCTAGGTTTGAAACCCGAAATTAAGCAACAACCTAGGTTTTTGCCCTTCTTTGATTCCAACCCAAAGCTCTCCTTCTCAAACCTAGTTCCTCTCCACGATAACCTTCTTCTATCTTAGTTCTTCTCATACCAAAACCCTTCCCAACTTCTCCTTTCTCCCTAGAGTCCCATAAGTTCTACAACTCCTGAACTTTATACTTCTTTTTAATATAGGGTGTGGTTTATTCTAAGTTTTTTCCTACCGTTTAATTAGTCTTAACTTTTCGTATATCTTATAAATTCTTTCCAAAACTCATGATTCCTAATGGATTCCCTTAGTTTCCCATCTGACACACTCTTAACCTCCGGATTCTTATCCTACTTTTAACCTCCTTCACAGGGCTTGGCTCACCACCTAAGGTCTTTTCCTATATTCTTGGGTCTCAATTTTCCGGGATGTTACACAGAGACTCATTGAGCATTTCAAAAATCACCACCAAACCACTATCAGCATTCTATACTAAGGCTCTGTTGACAGTTAATCCTAAAGTCATATGATTCTAAGAGCCTAAGTCTTCTATCCTAAGGTTTGTGTAACGTCCTAATTTCTAAATTCATAAATATTGCCTGTTGGAGCACTATTTGCAAACTCGTGAAATTAGTTCGTTCATTTCGCGTATCGACATACAACAAACACTTGCTTAAGTAATCCAACACTTACTAAAGCTCCAAAGGCGTTACTTACATAAATCAAAATAACATCAATAACATATTTGCCATAAAGGCTCTAATTTAATAAAATAAACTAATATAATAAATCCTCATGGGAATCCAAGTCACTATCAGTAATTGATCTAAATAGTTCTGAATACATCAAGGCATAACAAAACAGCAAGCTATCAATGTCCATAAGTCTCCTACTGATCATCGCTTTCCTGCTGAAAATTCTGCACATCTGGAATTCATTCCCACGGAGTGGGGTGAGACCAACGTCCTAGTGAGCGTGACAAGTGTGTGCAGTGTGGGGAGACAACCAAGAACCACCACAGAGATACATATTTACTGAAAGCATCACAAATAAAGGCAATTAAACATGATTCATCATCATTAAAACAATGCTTATGATGCAATGCATGACTGTGAGGTGTTGTTACCCGACACCCGGGGTCTTTTCTTTGTAACTTGACTATGGTTGAGCGCTCGGCCTGAGAATCCAAGGACCGTCGTCCAGGGAAACCTATGATTAAGTCTTAATTATTATCATTCATAATTCATTCTTGGTTGGGGACCCCATCTCCCTCTTGGCCATGAGTTCGATGTGGTTACCCCGTCTTTCTTAAATAATTTGCCTGAAGGCCTGTGACAGTCAATGACTCTGTGATATTTAAACTTATGATGCATGACTGTGATGGCCAAAGGCCCATGATTATTCTTTATGTGAGAGTAAAATTCAGTAATACAAATATTCCCCAAATTCACTACCCTAGGGTTTACCATTCAACTCATGAAATCATTATAATGCAATAATATATTCCACATTCATCAAATCATAATTAAAATCAACAACATTAGCAAGGGGATTCAGAAGAGGGATCATACTTAGGATAGCAAACAATAGCAAACAAGTGAGAATCACACCCACCTAAATATAAGCTCTAAGAGAAGGGAAGAAAGTTAGGGAGGTTAGGGTTGGATCCTTGGCCTTGATCCTATCCCTCCAAGCTCCCAAGGAGTTCCTCTCTAGAAACCTCTCTTTCTCTCTCTAAAATGAAGAAGGAATGGAAAGAAATGAAAGAGAACCCTAAACCCGTGTTTTTAAAGAACCAGACGCGTTCCTGCACTCAGGCTGCGCTCAGCGCAGTTGGAGCGCAGGTTTCCGCAATTCCTCTCTGTTTTCTGCGCTCAGGAGGCGCTCAGCGCAGCTGGAGTGCAGGAAAACAGATTGGAAATTCCTCTATTTCTCGACAGCTTTCTCACCTAAGATATAATGCGTCTGTTAGGGGTACAAACGAGCTCGGAATACTATCGTGTAGCATACCAAACTGAAGCCCCGGATCTTAGCTTTCTAATCCAAGTGGAATCACCTCAATTGGACATCTATAACTATAGGTATTTTCAATTTAGTGCACCAAGGTCAATAGGCTTAAAGCCCGAAATCAAGCAACAACCTTGGTTTTTGCCCCTCTCTGATTCCAATTCAAATCTCTCCTTCTCAAACCTAATTCCTCTCCTCCATAACCTTCTTCTTACTTAGTTCTTCTCATCCAAACCCTTCCCCACTCTAATTCTTGATAAATCAATTCCCTTGACCATAAAGCTTATTCTTCCACACTTAATGGCTAAGATCCAGGGTGTTGCTCTTCTCCTTAACTCTTTCTCCAGACCCTTCATTTAAACTTAATTCTTCTTTAACTAAACTCATTTCTTTATTCTTAAACCTTTTTACTTCTCTTTGATACAGGGTGCGGTTTCTTCTAAACTCGACCCACAACTTAATTGGCTTAACTCTTTGTCCCTCTTCTAAACTCTTTTAAAACTCATGGTTCCTAATGGATTCCCTAATTCCTTGTCTGAAATCACACTTAACCTCCGAATTCTCATCCTACATCTAACTTCCTTCTCTGGGTTCACAACCTAAAGCTTTTCTTATATTTCCTAGGTTCCAATTTCTGAGATGTTACAATTCTACCCCCCTTAAATAAATTTTATCCTCAAAATTTGCTCTGAGTGCCTCAACACAAGGTCACCCTCCTATTCTTAACTATATTTGTATACTTGGAATCCTGCCCCAATGTCGCTTGATAACCAATAACTCTATTTCTCAAGGAAGCAAAAAGGAAATCAAAAGTGAGTTGTACCTCCTAATTCATCTTATTGGTTTTACTCTAATAGGTTACGTCTCTAATATTACTATCCTCTAACTATCCCATGCCTAACTTCTGCTAACATCATTCAATTCTATCTAGTGTACTTATTCTGAAGTGTTTCACTTTCCCCAGCTATGTTTAAGCACTAGAATCTTTCTTGAACCATTGCCTAGTAACTAATACTTCTATTCCTCAAGGTCTCTAAACCGGATTAAAGGTCGATTTCATTACTAAACTTGTCTCCTAGGCTCTCACCCCATAGGCTACTCCTAGGATGACATCACCTTCCTTGTTGGTTCTATTCCTAGCTTACGTTGAAATCTGTCAATCTTTCGTTTCTCTCCTCACGAATCTGACATGGATTTCTAAGGGTCACAAGTTGGCTTCCCTCACCCTCGGAGGGTCTAACTACCCAGTATCATCATCCTTCCTAATCGATTCAAAACTTTCTACTCATGATTCCTAATAGGAATGAAAATGGTGGTTGTCTCTCCTCTAACCTATCTTATATTCAATTTCCCACACTACCGACAAGGTCGTAGCATAGGAAAGTCCAAAAACATTGATTATAACTTCTAACTTGATTCCTAACACATCCCCTACTACTAGGGCTATCTAGAGGTCACACAATGTGTGGGGGAAACTAAAATTTGGGTGCTGCTAACAACCTAGCTATGTTTCACGTATTTCTGATTGGTCTTTTAAGTTATACTGTGGGTACTTATATCTTCCCCTACCAGGCTACCCCCTTAAGGACTCAGGCCCTTCCTAACAACCCTCTAGGTTTTAAGTCTACCTTATGAATCTACCCTGCATTGCCAAGGGGCTGGATAGCCTGAAACATAATCATCTAACAACATCATGTTATCACTAGTTTCTAGGATAACACACGGGTCTCGAGAAAAGAATATAGATTGCAACCAATAGAACACATCACATCAGAGTAACAACAAAAATAGTAGTGGAGTTTCTCAGATACATATATGATAAAGAATGGACAAGCTTCTGTAGCTCATCCGGAGAAAACGTAAATCTAATATGACAAAACATGATAGTGTGTAGGCCTACTTGTACTTATCACTTCATCACGTGCACTTAAGTGGAAATCATGATTTTGGAGATGACAAATTTTATTATCAATCATGGTTCTAGGGGAAACATTGCCAGGAGATCTAGATTGGAAAAGGTTTACATAACGATTCTTTTGAACAACAATCACAAAAAATTTGGGGTTCCATGTTTCCTCAAGAAACTATGCCACACATTCACACCTCTAACCAGACTAAGTTGCGAGTAATTTCCCAATAACTTCCCTAAGCAACAACAAGTCGAAGGGGTTAGATTTACCCTTAACCACTAAGGTCCAAATCCTATTCATGTTAGAGTCATGGGTTCTAATTGCTCTTAAATCACTAGACCATTCTAATGAAGCTAAGGAAAACATTAACAATCGATCCAAGCATTCTTTTATCAAGCTCTAGCACAAAATAATTGATTTCAAAGATTAAATTGATCTAACGCTACCAACTCACCCATACCAAATTGAAGGGATAAGGGAAGGTTACAACCTCAATTCCTTTGTAAGACCTACTACTCCCATGAGATAAAATTTCCAAATAATCCCTTGAAAGGGTATACTAACCACCACTTGATCGATAATTTAAGTCATAGGTTGACGAGGTACAATGGATCCCAACTTGGTTCCTAAACTAGGAAACCCTCCCTTAGTTCTTGTTGTACGAATACACTAAATAACTAGATGATTAACATGTAACTATGAGAACCGAAATTACATCTAATGACCCATTAGGGACTCTAGGAGTATTAGTCTAATAGCTTAGGGGACGAAGGATTGCACTTGCTTCTTGCATAATAAAAACCAAATCATCGATCATAAGACTTAAATAATCTAGTCACCATCAAATTAGAATCACTGACCACCTAATTAGATATCTAATTGGATCCATAGAATGACTAGGTAACTAATAATGAGATTAGAATCAAAATAGCAACATTCATCAACACCAGCATACACCATTAGGGGAATAAGGAAAGGAGGCAAGAATATGAGATTAAAGTCCCTAATTCAATTCCTCGAATTATCCTTAAGAGTACACCTACCCCATGGTAAACATCTTAACCAAAGAACTAGGGTTACTCCCTCTCACTAATGGCATTAGGTTTCTCTAACCTCCCACGGGTCCCACACTTCTCTTCTAACCTCTACCTATCATGGAAAAACCCAAATCCTAGAAATTTACCATCACCTCAACATGCAAGACATTCCAACAACGCAAACAAATAGGAATATCAATCAATTATTCAAGCATAAACAAACATCATGATTAATCAAACAAATCACATACTCAAGGTGTAAACACAAGCAATCAACACTGTCCTCCCTTACTAGGGAGCCTACTCCTCATGTTCCCTCCAAACCTCTCTCAAAAACTTCTACTTTACCTTTCATTTTAAGGGTGCCTCATAACCACTGAGAATTAAGGGTGACATTCTATAAGGTTCCTAAGGTGTAGGTCTCATTCAAGGAAGTGAACCTAGGTCATTCTCTCTCTATGTACAAGTGGATGGCTCTATCCTTGCTAGGGAAGTACCCCCAATTCCCTTAACAAGATATCATGTTCATGTCACTAACCATAATCCCGTGTACAACTCACCCAGTAGAGGGGTGATCAGTCCCTATACTGGTTACGGGGTACAATGGGATCATAGTGAGTCATGGGCAACTAACTTAACCACAGTCCAATTGGAGTGAACTGCTTTGATACCAAAATGTAACGTCCTAATTTCTAAATTCAGAAATATTGCCTGTTGGGAGCATTATTTCCAAACTCGTGAAATTAATTCGTTCATTTCGCGTATCGACATACAACAAACACTCGCTAAAGTAATCCAACACTTACTAAAGCTCCAAAGGCATTACTTACATAAATCAAAATAACATCAATAACATATTTGACATAAAGGCTCCAATTCAATAAAATAAACTAATATAATAAATCCTCATGGGAATCCAAGTCACTATCAGTAACTGATCTAAACAGTTCTAAATACATCAAGGCATAACAAAACAACAAGCTATCAATGTCCATAAGTCTCCTACTGATCATCGCTTTCCTGGTGAAAATTCTAAACATCTTAAAAGTTTTCCCACGGAGTAAAGTGAGACCAACGTCCCAGTGAGCGTGACAAGTGTGTGCAGTGTGGGGAGACAACCAAGAACCACCACGGAGATACATATCTACTCAAAGCATCGCAAATAGAGGCAATTAAACATGATTCATCATCATTAAAACAATGCTTATGATGCAATGCATGACTGTGAGGTGTTATTACCCGACACTTGGGGTCTTTTCTCTGTAACGTGACTACGGTTGAGCGCTCGGCCTGAGAATCCAAGGACCATCGTCCAGGGAAACCTATGATTAAGTCTTAATTATTATCATTAATAATTCATTCTTGGTTAGGGACTCCATCTCCCTCTTGTCCATGAGTTCGATGTGGTTACCCCGTCTTTCTTAAATAATTTGTTCGAAGGCCTGTGACGGTCAATGACCCTGTGATATTTAAACTCATGATGCATGATTGTGATGGCCAAAGGCCCATGATTATTCTTTATGTGAGAGTAAAATTCAGTAATACAAATATTCCCCAAATTCACTACCCTAGGGTTTACCATTCAACTCATGAAATCATTATAATGCAATAATATATTCCACATTCATCAAATCATAATTAAAATCAACAACATTAGCAAGGGGATTCAGAAGAGGGATCATACTTAGGATAGCAAACAATAGCAAACAAGTGAGAATCACACCCACCTCAATAGAAGCTCTAAGAGAAAAGAAGAAAGTTGGGGAGGTTAGGGTTGGAGATCCTTGGCCTTGATCCTCTCCCTCCAAGCTCCCAAGGAGTTCCCCTCTCTAGAAACCTCTCTTCCTCTCTCTAAAATGAAGAGGGAATGGAAAGAAATGAGAAAGAGAACCCTAAACCCGTATATTAAAGAATTAGACGCGTTCCTGCGCTCAGGCTACGCTCAGCACAGCTGGAGCGCAGGTTTCCGCACTTCCTCTCTGTTTTCTACGCTCAGGTTGTGCTCAGCGCAGCTGGAGCGCATGAAAACAGATTGGAAATTCCTCTGTTTCTCGATAGCTTTCTCTCCTAAGTAATAATGCGTCTGTTAGGGGTGCAAACGAGCTCAGAATACTATCGTATAGCATATCAAACTGAAGCCCCAGATCTTAGCTTTGTAATCCAAGTGGAATCACCTTAATTGGACATCTATAACTCTAGATATTTTAAATTTAGTGCACCAAGGTCATTAGGCTTAAAGCCCGAAATCAAGCAACCTCGATATTTGCCCCTCTTTAATTCCAATTCAAATCTCTCCTTCTCAAACCTAATTCCTCTCCTCAAAAACCTTCTTCTAACTTAGTTCTTCTCATCCAAACCCTTCCCCACTCTAATTCTTGATAAATCAATTCCCTTGACCATAAAGCTTATTCTTCCACACTAAATGGCTAAGATCCAGGGTGTTGCTCTTCTCCTTAACTCTTTCTCCTGACCCTTCCTTTCAACTTAATTCTTCTTTAACTAAACTCATTTCTTTATTCTTAAACCTTTATACTTCTCTTTGATATAGGGCGCGATTTCTTCTAAACTCGACCCACAACTTAATTGGCTTAACTCTTTGTCCCTCTTCTACACTCTTTTAAAACTCATGGTTCCTAATGGATTCCCTAATTCCTTGTCTGAAATCACACTTAACCTCTGAATTCTCATCCTACATCTAACTTCCTTCTCTGGGCAGGGTTAACAACCTGAAGCTTTTCTTATAGTTCCTAGCTTCCAATTTCCTAAGATGTTACAGTTTGCTCAAAGAAATAGAGAAATAAGGATTTTAATCGGTAAAATCTTTTCAAAACTTGTAAAAACTGAAGGGAATCAAGCATGTGGTCAGGGTGCAGCGGAAATAAATGGATTCCCTCCCTTGTTATAATCGTTTTGCGAAAACAGGAATCAAGGCATAAAAGGTATTGAAACGAAAGGTCGTACCTTAATAGGATTATAAACGAGGCAAGAGTAGCCACGTCTCTATTGGTATCCACGCCAACAGCCGGACTAGGAAACCTTCCTCAGCTCTGCTAGTAGCCTTAGAAAGTAAAAAGCGATTACTCATGTGTATCTGGGGTAGTGCATCGTATGCTCTATTTATAGAGTGGTGGCTAGGGTTTTACCCTTCACTCACTTAACCCTCACACTTATGGGTCTGACCCATTATGTTGTAATTCTAATTAAATTAAATTAGAATTATTATCCTTTCCTAGTGGCTTGTTGTATGCGTGTGACCCAATAGGCTTTTAATATTTGGTTATAATATTAAAATAAAACCCTTTTATATTTAATATCATAAATAGTGAGCGGTATCTAGCAACACATCACTATCCAAATATTGAGATTATCAATAACTTTGATAAATCCTATTTTATGATAATAATTTATATTGTATGTCCCTTTGTCCAAATATGTAATTGAACACAAGGGCATGGATTGTGTCAACCTTGTATAGTTCAATTTATATATTTTCTTGATCCCTAAGTAGACTGTACAGAAAATAAACATTTCATGTTTATCCTCCTGAGCATGGCCATACATTTTGCAGTCTCACTTTATCAAGAGGCCTATAGATATAACTCCTGTTATATAGGAGGGACAAATCCCATCTAGGGCACTCACATTCCACAACATAATTTATTATATGTCCAAATACCAACTTTATGATCACCCTGTTACAGGCAACGTTTGATGATATTCAAAACACATAATTCCTTATGTAGGAATCGTAGTGATTTCAGGTCAAAGGACTTTATATAACATTTATCAATTTAAGAAACGTTCATGACACTTATGTAACAACCCATGCAACGTTCTTAAGGTGGGTCTGTCCAGTACACCATTACTCTTAATGTGTACCTATGTGAGCACATGATATCTCATATCCATGATATGTGAGATGCGATCATCAATGAACTCACATACTAGTCTAAATGCATCTTTGTCCTAAGATGATATTTGACTAGGGACTATTTTAAGAATAGTTCTTCATAAGATCTCACGATCAAGTCATCTACTTGATTTCTTATGAAGTTTAAGCTTACTATTCTAAGGACAATAATTATGTTCTAAAAGAATTAATAAAATGAAATGCCTTTATAAAATAATAATATGATACAAGTGATGGATGTTCAAAAACATATAGGTCTCTAGTGCATATACTAACAAAAACATACCTGGAATAGCCAGAGAATTGAGTAAGGAAGTGGCTTGTGAATGAAAGAAAGGATATGGAAGGTTAGGAGACTAGAGAAACTACTCAAGAAGAATAGTGGAAGGTGCAAAATGACCTTTCACGCTCCAGAATTTTGAATTTATGCAGGAGCGGCAACCTGCGCTCCACTTGCGCTCAGCGCAGGTGGAACGCGTGTTGCAGCTTATCCTGGAGCGAGTAATTGCGCTTCACCTGCGCTCAGCGTAGGTGAAGTGAGAAAACATGAATGAATTTGGTAGTTCTGCAGCGCAGGTGAAGCGCAGAAAACAAAATGCATTTTCCTATTTTCTGCTGCTTCTATCTTTCAAGGGTTATGTCTCCCTTCCATATTTTCATTGATCCTTTTCCTAAAAACTTCTAAACTAAGCAGGTATTTTAAAAGAAAATTAAACTAACTACAACACACAAATGAAAAACAAAAATTGCAAGAATAAAAACATTGGGTTGCCTCCCAGGAAGCGCTCGTTTAACGTCATATAGCTTGACGCCTGGTTTACTCAAGGTAGTTTCAACTGAAGGATGATGGGTGAATCGGCTGATCCACTCCTTGTTTCCCTGAACCATCCTCCATACCAGCTTCTTGTCTTGTCATCACTTTCCTCATTATCTTATTCCTTATCTGATGTTGATCTTTTTCTCTTTTTGAACCGGAACTCCACCATAGATTCCTGCAGCTGCTTCTTTCTTCTTGTTGGTTTCCTCAGAATATTGGGAACCTTCTTCTTCTTGTGCTCAGAAGCACTTTGATTCATGGCCTTTTTTTTCTTCCTTTCTGCAGCTTTGGTTTAGAATGAGTGATACAGATCCCATCAGTAGGATCTATCTTCAATTGATCCGGTGGTTCAGCTAGGTGGGGAATTCCTCTGTCTAAGTGGAAAATTATACTCTCATCTTGAGAGCTGAGTTGAAATTTTCCTCGATCAACATCAACTATCACCTTGGCAGTTTTCATGAATGGTCTCCCTAAGATTAAGGGGACATCAATATCCTCTTCCATTTCAGCAATAAAGAAGTCTGCAGCATATACAAACTTGTCCACCCTTATAGGAAAATCTTCAACTACTCCATATGGATGTTGTGTGGTCTTGTTTGCAAGCTGTAAAGTTACATTTGCAGGTTTAACCTTCAAAATTCCCAGTCTTTTGAAAAATGATAACGGCATCAGATTGATGCTTGCCCCAAGATCTAACAAGGCTTTCGTGGCTGGTCGAGTACCAATAGTAACTGGTACTGTAAATTTGCCTGGGTCTAATGATTTTTCTGAGATGTAGACCCTTTCTGACTCTTCCTCTTATTTTAGAACTACTTTTGGATTCTCTTTTTCTTGAACACTCTTTTGCACAATCTCCTTTGTGAGCAACTTTTCTTCAGATGTTATGTTATCCTCTAGATCACTCTCTTCTGATGTGTTGCCTTCAGTAGTAACTGCATTGCATTGCTCCTTGGGATTAGTTTGAGTGTTTGTTGTAAATTGGCTCGTGTTGTGTTCCGCCATGTCCTTTACTAATTGGCCAACTTGAGTCTCCAAAAGTCTGATGGCTGCTTCTGTATTCTTCTTAAAGCCATCAAAATATTGCACAAAAGCATCAATTTTCTCATCCATCTTTGAGAGCTTGTCATGCACTGAAGGATAACTTTGTTGTTGCTGCTGCTGATAAGGCATTTGCATGTTGCCTCCATCTTGTCTCCATCAAGAATTGTTATTTTGATTATTTCTCCATCCTTGTGAATATTGATTGTTGTTGGAGAAATTACCTTGCCTTCCTTGATTTTCCCATATAGCTAACCTGTTCTGTTTGAGTATCTTAATAGGAACAGTGACCATTGGATGGTCGCCTCCACAAAAATCACAAATCAACTATGGGGTTTGGCTAGGTTGAGAATGCACTGCTTGCAATTGTTGAGGGAGTGTATCCATTTTCTTTGTAAGTGCCTCTAACTGTCGTTTGATGAGCTTGTTTTCTGCTAAAAGCGCATCATTGCTAATAAGCTCTAGTATCCCCTTCTTCTGGACTGACTGTCTTCTATATTGAGCTTGCTGATCATTCTGTGCAAAATTATCAATTATTGCAATAGCACGCTCTGCATCTACTGTCATAATTGTTCCCCCTGCTGCAGCATCTATGAATGACTTTGAATCGGGTCTGAGTCCATTACAAAAGATGTTCAATTGAGCAATGTCTTCAAAACCACGGTTGGGACATTTTCGCAGCAAGGACTTGAATCTCTCCCAGGCTTCACATAATGGTTCGTCTTCTCCTTGCCTGAATGTGGAGATGTCTGACTTGGCTTGAATGTAGCGTGATGGTGGAAAGAATCTCTTCAGGAACTGTTCCGACTTTGATTGAGATGTGATTTCAGCCACTCCTTTTCCTTACCTATTAAAGAAAAAGGAAACAATTGTAAATAGACAGATTCTAAATCACCTTCCTCAAAACCCATAGTACCAATCAATTCTTAGAGGGTAGAAAGATGAGTATGTGGATCTTCATGATCCAATCCTGTGAATTGGTGGGCACTAATGAGGCTCAAATGTGCGGCCTTCATCTCCAAAGATTTTGTTGTAACTAGTATAGCTATGCTTGAGAAATATCGAGGCCCTTGGTGCATGACATAGTCACCTAAGACTCTCCTTTGTGGCATTGGTGGTACTTCTTCAGCCATATTTTTGTTTTCTACTTGATTCCTCCCTTGTCTTCTTCTTTTATTTCTACTCATATTCCTCCTGGATGTCCTTTCTATTTCTGGATCAAACAACAATTGATTTTGGGACACCTGTCCTCGCAAGAGCATAAATCAAGAAACTTGCAGAAGGGTGAGAGAAGAATAAAAAATAAAATAAAATATTCCTAAAAATCCTAAAATAATAAAAAAACTAAAAAATAAAATATATACAACTCGATAGGATAGACCTCCCAAGAATTTAAATTGAGACACCGTTCCCCGGCAACGACGCCAAAAATACTTGTTGAAATTCTGGCAAGCGTACCAAAATCACAACAGTATAATAGTAAGTAAAGGGGTTTTGTCGTATCCATAGAGAACGGTTCAATTGTAAATCCTAGTGGTCACACTTATCAAGTGAGAGAAGATGATTATTTGTTTAGATTGCAATAGTAAATAAAGAAAAGTAAATTGAGATGAGGTTGAGAAAATAACTAGAACTAGGATTGAACTCCGTCTATCACACCCTTCGTGTATTTGGAAACCAATAAAATCTAAGAATTTATAATTATAATTATTGAAGCCCAAATAAATATCATTCATAAAGATTCCTCAACCATGAAATCCTTAAAACTAACTCCCTAAACCCCAATTCCTTGGCGATTTAACAAATTAATCCTAGCATTAAGATCAATTGTTATTAGCTATCCATAAATTAAACCCTATTCCTAGGCATTTAACCTATAGAGTGATCTTACCCAAATCAGAATTCAAGATCCCTATTCCTAGGCTCCTAAGAACTCACTCCTGATTTTACAAAACCACCTTCCAGTGAGCCCCATAAAACCATATCATAACTCCGGCACAAAGGCGGAAGCTAAGCATTAAGAATAGAGTAAAAACATCAATATGTTATAAAAATAGAGATTCATAGATAACAAAGAGAATCCAAATACAATTGGGGATAGAATCGACTACATTCAATCCTATGGGAGAGTTTAGCTACTCATGGTAGCCATTACAAACCAATAGAGAGACTGTCACACTTTTCTCTAGCTCCAAATCTGCTCCACCGTATCCTCCTTTGATCTATGCAAAAGGTCCTTTAAATAGAACTTTAGAAAGTCTATTGAGATCTTGTTTTGATCTTTTGGAAATTAGAATCATGTGCTTCTGCGCTTCATCCTGCGCTCAGCGCAGATGAAGCCCAGAAAACAGAGAGGAATTTAATTCCTGCGCTTCACTTGCGCTCAGGTGGAGCGCAGATCTCCGTTCTTTCCTGATTTCCTCTTTTCTGATTTGATCTCTTGCTGATCTTATCTTTATTTGCTTTGCTTTCCTGATTTCCTTCTTTTTTAGCTTGATTTCTTACTGATCTTATCCTTATTTGTTGCTATCTTGCTACTCCATTTAAAACTTTCCTTTTTATTTGCAAAATCAACATATTTCTTATCAAAATAGCATCAGATTCAAATTTAAATTAAATAATCACAAGATCTGCAATTTCAACTAAAAAGAGGTAATTTGGGGTGTAAATCTAATATTTTGTCCTTGATAAGTGCTGTAATTATATAGAAATTTATCATTAATTTAGCACTTATCAAATTCCCACAACGAGGGCTGAGACTAACGTCCTAGTGAGTGCAGTAAAAACATGCACAGTGTGGGTGGTTAGGCAAATGGAATGCAACAAACATCATCATACATAAATCCATCATGAGTATAATACATAGAAAATTAGTAAAGCATGACTGTGATGTGTTTTTACCCGACACCCGGGGTCTTTTCTCTAACTGTGATTGTGATTGAGCGCTCGACCATGTGACCAAAGATCGTCATCCAAGGCCAACTATAATTAAATTTTATTAGAATTCAATGAACAATGCTTGCTTTTCGTTTTAGCGTGGGGACCCCATCTCCCTCTTGGCCGAGAGGTCGATGTGGTTACCTCGTTCTTTCTTATTCATGATTTCCCGGAGGCCTGTGATGATCCAAAGATTCTGTGACAGTCCGAAGACCTTGTGACAATTCTTGGCCAATGACCCTCGAATGCTTAGAATATGTGTTTTTCTATAACCCTGTGACATGAGTTGGTTGAAAGAATCATTATGATTTGTTTGTTCATAAAAAATAATATACAATTTTACAAAGTGGATGAAAAGGCTTTACAAAGCAACCAAGATTCTCAAATAGTGGCGGTCATTCATAGAGAAATGTTTAATTTCATAAATATATTCCTTTTGCGGAAGTCATTGACCGTCAGTAATATATAAATTTTTTCAAATATATGAATTTTGTGGCAGTCAAAGATCGCCAGTAATGTGTAATTGTGGCGGCTTTTGTCAAAGCACTTCTAGGAAACACTCTCCTGAATGCAAAAAATTAATAAAAAGGAGGGTGCTTTCTGTACACGCGGAAGCACCCTCATAGGTCTTTTAGGAGGGCGTTTCAAAAATGCCCTACTTGTTACGAGAGTCTACTAGAGTGTAAGATATAAGTGCGTACGAAAGTGCCCTTTTATATGATACGGGAGCGCCTTAGTAGGCCTTTTTTGGCATATTCCATATGATAAAAGGATACCATTCAAATTATAATGTAGATTAACTATTTTCTATTATTTTTTCATTGACCTTTCAATTTTTAATTTGGATTGATTATTTTGTATTGTTCTTTAATTTACGGGTTAAAATATCAGAATAGTTTTAATAATAATTAATTTATGCGATAAAATTAAATTACATAGAACAAAAATTACACATTAAATATTTTTTGAATATAAATTTGGGTTGATTATAAATGGTTTGCTTTTTTTTAGTTGTTAAAAAAATAAAAAATAGTTAATAAAAATGAATGATTTTTTTAAATTGAATTGTGATTATTTTGATAGAAGTTTCCTTCTAAATTTTTTATAAATTTTTTATACACCACGGGGAAATAAATATTTATGTAAAAGTTTGGTAATATTCAAATATTAATTTACTATATATATTTCAAGAGATAAATATAATTCACCGAAGATGAAAAAATTATCTTTTTATGTATAATATTAAAATTTGAATTATAGGGGGTAAATATTTGTAATAAACAGAAATAAAAATCTATCATGAAAACACATTACTATCATGATCATATATATATATATAAATATCATTAACCTTTTATATTTTAATATAGATTAATTGTTTGTAAATGTTATCTCATTTACAATGAAAATAAATAAAAGTAATGGGAAATCATTTAAATTACACGTTAAATTATAGAAAAGTCTTAATAATATTTAATATATGCGATAAAATCAAATCACATGGGAATGAGAGTTTTACAAGAAAATTATTTATGTTTGAATTATAGGGTAAAAATAATTCGTACATGAAGAAATATTTAAATAAAAATGCATTAATATTTAAAATTTTGATGAATGATGATAAATATTTAAGTAAAATATAAATATTAAACTTTGTAGTATGATTGTAGATATTCGTCTTTCTGTGAGGCAACTTGGAGAGTATTTGCCTTTAACATTCACTATAGGCGGCAGCCTTCGGTGGAAAGATTATCTTTTCACTTGTCAAATGAGCATGTTGTTGTATTCAATGATATTGTCTGCATATCGATTCTCTATTTTTCAGGAAATTTCTTTCAATTGCTTCTTATAATTTTTGATATAATGTTTCATTTCATATTTACGGACCAAAACTTTTCTATATGAACAAGTTTTATTAAGAAATGTTTACTGAATCATCAACGCTTCAAGTATATTTCCTATTAAGACGTCTTTAGAATGAATTTTATTATAATGATTATTGTTTAAGTACTTTTTTCTTTTTTATTCGTATTTAATTATTATTATTATAATTACTTTTACATGTATTATTAGCTAAATCTAATACTCAACTCTATCATTTCTCTCATATTTCCCTCGTGCATTGCACGGGTACCCCACTAGTAAGTTAATAAATGGAGTAACTTAGTCACAAAAAAAAAAGTGGAGTAACTTACCAAAATTTATTTACAGAATAACTTGATCCTCACTCACATTTTGTAAATTAAATATTATATAGTTAATATTTTTTATTTTTAACTAGCAGTTGACCCATACTGGTGCACATGTTATAAGACATTAATTTAAATTTAAGTAAATGAAAATTGTTTATTAGAAATTATTGTGCTTTGAGACAATATATCAATTATAAGAAAATCAATAAAAAATAACTTGAAAGGTCCTTCTTGGATCTTGAACAGATTTATTATGTCTTCATCTCTTCATCCTACACAATAAAACAATTAATAAAAATAAAAAATAATATTAAAATGAATTTAGTAAGCATGTAACAAAATATATAATTTATCTCTTACCTGGTGATTTGTATATTTTTAATAGGTTTAAATATGTTTTTAGTCTCTTGAAAGTTAGTGAATTTTGTGTTTAGTCCCTATAAAATTTTTCACCTAAGTTTAGTCCCTCATTAATTTTCTATTTCCAGGTTTAATCCTTGCCTTTAATTTGCTCTGTTAAGTGATGACCTGACACTGTTACAATACGTTGATATGTCTATTTAGGTTGACGTGGGTGCCACGGTGGATTTTTCTGAAATTATTTTCCCCCAAATTTTTTTAATTCTTAATTCCAATATTAAAATAATTAATATTGGAATTAAGAATTAAAAAAAATTGGGGAAAAATAATTTCAGAAAAATCCACCATGACAGTCACGTTAGCCTAAATAGACACGTCAGCGTACCGTAATAGTCTCAGGTCATCACTTAATAGTGGAAATTAACAACAAAGATTAAACTTCGAAACGGGAAATTAACGGGGGACAAAACTTTGGTGAAAAATTTTATAGGTACTAAACACAAAATTCCCTATTTTTTTAGGGATTAAAAACATATTTAGGCCTTTTTAATATTATATTCTTTTGTAGAATTCACCAATGTCAAAGTAAAGTGTTTGTATTTGGAAAAAAAATGGAAGACAAATAAAAAAATAATAGTATTATATATATATATATATAAATGAATATGAGCGTCAAATTCATAGTATTCTTTGTATAATAATGTATAGAGTTATCAAAAGTGTAAACTTATCTTGATTTATATATTATTGCCCTATAAATTATCCACAGTATTTCCCTTTAAAATATATATGTGTTGTAGAGGTGTTCGTGGTTTTATTTGGATCGGTTTTGAGGCAAAAAATCATCCAATCCGATCATTGCGATTTTATCATTTCATCATTCGATCGATTTTGATATTTTTTCAAATCCGATCTAATTTAAATTTGATTTGATTTGATCGGTTTTCAGTTTTTAAAGCAACAATAAATATTTGATAAAATTGATAAAATAATGAAGTAATACTAAACATTTTCTTATTGAAACTTATATTTATTAAAATTAATATAAAATTATATAAAAAGAATGACATGGGACATAATTTAAAATTAATTTTATATTGATATATTTATAGAAATACTAACATGATATTAGATGGTAAAATCATAAAAAATATATTAGTGTAAGTATTTTTATAAATATTTATATATGCAAGTAAAAATATATGATTATTTTATAAGTAATAATACATGTATAATGTATATATAAGTTCGGTTTGGATTGAATTGGATCGGTTTTTAACATAAGATCCTAAAATCAATCTAATCCAATAAAAAAATTTCGATTTTTACAGTTTGTGATTTTTTAAATTTTTATTTAATTTGATTTTTAATTTTTATAATTTATATTAGATTGGATTGGAGGTAAACTCCCAGTTTTAGGTTGATATTTCCTACAGCATATCAAGCATATAATTTCTTAGATTCTTACAATGATTGCATACCGTTGTATGTTAAGTATATATGTTTAATATTAATTATTTTATGGTTCAAAACAAAAGGAGCTGGCCACCAAAAAAAGGACAAAAGGAGCTGGTATCAGTCTTGAATTGATGAACCCAATGGGACTACTTTATCAGAAGAAATATATGACTTTGCATGTGAAGCACGATCTGTGGCATATATTCAAAGCGTTTGCCGTTGAGACAAGCACTGGTAGTACTAGCAGAGACAAGCACTATGACTTTAGGGCACAAGTACTCTACGATACTTTTGACTTGTTTATATCCATTTAATTATTGGAAGGAGTTTTTGACGAGTTTGAGCCCCAGCCAAACAAACAAACAAACAAGGATAATGTTTTTTTTTTTTTATCTTGAGGATGAATTCAAACAAGCATCTACAAAAATAAAAGTGAATAAATTCTGACATAAAATTATAAAATTATAGATTTTTTTTATGAAAGAATCTATAATATTGTTTTAGAAATTAAACTTTGAGGAAGGGATCGGGAATCACATTTTCCTCTCTTAAACTTCGATTCATTTGGATGTCGGAAAGAAATGAGAAAAAAGAATTGAGGAAAAATAAAGAAAAAACATAATAGATATATTTGTCTGTTGTTTGGGGACAGAGAAAATGGAATGAAAAAAAAAATGGATCTCATATGACTGGATGAAAAAAAATGGAAAGATAGACCAATAATGTAATGTCATTTTTTATTTAATAACGTTGAGAGGTAACAATCAATTAAAAGAATTATTTTTGAGATATGTGTAATATTTATAATTATATAGATTAATTTGATAGAATATGATGCACTTTAGTCTTTGAAATTTCAAAATATATTCGTTAATGTCTTACATTTATTTTTGTCATTCACTTACTTCATAATGGTAGATGTCATTAACTGATTATTGATGTGTCACGTTAAATGACACTATAGATTCAAATCAGTTCCTATAATATTAAAAATCATTTACTTTAATTCCTAAAAATAATCATGTGTATAGAAAAACAAAATCTTAATAACATCATGGAGATCAATAAAAAGTCATACCTCATGTTATACTATAATATTAATATATCAAATTTAAATTATTATTTTAAATCCAACATATACTCTAGATTTCAATATTTTATTTATTATTAAAAATACATATTTTAAAAAATATATAAAGATATTAATTATATAAAAATATTTTTTTCGTGCATTTCACAATATAGAATTACTACATTTGGTTCTATTTCTTGATTTGGGTTAAAAGAATTGGTATACAAATCTAATAACCTAAATATGAATCTAAATTAAATTACCAAATTACGTTAGGCCTAATCGGTTTTGACTCCTCTAAAGTGAATCGAATCGAGTGAGACTAGATTCATTTTAGAGAGTAAAATAAGGAGTCATAACTCATAATCATAGATATAGAAATTTTACAATTCACAATTTGAATGTATAATCAGATACGAGTCACTAAAAAAATAATACGTTCCAGATGTTGATTCGGATAATGTTCAAAATCACGGATTAAATCGATAGAATCATGTGATTCGTGCATCCCAAAATTTTGGGATTCACATGTTATCTACTTTATCCGAACTCAAATATAAGCAAAATAACTAAATTCACACATTTATTAAGAAAGTTAGTTAAACTCATTTAACTTTCTTGATATCATCTAAAAAGTAATTACATTGCCTAAATTACTATACATTCAATTTCATTGAACCTATTTCAAGTGGACATAGGGTCAGTTTGAATGTACTTCTGCAGAGGTCAAATGAATTTAACTTCTCCATAAATTGAAATTAGATTTTGTAGCCCACCTTCTCTAAAAGTTCTCTCATTTAACTTCTCCATAAGTAATTAATTTCAACTTATGGAGAAGATAAATTCATTTGACCTCTTTGATTCATTCTATTTTTTTCATCTAGAAGTTTTTATGTAGAAGTGTATCCAAACTGGGTCATGTTCTCTTTCTATTGGCACATGATTCATTAAATAGAGTGCTTGGAAAATAAAATATGAATTACACAAAGGGTAATTTGGGATGATGTAATTAAATATAATGAAATTAGTTAAATTTTTCTTAAATTTTAGTGCACCATAAGTGGGTATTTTTTTGCTTATATTTGAGTCAGGAGCTAGGGAGTACATTTTAGCCCATCACTTTGACTTCAGTTAATTGTAACACACACCCCCTATGATCTTTTCCTATTGGATTCAAGGCTTCACATAATTTTATTAGTTTTTATTATTTATTAACTTTTTTTTTGCTAAGCAATGAAAAGATAAATTAAAAAGAGTACAAGGGGTACTCTAACCCATAATACAAAAATAGCTTCAACAACTTCCAGGTAGACTTATGAATCTAACAAAAATTACCTGCTACCCAATGAAATTAAATCACCTCCCCTTGCAATACAATCAGTATTAGAAATAAAAGTCCAGCAAAATGTAGCCTAACCAAAGATACAATGATAAAATACCAAACAACAGATTGAGCTTCCAAGGCAATTATAGACATGAAGGACCCAGATCAGTAGAAAGTCAAGCAGGAAAATGGGTCACTAGACCAAAGAGCAAAAGGGTATTGAAAAGTTGAATCTTTAGCCCTTAACCAGTTCCAAGATCTCAACTTAATTAAATCCACCACACCCTCAGAATCCATAATTTTTGAGGAAAAAACTGCTTCATTACGTGCAAGCCAAATTGACCATATAGTAACCAACCAAATAGAAGACCACTGCACCCGGTTAACAGCATTACAAATTAGAAGTCCCACAAATTGTTCAAAATTCTTCAATCCAGAGCTATATAGGACAGAGTAAAATCCAAACCAATGAAAACAAGACATCCAAATTTGAAAAGCATAGAAACATTCAAAGAAGAGATGAGATGAGGATTCCTCACAAAGACCACACCAAACACAAGATGCTACATTGGCTGGTAGAACCTTGCGTTTGTTTAAGTTTTGTTTTGTTGGAATTCTATCTAAAATAGCCCTCCACGCAAAACCAGAAACCTTTGAAGGTATCATCCTGGACCACAAGTATCTATACATGGGAAAGTAAGCATATATAGACTGGTTAATTATGATCTGATAGGCAGACTTGACAGAATAAGATCCTGCGGAATCATGTTTCCACCGCCAAGCATCAGATTTATCTTCAACAAGATTCACTCTTTGCAATTCCATAAGCAAGGATTGCAACTGTTCTTCCTCCCACTGAAAAAGATTCCTTCTCCAGCACCAATTCCAATCCACATTCCCTTCACGCCCTACCCACATGTTAGCTAAAGTTGCGAACTTATTATTGGATATTGAGAAGAGTCGCGCATACCGAATGCTCAAAGCACCACAACCACACCAAACATTATCCCAAAACATAGTGTTTACCCCATTACCCACCTCTTTGATACACCCATTAATGAACCAATCAGACGTAACGTGTTTGCCATTCTCAATACCCCAAATATCATGCCACCACCTAGATCCCCTAGCTTTCCCATCACTCAACCCAGTAACATGCCTCTCTCCATAGATGGAAGTTAACACTGTATGCCACAATCCTCCTTTTTCAACAAGAAAACGCCATCTCCACTTACCTAAAAGAGCTAAGTTGAAAGCACCCAAGTCCCGTAATCCCAACCCTCCAAATTTCTTGTCTCTACAAACCTCCTCCCAACCCACCCATGCTATTTTATTTTTCTCTCCATTCCCACCCCACAAAAAGGATCTAAACAAAGAATGTAATTGAGAAATAATTCCGGTCGGAGCCTTGAAAAAGGAAAGATAAAAAATCGGAATGGCATTGAGAACAGATTGCAGAAGGACACAACGACCACCAAAGGACAAGTTCTTGCACTTCCACATAGATAATCTCTTCTGCACCTTCTGAATAACCGGCTTCCAAGTCTTCTTTTTCCTTGGACTCGCGCCAATAGGTAGGCCTAGATAGATAAATGGAATTGAGCCAACTCCACAATTCAAAAAGTGTGCAAACACTTCAAGCCTCCCCTGATCAACATTCACCCCAAACAACTTACTCTTGTGAAAATTCACCTTCAATCCTGACACCAGCTCAAATAATTGCAAAACAGCTTTTATAGTCCATATATTAGGCATAGAAGATTCCCCCAAAATAATTGTATCATCTGCAAACTGTAGATGTGATAATTGAACTGTGTCCCGTCCAGCCTTGTAACCAGTAAAAACATTAGCTTGAACAGCATTAGACATCATAGAATTCAGCCCCTCTGCCACAATAAGAAAAAGAAAGGGAGCTAATGGGTCTCCTTGCCTTAACCCACGTCCAATTCCAAACTCAGTAGTTGGGCTCCCATTAATAAGAACAAATATCCGAGATGTATGCAAACATTCAGCTATCCAATTTCTCCAGATAAGTGGAAACCCCATCCGCCCCATCACATACTGTAGGAAATCCTAGCTAACCGAGTCATATGCTTTCTCAAAGTCAACTTTAAAAAATAGACAACACCTTCCTTTCCCCCTGGCCTCCTCCACAACTTCATTAGCTATCAAAATGCTATCAAAGATCATTCTTCCTTGAATAAAAGCTGATTGACATTCTGAAATCACAGTCCCAATCACCTTTTTCAGCCTATTAGCCAACACCTTGGCCAATACTTTATACATAGCCCCAATCAACGAAATCGGTCGATATTCCTCCACCTTTTGCGGGCAATCAACTTTAGGAATCAGAACAATAAAGGAGCTATTGGATCCTCTAACAAGTTTGCCACTAGAATGGAACTCATGCAAAAAGGATATAAAATCCGTTTTTAGTACATCCCAGAAATCCTGTATAAATTTAAAGTTAAACCTGTATGGCCCTGGACTCTTCGAACCACCACAATCCCATACCGCAGCCTTCACCTCTTCTTCAGAAAAAGGTATGATCAAATTAGATGCTTCCTCCTGTGACAAAGATTTGAAGCAGGCACCATCTAAAGTCGGGCGCCTCCCTGGCAGTGCCCTAAAATGATGCTCGAAATACCCCTTCACAGCCTCCTTTAAAGCTACTGGTTCAACATAGGATTCAACTCCTACTCTCAACTGATGAATACCATTGTGTACTCTTCTTTTATTAATACAAGCATGGTAAAACTTTGAATTTGCATCTCCTTCTTGCATCCACTTCAGTCTTGATTTCTGGAATAATAGGCTCTGTTGCAATGATAACAGATGACATAACTCAGCTAGGCATTCTTTTCTACATTTCACTTCCTCAGCTGTTAAACCATACTCCTCACTTCTGATATCAAGCTCATTAATTTTCTCCCTCCTATCTGAAATCCTTGCTGTCAACTCCCCAAAAGACTCCTTATTCCACCCCTTTAACTTTTCTTTCAGAACAAAAGAAGCACTTCCTTCCACAGAAATACTCTTCCATTGTGTAACAACAAAGTCTGTATAATGTGGAGAGGATCGCCAACAATCAAGCACTCGAAAAGGTTTTGGGCCCCAATTCATAGTATCTTTTTTTAACAAAATTGGGCAATGATCAGACACCCCTCTTTTCAGACCCCATTGTGAAGTATTACACCACCTCTCCATCCACTCTGATGATATTAAGAACCTATCCAGTCTACTCATACAAGACCCATCGCTTTTGTACCAGGTATACTTCCTTCCAGCCATCGGAATGTCTAACAACTCAGCCATATCAATAAACCCCTCAAAATAAGATGAATCTTCCCTCCTCCAAAAATTAGAGACCCCCTTCTCTCCCTCTCTGATTTGATTGAGTTAAAATCACCACCAAAACACCATAGGTCACCTCCTCTCTCCTGTTTACAAGCTAATAATTTCCTCCATAGGTTCTTCTTACTTGTTAAGTCACATGGGGTATAAATATTAACAATAGTACAAAACACCTTTTCAACTCCCACCCACCCACTGACACCAATAAAATTTGAATCAGAGAAAATTTCATGAGAAGTGAACACAGATTTTTTCCACATAGACATTAGGCCACCAGACAAACCATTAGAAGGAACATAAGACCAACTAAAATTTTCATCACCTCCCAACATCTTGATCAGTTTACTATCAATATTATCTTTTTTTGTCTCTTGAATCATTAGAAAATCAACATTTTCATAATGTAATAAATGTCGAATTTCCACCTTCTTCAGTCGTCCCCCAATTCCTCTAATATTCCAAGAAGCTAAAATCATGACAACAATTAACCCCATCACCAAACACAACTACTGTTAATCACTATGTACCTCTTTCATTCCTTATTCTATCAATAGCTTTCCTATCTCTTTCTTCCATCTCTGTTAATTGTTGAACCATATCCACACTCTCTCCTGCCAAAGTTACCCCCAACTTCTGACCTATATGCCATACTTTACTTGCTACTAATTGGGGATCTTCTTCTAACAAGACATCATCTGGAAGTTCTTTCAATTGTAATGTACTCACCTTAGCCTTTGCATGAACCCTTTTTCTTGGTCTCCCCCTGCCTCTTTTTTGCCACCACCAACATCTAGCTAAGTAGGTATTTCAGAGCCTTTGATTTCCCCTTCTAAAACAATGGGTACCTCACACAATTGTGAATCTTCAACCTGGACTGCCAAATCTGCCTCACCCATTACAATTTCCAGATGATTAATTTGCTCCACATCCTTGCGCGAAGAACAATATTATGCTTTATCCGTGTGAATAGAGGTTTGGTCCAAAGAGCTTTCCTTTTCACCTTCACGTGTAACTTGCTGTTGATTCTCTTCAGCTCGGGCGTCAGAACAATGTATTTGAGGTATTAACCTACCACATCTTTACACCGGTGAATAATTGGGGCCTTGCATTTGTTGTGAATCCACCTTAACCGTGTCATCTAGGGGGCTGCATATTGATGGGCGGACTGCACCTTCAAAGGAAATTGGGCGGGCAACATCTACAACTTGACTTGAGCGGACTATTTCTTCAACCGCATTTGGGCTGGCTTCACCTTCACCTGGTCGGACAGCACCTGCATCTACACATGGGCGGACAGCTCCTATCGCATCTTCACATGGGCCTGCTGCATCAAAGCGGACAACATCTACATCATCACATGGGCGGACAACTCCTACTACATCTTCACAAGGGCCTGCTGCATTAAGGCAGACAGCATCTACATCTTCACATGGGCGGACAGCTCCTACTGTAGGAACACAGGGAAACACTAGAAGGGGGGTTGAATAGTGTTTCTAAATATTTTAGAAAGCTTTTCGCAAACAGGTTCTCAAAACAGAATTTCAGACAGGCTTTTGGAGAGCTGTCTGAAGTTTTCAGACGGTTTGTAAAAATTGTTTTTAAAAGATGTTTTGTGCCTTTTAAAATATTAGATTAATTACTCAGACCCCTTGATTAGTTTAAACTGAATTTACAAGAGATAAGGGTAAGAAAAACTTAGCCACAGAATTTATCCTGGTTCACTCACTACCACTTGTGAGCTATGTCCAGTCCCAATGCCAACTAGCAATTGGATTTTCTCTTAATCTTTCAAGATTACAAGTATTTTTTTACAGACATGCCTCTTCAGGCTCTACAACCCAAGTATTCTTTTTCAAACAAGCCTCTCCAGGCTCAACAACCACGTATTCTTTTACAGACAAGCCTCTCCAGGCTCAAAAACCAAGTATTCTTTTAAGGACAAGCCTCTCCAGGCTCAAAAGCAAATACAAATGAGAGAAATGCTTAAGCTCAAAAACTATATCAGTTTTGAGACTTAAACAGTTACAGTTTGTACAGAAATTACTGAGGTATGCTCAGAATAAAACAATATGTGTGTACAAAGATAAAAATATTTATCAGAGTGTTGCAGCGAAAAACTTGCAGAGTTTTTGTTCTTTTTCAATTCTTCTCTCATCTGATGGTCTTCAAGGATGGGGGTATTTATACCCAAATATTAGTCCGTTGGAGAAAACCACTGTTTATGAAATACATGAATTTCGTTGTGAGACAACCTGCTATATGCACAGAATATTCTCTGACAAATCTGACACATTGCAGTTTTTGCTCCTGCTAAAAAGCTGCTATTTGTTGTTGCTGCAATGGCTGCGTAGCAGAGGACACGTTGTGGCAGAGAACGTGCTTGAAATGCAACGAGGAGTGCCAGCTTTTGTAGCAGAGATCGTGTGTGATTCAAAATGAGATTCAGACAGGTCTTCACAAATTCAGACAAGAGATGCCACGTCATCAAGGGACTTTAGACAGCCTTGATGCTTCAGACAGGGTGCACTGCTTCAGACAGCTTCTACACTTAGTCTTTTTATATGAACTTTTAATGGCTCTTGCTGAAATCATAGATGAAAGATTTAACTTTATGAGAATCTATGATAAGTATTTTAAGCCAAATTTGCTATTCATTAAAACTTGGGAATATTTCTGTCTTAAAACATCATAAACCACTTTATGATATTTTTGAGACTCAACATTCTCCCCCTTTTTAATGATGACAAATTTTCTTAAAATATATAAATCTGTAATAAGCTTTAAATAGCTCCCCCTGAGATACATATCCTTTAACAGGATCTGTTTAAGGTATATGCTCCTTATTTGCTCAAAAATCTCAGAAAGCTTAAAGCTTATTGTACTGTACTCCCCCTGAATCCTGTAATCACTCCAGATTTTGTTAGTTTTAATACTCCCCCTTTTGTCATCAATCAAAAGGGAAAATCATAGCAAAATAGTAACAGAGCAATATAGATTAGAGATAAACAGCGCAAACAAACATTGATTCAAAAACACTAATTTTATTTAATGGATGTGCAATAAATCAGACAATCAATCACAAGTCATAAGAAAAATAAACATCAGACAATGGCAAAACAGTTTGATCCTTTTTCTTCAGCAAGGCTTCAGTCAGAAATGAAATTAATTCTTCCTTGGCCTTGTTTATTGCTGCTTCTACTGATGTCTTCAGCTCTTGTTGCCCAGACTTGATAAGCTGTTGTTCATGAAGAATTTGCTCTTGATTAGCAATCAGATGCTTAGACTTCTTCTCTTGTTCAAAAAATTTCTTCTCAAGCTTCTTGACTTTGGATTTTAGCTTTAAGTTCTCTTTATACAAGTCTTGCTCAGACTCATATAGAATGATTTGGATATAAGGACAGACAAATCTCAGGACCCCGAAGCCTGGTTTCAAATTGTAAACAGATGGTCTGAACACTGGCCAAAAGAAAGTGCCAATGAATTTCAGCAAAACCCAGTCTTCATTGAAGGAGTCAGCAGGTGGGGGAAAGTAATCCTTCAGATAGTGGTATTGGACATTTGTAGTCTTGCCAAGTCCCACTTCAGATTCAGCATCAGGACCAATTGATCCAGAAAAAGATCCAACATCTTCTCTGATCTTCCAATAAGAAGCCCACATCCAGTCTTGCAGCAACTGATCTAAGCCTCCTCCCTGACTGCTGATAAATTCTGGTAAAGCATCCCACTCTGTTGTACTCATCATTTCAGATAGGGGTGGAGATATTGAGTAAACTTGATGTGCTTTGAACTTCTCATCCTGGCCTTCCTTTAAGGGATACCTAGGAACAATTCTGTCAGGATTCACCAAGATTGCAGTGGTTGGCCTGATGGAGCATGTTCTAGGTGGCCTGTAGCCTATCATCCCAACTCCCCTTTCCAGATCTCTTTGAAACAGTTCAGACTCTGTGTTGAGCTGTCTCACAAGATACCATTCTTCATTGCTTAGCCTCCATGACTCTTCAGAAAATGGGTTGATAGGTGCCCATGAATGTGCAGGGGGGACAACACCCTTTCTGAGCTTTTCTAAGCAACCTGATTCAGCACTGTATTTGGCTTTCTCTTCAGAAATAGTTCTTTTGATGAGGCCATGGTGTAGAGATATAGCAGGTGCTGCTCTGAAGTATTGCAGTTCTTCAGAAAGGTTGCCAAACTTAGGCAATGAGCAAGGATAGAGGGAAAAAGAGATAGTTGTAGAGCCTCAGCAGGCAATGGCTCTTCTTCATTATACCATTGTAGTAAGAGTGGAGATGATGAAGTTGGTAAAGGTATATGAGGTGGGAATGATGATGGTGAAGGTATAGGTGATGGTGTTCATGGTTGAGGTTGAGGGGGTGAGGGTTCAGAAGGTTGGACTATTTGAGGTGATGGGGGAACAAATAGTTGGTTTTCAGAGGGTTTTGGTGATGTAGGTTCAGGTTGGTTTTCTGATTGAGTGGATTGTGGTGAAGATGGTTTAGAGGGTAGGTTTTCTGTTTGTGGAGATGATGAAGGTTGTGAAGGAGGTGGTGAAGGTTGTTTTTCTGGTGAGATAGGTTTAGGCAAAGGTTGAGGGCTTGGTTTGGATGGTTGCAGATCAGGTGAAGAAGGAGGTGAGGGTGTAACATTATCAAACCTCACTTTGATCCTCTTGTAGGAGGCTTTGATGCTTCATTTTGTTTAGGCTTTGCCTCTTTCTCAGCCTGCTCCCTTTCAGCTAACTTTTCTGCCCTTTTTCTCTTGAAATATTCTTGAGCCTTGACAAAGTTTTGGTACTTCCCTGCTTCATCCTCTGCCTCAAGTTGTAAAGCAATGCTTCTTGTCACCCTAGGCTCAGGGTCTGTCTGAAGAAGCTTGCTTTTGTTCCTTCTCCTATGAGGTGCACTGGACCTCTTCCTTTTCTTGGAAACCTCAGCCAGAGTGGCTTGCCTATCATCTTCAGCATAAGCTAACTGAGAAGCAACAGCAATAGCCCTATCAATCTTCTCCTGCTCAGCTTTCTTCTCCATTTCTTCTTGCTCCAAAGTAGTAGCCAAAGCTGCCACCTGAATGAGTTCAGGATCAGATGGGCAGGCAGCCAAAGGTTCAGCAGTAACAGCATCAGCTGCATCTGACTCTTCAGCCTGTCCTTCCATTTCAGAAGTAGGCTTTTGAGTCTGTGTAGATTCAGACACCTGACCCACAATTTCAGACGGCTCATGAGAAGCCTTCTGAACAGGTTCAGACAACTGACTCTTCACAGATGCAGGTGCCACCTTAGCAAAGCTCCTTACTGGAAGCTTTTTCAACTTGGGTTGAGGAGAGGGCTTTGATGGCTTAAATTCATGCTTCCTTATATCTCCTCTCAACTCCTCTTCCAGAATCTGCATTGTTGTGCTTTTCCTTGCAGCTTTCTCCATCAGCAAGCTCTCCTTCATGGTAGGTGAGGGAGGTTTTGGAGTAAGCTTGATCTCCATGCTCTTGAGATTTGATTCACCGAACACAGGGAGTGAAAGGTGATCAAACAGCCTCTCAATGGGAACTTTGAAGTGTAGCAACACCTTGGTGATGATGGTGTTGTGGGGAAAGCTCCATGCAGAGTCTCTGAGTCTCTTCTGCATGTGATACTTGATGATGTTGGGGAGATTGACTTTCTGCTTGTGCAACAAGTGGATAAGACAGAACCTCTCCAACTCAGACACACGATTCCTGCTTCCACTTTTAGGGATTACAGAGCTCCCTAAAATGGCATGCAGAACCCTAGCCTTATCAGACATGTGCTTGGCATCCAAGCTGGCTGGAGTTGCTGTTCCATACAAGAACTCAGTGAAACGTTGCTTTCCACCATTCCTGTTCTCCCAGCCTGGGGTAAACACAGCCCCTTTCCTTCTTGACACCACAGACAATGGCCAAGATATCTTCATCCACAAAAACTGGAACACCACGCACAGTGGCTTTTATGCTAGTGTAAATGCCTTGAGGATTAGGAATACCTCTAGTTGTACTCCAGAAATCCAAGACACTCTGCTCGTGCCATTGTGTAAGGTTTTTGTTGAAGTATTCAAGCCACCCAGCTGCTTGAAATTCTGCGTAGAGGTCCATACCGAGTGCTTCAAGATCATAAAGGTGCACACCCTTGGTCTTCACTATGTTTCCTCCAGCTGACTTCTTAGGTGCCATTGATGAGGATTTGAAGAAACTTGAGAGAAAGAGATTTCTTGAAGACTAAGAATAGCAAGAGTTCTGAGAATAGAGTAAGTGGTAAAGTTACTCTGACCCACTGCCTTCTGTATATATAGACCTCTGAAGCAATAATGGCATGTACTGGTTGCGCAGACATAGGGTAACGTGCGAAGTGGAAGAGACAAAAATAAAGGAAATTAAACTGTCCCTTATTGCCACGTCATTTGTTCATTTCAGACAAGTGATAGATTTCAGACATCCATATTAATTTCAGACGACCCAAAATTTCAGACAAGTCACTTGTTTCAGACAAGCTGGAATTTCAGACACATCAATTTTCATACAATCAAAATGCATGTATGTTCAAATTATATCTAATGAACTTAAATCTATCTTCAGTTAGAGGTTTTGTGAATATATCAGCCCATTGATGTCTGTATCAATAGACTGAATATCAAAAACACCTTTCTGAACATAGTCTCTAATGAAATGATGTTTGATTTCTATATGTTTAGCCCTAGAATGTTGAATGGGATTCTTAGACAGATGAATAGCACTAGTATTATCACACAACACAGGTATAACAGATATTGAAATATTAAAATCCTTAAGCTGATACTTCACCCATAGCAGTTGTGAACAACAACTGGCTGCTGAGATGTATTCTGCTTCAGCTGTTGATAATGCAATTGTGCTCTGCCTTTTGCTTGACCAGCTAATCATATTCTCTCCAAAGAAATGACATCCACCACTGGTGCTTTTTCTTTCAACTCTGTCTCGAGCAAAATCAGCATCACAGTAACCTACTAGCCTGCAATCCTTACTTTTCTTATAGCACAGACCAAGATTAGTAGTACCTTTAAGATATCTGAAAATTCTTTTTACAGCTTTGTAGTGAGTAATTCTTGGATCAGATTGGAATCTAGCACAGAGGCATACACTGAACATAATGTCAGGCCTGCTTGCTATTAGATACAATAATGAACTAATCATTCCTCTATACAAAGTTTGATTTACTGGTTCTTCATTCTCATCTTTATTTAAAGATGCAGAAGGGTGCATTGGAGTTGTCATGGGTTTGCAATCACTTAAGTTGAACTTCTTAAGCATTTCCTTTGTATATTTTTCTTGATGGATCCATATACAATCAGAATCTTGCTTAATCTGAAGTCCTAAGAAAAATTTTAGTTCACCCATTAAACTCATTTCAAATTTTGATTGCATTAACTCAGAAAACTCTTTGCATATAGAAGAATCAGTAGAACCAAAGATAATGTCATCAACATATATCTGCACAAGTATGAGACCTTTGTTAGACTGTTTCTAAAAAGGGTTGTGTCTACTTTTCCTCTTTCAAAACCATTTGATATAAGAAAACTACTCAATTTGTCATTCCAAGCTCTTGGGGCTTGTTTCAGACCATAGAGAGCTTTCTTGAGTTTAAAAACATGTTCAGGAAAAGTTACATCTTCAAAACCAGGGGGTTGTCTAACAAAACCTCTTCTTCAATGAGACCATTGAGGAAGGCACTTTTAACATCCATTTGATATAACTTGATGCCATTATTTACAGCATAAGATAAAAGAATTCTAATTGCTTCTAACCTGGCCACTGAGGCAAAGGTTTCAGTGAAGTCAATACCTTCTTGCTGGTTGTATCCTTGAGCAACTAATCTTGCCTTGTTTCTGACTACCTTGCCTTCTTCAGACAGCTTGTTTCTGAACACCCATTTGGTTCCAATAATTGTTTTCCCATGGGGTTTAGGAACAAGGGTCCAGACATCACTCCTAGCAAACTGATTCAGCTCTTCTTGCATGGATAGGATCCACCCTTCATCATGCAGAGCTTCATCAATGTTCTTTGGCTCAATTTCAGACAGAAGAGAAAGAGAATTCAGATTCTTGAATTTTGATCTTATCTTTACTCCTTCTGAAGTGTTGCCAATGATTTGCTCTTTAGGATGATGTGATTTGTATCTCCATTCATGTCTCTGAGGAGGTATCAAATCTGTCTGAGACTCAACATTTGTCTGAAGAGGTTCAGTAACAGTAGGAACTTCAGACGGCTGCTCATCCTTCAAACTGCTGTGATCATTCAGCTCCATTCCTGCAAAATCATCCTCTAGATCTGATAGTTCTCTATCAGTCTCTTTGTTATCATTGAATTTTACATGAATAGTTTCCTCCACAGTTAAAGTTCTAGAATTATACACTCTATAGACTTTAGATGTTTCAGAATATCCAATGAAAAATCCATTGTCTGACCTTGCATCAAACTTTCCAAGATCATCCTTGGTGTTGAGTATAAAACACTCACATCCAAAGGTGTGGAAATATGATATGTTGGGTTTTCTTCCTTTCCACAATTCATATGGAGTCTTTTTCAGAATTGGTCTTACCAATATTCTGTTTTGAAGGTAGCAAGCTGTGCTAACAGCTTCTGCCCAGAAGGTTCTTGGTAAACTGCTTGAGTTGAGCATGGTTCTTGCCATCTCTTGCAAACTTCTGTTCTTTCTCTCAACAACCCCATTCTGTTGAGGTGTTCTAGCCACAGAGAAATTGTGTGAGATCCCGTTCTCATCACAGAACATTTGAAAGTTTGCATTCTCAAACTCTCCACCATGATCACTTCTTATGACAGAAATACAGAATCCTTTTTCATTCTGTACCTTCTTACAGAATACTGTGAAATTCTTAAAAGTCTCATCCTTGTTTCTAAGGAATATTACCCATGTAAATCTAGAATAGTCATCAACAATGACCAAACCATATTTCTTGCCACTAAGACTTTCTGTTCTAATGGGACCAAACAAGTCAATGTGTAAAAGTTCTAGTGGTCTGCTAGTTGAAACAACATCTTTACTCTTGAAAGAGTGTCTTGTTTGTTTCCCTTTCAGACAGCCATCACATAAAATGTCAGATTTGTATGAAAGCTTGGGCAATCCTTTAACAAGGTTGTGTTTTGCTAATCTTGAGATTAATCTCAAGCTGGCATGCCCAAGTCTTTGATGCCAAATCTGTTTTTCATCTTCAACAGAAATGAAGCATTTTACATTTTGACTTGCTAGATCCTCTAGATCAATTTTATACACATTGCTGTGTCTCTTAGCAGTAAAGAGGGTTTGATCAGAGGTGTCTTTGACTATGCATCCTTCCTTGGTAAAGGATACTGCATAACCACTGTCACATAATTGACTTATGCTCAGTAAATTATGTTGAAGTCCTTCCACAAGAAGCACCTTCTTAATAAGGGATGAAGGAATTATACCTACAGTCCCTATGCCAGTGATCTTCCCTTGCTGGTTTCCACCAAAGGTGACCACTCCTCCTTCTTTAGGTCTAAGGTTTTGGAACAAAGACCTTTCTCCTGTCATGTGTCGTGAGCACCCACTGTCCAGGTACCATTTGTGGGGTCTCCTTTGTCCTGTTAAACACATCTGCAACAGGAAAAATTAAGTTTTTAGGTACCCAAGTTCTTTTGGGTCCTGTTTTGTTAGCTTTGGGTCTTGCTTTTCTCTTGTGTTTGCACTGAGTCACATTGTGTCCAGGCCTACCACAGTGAGAACACCCAGTAACCTTCTTTTTGCCTTTAGAAAAATTTAAGACAGTAGGAGGTTCAGACATGTTATAATCCCAAAAGCCTAGTCCACTTTTGTCAAGAGAATGCCTTTGATTTCCAAGCATCATATTCAAGTTTTTTGTTCCTTTGACAAATTTGGCTAGATCTTTTGTCAGTTCTGCAACTTGTTTCTGAAGTTTTTCATTTTCTTCAGACATAGCTTGCAGAGTGCAGTTTTCAGTCTCAAGGGCCTTTTCCTTGAGCATAATATGTTCTATCTCAAGAGCCTCAAACTTATTACACATTTCTGTGTGAGCTTTGGATAGATTCTTATACTCTTGGAAAAGTTCCTTGGAACTTTCCACTAGATCATCATACATCTCTTGTAAGGTAAGAGGGAATACCTCAGCTTCAGAACTGTCTGAAGATGGTAGACTGGCCATGAGACACAGATTTGCCTCTTCTGAAGTATCTTCCTCCTCTTCTGAGGTTGTCTCATCAAGATCCTCCCAAGTTGCCATAAGACCTTTCTTTTTCTTGAAAAACTTTTTCTTCTTAAAGTTGTTTTTCTTCAGTTTTGGGCATTCAGCCTTCATGTGCCCTGGTTGCTTACATTCAAAGCAAATGATTTTATCAGAGTTAGACTCTTTACCTGTCTTACCTGATTTAGATGATGAGGGTTGGTTCTTTCTGAACTTTCCTCTGTTCTGCAACATTCTTTTGATCTTTCTGCTTAGAAGAGCAAGATCATCATCATCTTCTGAGCTATCTTCAGAGTCTTCATCTGTCTCTGAAGCTGCTTCAGCTTGCATAGCCTTGATGTTGCCATGCCTAGACTGTTTGGCCTTGGAGTTTAGTGCTAAAGACTTCTTCTGTTGTCATCTTCTCCAAGCTCAAGCTCATGGACCTTAAGAGATCCCAACAGTTCTTCCACTCTAAGAGAATTCAAATCTCTTGCCTCTTGAATGGCAGTTACTTTGGGTCTCCAGGACTTAGGCAAACTCCTTAGAATTTTTCTGTTGTTGTCTCCAGAATTATAAGTTCTGCCTAAGGACCTGAGTCCATTTGTTATGGTCTGAAACCTTCCAAACATCTGGTCAATGGTTTCAGATTCTTCCATCTTGAACATCTCATACTGATGTATGAGCATACTTATTTTTGATTGCTTGACAGTCTCAGTTCCTTCATGGGCTACTGCAAGAGTATCCCAGATCTCCTTGGCAGAGGTGCATCCATGAACCTTCTCATATTCTAATTTGTTCAAGGAACATATCAGATAGAGTTTGGCTTTAGCATTCACCTGGACTCTAGCCTTCTGCTCCAAGGTCCATTCAGTCTTAGGTATAGGCACACCATTTTGCATGGGCACATAGTCTCCATCAGTGACCACATCTCAAACATCAATGTTGGTGCTCTCAATGAACAGCTTCATTCTATCTCTCCAATAATGGTAATCCTCTCCATTGAATGCTGGGGGTCTTGTGATAGAGGCTCCTTCTGTGATGTATTGCTTGTTGCTGTTAGAAGCTTCCATATGGATCTTTCAGTCCTCAAACACTTGTTAGGTGCTTCAACCCTGAGTAGAGCTCTGATACCAACTGTAGGAACACAGGGAAACACTAGAAGGGGGGTTGAATAGTGTTTCTAAATATTTTAGAAAGCTTTTCGCAAACAGGTTCTCAAAATAGAATTTCAGACAGGCTTTTGGAGAGCTGTCTGAAGTTTTCAGACGGTTTGTAAAAATTGTTTTTAAAAGATGTTTTGTGCCTTTTAAAATATTAGATTAATTACTCAGACCCCTTGATTAGTTTAAACTGAATTTACAAGAGATAAGGGTAAGAAAAACTTAGCCACAGAATTTATCCTGGTTCACTCACTACCACTTGTGAGCTACGTCCAGTCCCAATGCCAACTAACAATTGGATTTTCTCTTAATCTTTCAAGATTACAAGTATTCTTTTACAGACAAGCCTCTTCAGGCTCTACAACCCAAGTATTCTTTTTCAGACAAGCCTCTCCAGGCTCAACAACCAAGTATTCTTTTACAGACAATCCTCTCCAGGCTCAAAAACCAAGTATTCTTTTACAGACAAGCCTCTCCAGGCTCAAGCAAATACAAATGAGAGAAATGCTTAAGCTCACAAACTATATCAGTTTTGAGACTTAAACAGTTACAGATTGTACAGAAATTACTGAGGTATGCTCAGAATAAAACAATATGTGTGTACAAAGATAAAAATATTTATCAGAGTGTTGCAGCGAAAAACTTGCAGAGTTTTTGTTCTTTTTCAATTCTTCTCTCATCTGATGGTCTTCAAGGATGGGGGTATTTATACCCAAATATTAGTCCGTTGGAGAAAACCACCGTTTGTGAAATACATGAATTCCGTTGTGAGACAACCTGCTGTATGCACAGAATATTCTCTGACAAATCTGACACATTGCAGTTTTTGCTCCTGCTAAAAAGCTGCTATTTGTGGTTGTTGCAATGGCTGCGTAGCAGAGGACACGTTGTTGCAGAGAACGTGCTTGATATGCAACGAGGAGTGCCAGCTGTTGTAGCAGAGATCGTGTGTGATTCAAAATGAGATTCAGACAGGTCTTCACAAATTCAGACAAGAGATGCCACGTCATCAAGGGACTTCAGACAGCCTTGATGCTTCAGACAGGGTGCACTGCTTCAGACAGCTTCTGCACTTAGTCTTTTTATATGAACTTTTAATGGCTCTTGCTGAAATCATAGGTGAAAGATTTAACTTTATGAGAATCTATGATAAGTATTTTAAGCCAAATTTGCTATTCATTAAAACTTGGGAATATTTCTGTCTTAAAACATCATAAACCACTTTATGATATTTTTGAGACTCAACACCTACTACATCTTCACATGGGCCTGCTGCATCGAGGCGGACAGCCCCTGGATCTTCACATGGGCTGAAATTCCTTTCACTTATAATTGGGCTAACTGCACATTCTGTCGTTGGCATTGGCTTTGCTTCTGGAAATGAGTTTGCTGCACATGAGTGTGTATTTGGGTCGTCTTGACATGCAAATTGAGTTGGGCTAGACATATCATCACTCCTTTGCACTCCACTTGCGCGTTCCAACAACTTCTCGCCTACAAAATTGCCATCCGTCCAACACATCCCCTTATCAATGCCTTTCAAATTCGGTTCAGGTACTAATTCCTTAGATACATCCAATATAATCTCCGCATCGGCAGGCATCAGCTCACTATTGAGAACGCAATCTACTGAAATAATATCACCATTAAAAGATGATAAATGAATATTCTCCAATAACTGACAATTCAAATTTAAATGACCATGCCCTTCCACATAATTCGGCAACACATTCTTAAACAGATACACTCCATTATCATAATCTCCCCCTTTTGAAAAACTACACTCCGATGAATCTGTGCTCATGGACTCCGACTGACACACCATGTTTTCCTTGGTTGGCAAGATGCGCCATGGATTAATGAAAGGATCCTCAATGATACTAATAGAGAATAATAACTCATTAATCTTTACTTTAAACCATCTGTTTATTGTTTGTAAAGACGACGTCTGAATCATCATATAGGCAACATCCAACCTGTCTCTTCTCTTTGTGCTTGTATCAATACACACATATCTTCCGAAATGTGTTGCAATCATTCTAAAAAACTCCTCAGACCATGCATGAATTGGAACACCTTGGCAACACACCCATACAAATCTATCACGAACCACTTCATCTGGACACCATGGCTGAATTGACACAAACCACTGTGAAAACATATCTTCTAATTCTTTAAAAAATTCCCCCAAATCTTCATCATCCAGAGGTTGGATCAACACCATGTCACCCCCCATAAATCTTTATTATTTATTAACTTATGTTATATATGAGATATAGTTATAACTTTATGACCTAAGATTTTAATTTTCATGTCTATATTGAGCACTATATATATAATACATTATTTATATAATATATTTGAAGTTCTTTTATTATATTTCAGTATCTTACACTACAAGAAAAAGGTTAAATAGCTGCAAAAAATAGCGTAGGCCACGTAACCTTGGCTAAATTTTTTCTTTTAGCATAGGCTAGCCTTGGCTACGCCGACGCTAGTTTGGCAATTGTTTTTTGAAGAAAACTGCAATTTCATAGCGTCCGCTTGGCCCTCGCTAAGAAATTATTAATTTATTTTAGATTTTTATTAGCGAAGGCTAGCCTACGCTACCTCAAAATGGTTTATATTTCAGGATTTATGCTTTCACGAGACCAACGTGTGCCAGCTGAACCAGTCTCCATGGGATGTGATCCAGTTCCTCTCTTTCCCCTCCCCCTCCTCTCAGATCTACAATAAACAATTAGGGTTTTCTCGCCCTCATTAAGGTTCTCCACCTTCATCACACACTCTAAATTCCCCACGCTCTATCGTTCTCTTCCCTTTTAACTCCCAATTAGGTAACCAACATTCCTCATTTCTCACTTTTTCTTCGTTTCTCTAGTTTGAAGGCGACGACAGCTTCAACAAAGGCGACGGCTTGGAGCGGCGCACGAGGACGCCACGGATCTGTAGTGGCAGATCACGACAGTTGGCTGTTGTGAGGCGGAGGGGGTGGAACTGGCTGTTCGCCATCACGAGATGGAGACGAGCACAGGGGACACGCGTGGTGGAACTGGCTGTTCGCCATCACAATGATGCTCAACCGTGTTCCGCGGCGGGGAAGCTAAGAGGGACGACGCAGCCGCGCCGGAGATAAGGCCAGCGGGCGCCTGCGCACAACAGCGGCCCCTCTCCTTCCCTCTTCTCTTTCTTTGCTTTCTGAATTTTTTTTCCTCATTATTCCGGTCCCTCAGATTTCCCTTGTTGTATCCTGTTTGTGGCTGCAGGTCATTTGGGTGGAGATAGGGGGTTTCTAGTCATGGAAAAGGACAGCTGTTGGGTATGGCTAAGGCAGAGAAGGACATTGGGTTTTGAACCTACCAACCATTTGATGTATGTCCTGAAAGAAGTTTAGTACATATAATAGGCAAGTTACATAATAATTTGTTAGTGCAATTCTTGTATGTTCTTCTATATTCCAACTGGTTCTATATTATATCCAAGTTACATAATAATTTGTTAGTGCAATTCTTGTATGTTCCTCTATATTCCCAATCCTAATAGCATATAAATGCTCTGATATAATTTTTATTTTTGCTTTTGTCCAGCACCATTTAAGCAGTTCCTAGAAGCTGTTACTAACATGAGATTTGATGAGGAGCCAAATTATTCCAAGCTTATATCACTTTTCGAAAGCTTGATTGAACCATGCACTCCATTGAGACCTAACAGAATTGATGGGGCTTTAAAGGTTGTTTTAATTGTTTTTATATGTTAATTTGTGTGAATGTGTTATGTATTTTTACCTGAGTGCTAATCCCTTTCTATAATTATAATAAGTTGGTAAAAAACGAGGAAGGATGCTTATAAATCTAGAAGAAGATGAGCAGCCTAAGAAGAAAGTGCGATTAGGGAGTCCTGCTACTCAGTGGATATCAGTGTATAATGCACGTTGTCCCATGAAGCAGAGGTAATTAATATATCCTCTTCAATTTGGCATGGTCTTAGCTCTTAAGTCTTAATAATAATGTTCCACATTGTGTAATGAACAAGAAATTTCCTTGCTCTAGTGGTGGAGAAAGTGAGTGTTCATACTTTTGGCTTGAAAAAATATATTAACTCTGGGATTTCTTGCATTCCTGAAAATGTTGAGATATAATGTGATTCACATGTGAAGCCATAGGAAGTCAGTCTTATGTCAATATGTGTTGAAGTCTCAAATTCATTTGTCAGTCTCATTAGCTGTTTTGCTTTACCTGATAATAGGAGTGATAAAATATTGCTTAAGGAGAGTACACAAGGACATACCAATATATCATTCACCATGACAACACATAGCTCTAGCCTGACATTTTTTTAAAAAAAGTATAATAGATTTTGTACTCAGAGTAAATAGGTAGGAAATTTCGTAACTGATTACTTCAAACTTTTTCTCCCAGAGTTTCATACTCATGTAAATATGATTATGTTACTTGTACAAATTAATTTTTATGGTACTGGAATTACTTGAGGAAACAAACATTTTTTTGAAGTCATATACATCAAATGTTAACTGGATGATGAACCGTGCATTGTTTGTTACCCACTGCTATTTGTCATGTGGATTTGTAGCATCATATGTTATGGCAATGATTCATGTTGCGGCAGCATTAAGATTTTACAGTAAGGAGTACTCATTTGAAGAAAAGACCTGCATTTCTGGTGGTGAGCACACTACTTTTCCTTTTAGGTAGGTTGTAAGTGTTGATTCATGGAAAAAAATTGGCAGGATTCTAATGCTGAATGAGGGTTATTGTTCAACTTATTCATAAGAAGCTCTATTCATGGAAAACAGAGTTTTTCTATAATCTGAGTGATTCTATTTCTATTGTAATTAGAACAATAGGTTTTATCCTTATTAATAGTTATATAAATTATGAAAAGTACAATGCGGTTACCTGTTGTTATATAAATCATTAATAGTTATATAAGTTTAAACAATGATGTTGCCATTCCCTCACATTTCAGGCTGCAATGTTATTAGGAGCTCTTAGACTTTAAGAAGAATGGATAAGGGCTTAGTCATATAAAAGGGATAAAGGGAAAGGGATGGTGGTAGAAAACAGTCGTGAAGACTGATGGTTATCTTATTTTTAGAATATGTGGATCGACTGGGCTGTTATTTGACTTTAGTTATCCCATAAAGATTGTTGTCTATGATTAATTAATTGATTTGACAAGCATGGAAACTTTGCATCAGCATTGTAATACCTGCACAGAAAAATCTAATGGAACAATATTCATAAATGAACACGTTAGTTTTATCCCATTTTACACGTAGAAAGCCCTTTAATACTTTATAGGCATGTAAGAACATGACAAAAGACGCTGTCATAGTTATAGGCTAAGTATTGAAATCAAATGTGTTTGAAGATGCATGGATGATGATATTGAAGATAATTAAATCATAAGGTACTCGCATGCTGACAGCTTGAACACTTTTCACTCATCTACTCATAACTTGAGCTAGAGACATTGGATTTGAGTGCCGTTTTTTTTCTTAGAACCATAACACATGCATCTTTCAAACAACAAAATTTTAGATTTTTTTCTTTTCCATTTAATACCAGTTTTAGTTTAAAGTTAGTGTCAATTCTGCATAAATGAAGTTCTGGCAGCAGTCACATTTACCTGCATAACTCTTGATACACATGTTGGATTTGAGCACTGTTTGATTTGATAGAAAGTTAACATATATGTCTTTCAACCCACAAATTTACAGATATTATCTCTTTTTAGTTCAATACCAGATTTTGCTCAAAGTCAGTGTTAATTTTGCACAGTTGAAGTTCTATCAGTAGTCACATTTTCATGCCTAACTCTTGACATACTTGTTGAATTTGAGCACCATTTTTTTGTTAGAAAGCTAGCTAATAATCCACTACCAGGATCCATACCAAAGGATGGGGGTTTACTACTCTTGGTGCATATGAGCTCCATTAGGCATGGTTTAAAACCAAACTCTTGTTCTCTAGATATATAGTAAATTTAACTAAGTATGTCAATGGTATAGCTATATTATTAGTTTTCCATGCTTGATTATTTGTACTAGGAGTTCAAGTTACTTATTGAATGTTTCTGAACACTTTAGAGAGTTGCTCCTCCTGAGTTTTAATTCTTTTATAAACTAAGAAACAAATTAGAATTGTGCTTTAATCTTGTCTTTTAGGATTAAACATACTTGTTCTCTTGCTAGCCATATGTTCTAGCAACTCTCCCTTTGTATATTTGCTTGTGTATGTTTATGAGGTATGAAATTTTTCAAACATAAACAAGGTCTATTTATAAGTAGGAGGCATTGAACGGTCCATATTTTTAATTAAATACTGCAGCTACCTATTCTTCCTTTATCAAGATTAATTTGACAAACGCAACCTGTTAAAATTTTATGGTTAAATCAACTGACTGATATAGTCAATTGAAGAATAGTAAGTAGTGACATATTTATAATTAATTAGTGAGAACTAATTGGAAATCATGCTTCGTAATGTTCCAAGTTGAATCTGTCTCTTCTCTTGAAATTTGAGGAATGACCATAACCAGAGGAGATTAGTTATGAGAATGAAATTCCATTTAGTTGAATGAATGGACTGAGCAAAAAGATAAAAGAAATTGAGCTATGTTGTTTTCTCAAAACCAATATAGCTCTGCTACCTCTTTAACTTAGGTTTCTTACCTTTTATTCTTTGTTTCTCCCTCAGGATTGAGACATAATACTCATGAATGTCAGACTGAGAACTTAACAAGGAATGTTAAATAAGACGATACTAATGCAATTTTCTTTAGAATTTGAAGTATTATGGATTTGAGGCAGAGGAATTAGGCAGTAATTTGCAAATCGGAAGTCCTTGTTGATTGGTTGTGTTTGCTCTGTGATTTGTTTTTCCCCATCTAGAGCTTCATGTGTGAAGTCACAGTGCTTCAATGCTATAATGCTACTTTTAATGCTTAATATTATGTTCTGATGTTGGTTTTAGAAACTAATTTTAAGTTTATAACCATGCTTTGTTTTACATAAAACATGTTGTTTTGATAACTTTCTATATGCCAACACAGGTCTTGTCAATCTATTTTAATTTAATTTGTTTTCTTCTACTAACTCCAAGTTAGTTCTGTTAGCAGGGACAAAGTTTCAGCTGAGATATCACAACTTCCCATCTTCCTTCTTCAAGTGGGTAAGTTGCTATTGCACCAAACGGCTTTCATTTCACATTTTTTCAATGTCAAACTAGTTTGTTGGTTTATTATGGATGGTGATTATGTCGGTTGTTAGTTAATATATTTGTTTCTTTATTATGGATGGTGATTATGTATAATTGTTACTTTATTATTGTTACTTTAGTTAATATATTATTTATTTTGTTATGTTAAAGATTTGTTCATTTGATGAGACTTTGTATGTTGTGTTTAAATTCATTGGCAGGTTTTATATGACAAATAAGTAGCCAAATGATAAAAACTGGATTTAGCGTAGGCCAGCCCTAGCTAATGTAGCCTTGGTTGACATTACCGTAGTACGCTAATGTAGCGTCGGCCTAACCTCCGCTACATTAGCGTCGGCCATTTAGGCAATGTCTTAGCTTTTGTGTAGCGTCCCAGTTAGCGTGGGCTAGCCTACGCTAATTAGCGTCAGCCTTGCCGCAAAATTTTGCCTCGAGGGTTTTAGCGGGGGCTACGAGGCCGACGCTAATTTAGTGTTTAGCGTTCGTTTTTGCTGTTTAGCGTGGGCTTTTGGCCTACGCTAATCACTCATTTTCTTGTAGTGTTATGATTTGATGTGATTTATGATTTACAATTTAAAAATGGATTTGATTGATATACACTGTCAGTGTAAAGAACTTTTACACAGCTAGATATTCAATGATGTGTCGTCACATCATTTAATAAATAGGACACATAACTGGATGTCTGTGTAAAATTTCTTTAAACAATATTTATATATTAAACTCTTCAAAAATTAGTTTAGCAATTCACGATTTGAATAGTGATTTGATGACTATGGTCATAACCATTGATTCAAAAACATCGGTGAAAACATTAATTATACACAAGCACATATATAATAAATTATGATGTTGTTTAAATCTTCAATGTTAATTTTTCAATCAACAATTATTATTCATTTTACCCTCTAAAATTCTAAATTAAATCTATTACTTTTGAGGAGTCAAATCTGGCGGCCTAACTATCCTTGTTAATTTTTTTTGGTGTGAACCAAAGGTATCCCTCGCCGATAGCTAGAGACTAATTCCTTCGAGGCGTAGAGATCATCGAAGTAGGCTTTGCCTCTCCCAACAAAGTATTTTCCATACACACCGCTAGGGATCGAATCCATGTCAATATGCTTAAGGGACCTAACTATCTGTCAACTGTGTCGAGCTTTGTTGGTAATCATTCTAGTTAATTAAAAGACATTATTTTTAGAATAATTTCTGACCATAAAACATTTTATCATAAATCTAGCCATCCATCAATTAATGAATCTGTTTTTGTATTTTTTTTTTCGTTTGATGCTTTTTTTCCTCTTCAGACTAAGTATAAAGGAAAAAGTTTTGTGGACCGCAAACAGCCGCAAACAGTACCACAATTTGTTTTACTTTTTGCACCCTCATTTTTACTTTTTTACACCCCCTTTCTATTTTTTAAAAAAAGTTATTTATTTTTTATTTAAAAAATAATTTTTTATTTTTTATTTTGTTAATTAACACGAGATTAATTATGTGTCCCGAAAAAGTGAATATGTTAAAAAATGTGGTTAATAGTGTTTCCATTTGTGGTTAACAGAGTAGGATTCTTGGTTATTGCAACTCCTGTTAACACGAGGTTAATTATGTGGCCAGAAACGGTGAACATGTTAAAAAATGAGGTTAATAATGTTTCCGTTTGTGGTTAACAAAGTAGGATTCTTAACGGTCAATATATTTGTAAATGAGGTTAATGGTGTATACATTGGGGGTTAATATTTGGTTAACAGAGTGAGATATTTGGTTAATTGAATTTGTGAGGTTAATTGTGTGCACAGAAATGGTGAATATATTTGTAAATGAGGTTAATGGTGTATACATTGGTGGTTAACAGAGTGGGATATTTGGTTAACAGAATGAGATATTTGGTTAATTTAACATAAACGGTGAATATATTTGTAAATGAAGTTAATTAACATAATTTTTATATGATCATTTAATTGTATTTTCTTGATGTATATTTTTATTTGATGAGATAAATAAATAAAAATAAATATAATAATAAAATAAAAATATAATTTTTTTAATAAAAATAAATAAATAACAGTTTACAAAAAAATAGAAATGGGGTGCAAAAAGTAAAAAGGGGTGTGAAAAGTAAAATGAACTGTGGTACAACAGTGTTACACTGTTTGGTGTCCATATATCATTACTGAAGTATAAATTAAGCAATAATTGTATTTTGACAAACACAAATATCATTTTATTTTTTCAATTTTAAGAAATGGAAGATAAGCCCTTATTCTGCATCGAATTTATAACTTTTTTTTTGTCGAGAATTGTGCATTGAATTCATAACCTTTGTTTTTAGTCTGAAATTGAATTTTCTTTTTTGGTCAAGAGTCTGAAATTGAATTTATAACTTGTCTAAACTTTGTTGGGCTTCCATTTCTCAATCCATAATAAACACGAATTTGCCATCATAGCCTTTTTGGGCTGGGTCTTGATGGGCCTTGCTTTGCATAAACAATCCTATCGAATACCGAGAAGCGGGTATATGATGGGGTGCGAATAGCAAAATGGGGGGTTCTAAAAGCGACTCGCCATTCAAAACCACTTCGCACGTACTGGAGCCTACGTAGCTTTTGCATTACATTTTTTTGGTAAGAATTTGGATTCTTTGTTGACAAAAAACAGAAAGAAACTCCCATTAAAGAGTTTGAAAGGAATTTTTTCTTCGACCAAAAAAAAAGAAGGAATTTTTTCTAATAACAAAATAAATTATTCCAAAATAGCGAGTTTTATTATTAGGCTGAGATTTTGGATTGCCAATGCTAAGAAACAGGCTCCCATCTATGTGTATGTTTGGTTAAGCTACTGTTACCCGCATTTGGATGGACTCGAGTCTACCTCTCACACGCATGTTTAGCGGAGCCAAACAACATGAAAAATCACCAACTTTTACTCTCAGGGATGTGCTTATAGGATTGGCAAACGCTAATCCAAACGTGCTCTTAACGTTAAGAAAAGATCAAACTCAAGTTTGGATCTCTCAACGTAATTATTTTTAGAGTTGAAAACGTGAGTTTAACACATTTTAACGCTAAATCAAAACACACGTCTGTCAAAAAGGAATCTACTTCAAATTGTTGACTAGGAGTGTTCATATCCAATCCAATGCAAACCGCAAAAATCGAACCGAAAAAACCAAAATCCGAATCAAACCAAAATCCAAAAAAACTGCAAACCGCAAAAACCGAAATTTTTATATTGGATTGGATTGATTTTCGGATCCTATGTTGAAAATCAATCCAATTCAATCCAAACTAAACTTAAATATACATATATTATTACTTATAAAATAATCATATATTTATACTTGTATAAATATATATTTATAAAATACTCATACTAATATATTTTTTATGATTTTATTATATAATATTATGGTAATATTTCTATAAATATATCAATATAAAACTAGTTTTAAATTAGTTTTCATGTCTCATGTCATTCTTTTTATATAATTTCATATTAATTTTAATAAATATAAATTCCAATAAGAAAATATTTACTATTACTTCATTATTTTAATCAAATATTTATTGTCGCTTTAAAAAATCGAAAACCATCCAATTCAATCCAATTTAAATTGGATCGAATTGGATCGGTTTTGAAAAAATATCAAACCGATTGGATGGTGAAATGATAAAACCACATTGATTAGATCGGATGATTTTTTTGCCTCAAAATCGATCCAAACCAAACCGCGAATACCTTATTGTTGACCACTTCATCCGAGCTAGAATGCTATCTAGTTAGTAATGTTCACCAAATATAAAGGAAGAAAGCTCTCTGACAATCTTCTAGGTGGAAGTTGTTCTATACCGTAATTCTTTCACTGTACCAACATCCTTGAAGAACTGTCAAACATTTTCTAATTGATAACTAAAGCATATTTTAATGACTTTTTTTTTACAAAGAAACATATTTTAATGACTAATTAAGATATTCATAGTAAAATCCTGAATAGCAGAAAAATTCCCTTCTTATATAGGGTTTTTATTAACAAATACTCTTAAAAACACCTTGTTAGCAAATGTGTATATTTAATAACGCAACCTTATGCTAAAGAGAAAGAGATATTGAGCAACAAAGTTAAATAACGTGGGACATTTACAATCACTCACCAGAATAAATGGTTTTAAGCATCTGTCATCAATATTGGAAAATTCATATAAAGAATAAACAGGAAGATAAAGGAGCAAAATAAGGGATAAAGATGAGAAGCTATACTTACAATGCATAATTACAATTACTAATCAATCAGCAACTGCACCAAGACCATACCCCGAAATCCCAATGTATGCATTTCATAATCAGTATATGCCAAAGCGAGGAATATATATTGTTACACACTGTCATATTCATTTTCATTTTCAGTTGGTCCTTGTAAAGACTAGAGATCTTGCCTCTCCCTGTCTTCCAGTAAAAACAACGGAAAATCTGGCAGAAGGTAGCAACTATATCTCTCTCTCATGTCATTTGTGTTTCCAAATACAAAAAAATATGATTCCATGAAAAGACTTGCTCCTCCTCACCTTTTCCTACAAAGTTACCCTGTTTTAATTTGAGCAACAAGTTTTCTTCTCCACGCTACCTGACATATTTTGAGACATTTATGGTAGTCCCCCTGAGGAAGGGTAGTAGTGGAAGCTGCCTCCTGCATGCTGCAAGTGCTTTTTACTTATAATTTGATATATATCAAACAAAATGGTTTGGAATGCCTTCTCAACATTTAAGGCTTCCAATGCTGAAGTCTCTAGAAATGACAAACTTTCTTTCTCAGCCAAACTTTGAGAATCTTCAGTAGAGACTGCTATCCAGATGATTCAGGTCAGCCATTATTACCAGCCATCATAATACCAATGTTAGAGTCTGCATGGTCCCTTAGTTCACGAAGCCACCTCTGCACATTTTCAAATGTTTGCCTCTTGGTTATATCATACACCAGCAAGGCACCAACAGCTCCTCTATAGTATGCACTAGTGATAGCTCGGTACCTCTCTTGACCAGCAGTGTCCCATATTTGTGCCTTCACAGTCTTCCCCTCCACCTGTGTCAAACAAGCATATGTATTCCAAGGAATTGACTCTAATTAATGCAGGAGACAACACAAAATACTACACACCAAAACTGCATGTGTATGAGCAAGAGAAGAAATTTACTTCCTTCTTATCCAGTTTTCTTCACATGATACAAATCATTGACTATGTATGAGAAATCCAAAAATATATCTAGATTGCTTCATTGTATCAAGTACTTTTTTTTTCCTTTTTCATTTCTTTATGTCTGAGAACTTTCTGCTAAGCTTATTTATTAGAAATATTATTTTCGGTTACAAGAATATTTTTCTGTTTTTGTTTGTTAATTTTCTGCATTACTATAGTTAGTCTTTTGGTGTATTTTTACCAGGGTTAGTTTCTACCTATAGTTAGTTTAAGTCCTATATATAAAGTGTATCAGCTCCTTATTTGTATCTTTTATCAAATCAATACATGAGTTTTATCAATACTCTTGCTGGGAACTTTTGGGATGATCCACGGGGGAACCCATGGTATTCCTCTAATGCCTTCTACTATTCCTACTGTTACTTACCTACGCTGCTCCATCTTATTTTACTAAGATGGTATCAGAGCTCCATCCATGGAGCCTCACCACGTTTCAAGAACCGGAAGAAGTCTCGCTGCTTTCTCAAGGACTTCACTGTCAATAATGCAGAAGCTATTTCGGAGACGTGTTCATCTCCTTCATTCAAGAAATCCTCTGCGGCACCGGTTTCATATCATGTTTCTTCCTCTAATCTCTCTTGACACATGACATTGGCAAAGACTCTGCTGCAAAGTTGGATTGGAAATCATCACCGAACTCTCTCATTTTTCGGAAGTTTCGAAATGAAAGGTATCAAACACCACAGAATGTCATTGCTCGCTTCAATGGCGGTCAGCAGCAGCCTTCTTCCGTCGTTGCGCGCTTCCGCCTTCACCTCCAGGCTTCTCCCCAACGCCTGTGCCTTCTGCAGTTTTTGGCAGCCAGCTTCTTCTGCCTCGTAGTGGTCCATCCCCGTGCGGAACCCTCGAAACCGAAGTCAACCTAACCTGTCTACAGAGATCTTCTCAGCCCGCTTGTCACACCATCTGGTAAGCCCTGTATTTACGTTCCAAAATCGTCCTCGTGAACTCTAAGAATTGCATTCATGGTAGAAAACAGGATTTTTGTGCACAACTCGGTTTGATCAAAGGTTCACTGCTATTGGAGCTCGTATACCCGAAAGGAGTTCTTCTTGTTGGTCCTCCAGGTTCTGAGTTTGATTAAATGTTTGTTGGTGGTGAGTGCATTTCACAGGGGATGTATGGTGAGACAGAGAGGATACTTCATTGTTTGCAGATAGTGAGACAGAGGATTTACGTGGAGTTCATCTTTGACCGGGTGGAGTTAGTCTATGTCTCGTGGTTGCTTTCTTCAATATGATCTATTGTTCTTTCTCTGCTACAATTAGCCTTTTTCTGTGTTGCTGTTTTTGTTCTAGACAGAATGTTGCCACCCAAGCTGGCAAGGGTCCTAATGTTCATGGGCATAAGCTGTTTGGTTTTATGCCTAAGAGGGATGTGCCAGATACTGTTTGGTGTAATGCCTAAGAGGAACGAGGTTCTTTTGCTGTTCTTTCCTATGGTGTTCCTCTACCATATGAGGTTGGTGAAATTGATAGTTATAAATTGCTTAAAGATATTGATTCAGTTGCAGATATATTCTAGAGGTTTGCGGCAGGCCATTGGTGGCCGTGAATTTGAGCTTCTTCTTAGAATTTTTGTTGTCAAAGACGTCTCTAAAAGAGAGAAGGAATTAACAGAGGGATCTAGCATAGAGAAGCTTGAGACATTGTTCAATGGTAATCTGATGGAGTGGTTGAGTTCTTCCTCTGATACTAAAATCCATAATTCTTTTGGAAGAAGCAATCCTTGGTGGCAGCTGTGATGATGGGCAATAGTTAGCAATAGAAGTTGTTTTTGGTGTCCTCACTTGGTTTCAAGTTTGGTATTGGTTTGATACCAATTACCAACTTGCGGGAGGGTATTAGAAATATTATTTTCGGTTACAAGAATACGGTTACAAGAATATTTTTCTGTTTTTGTTTGTTAATTTTCCTGCATTACTATAGGTTGAGTCCTTTGGGTGTATTTTACCAGGGTTAGTTTCTACCTATAGTTAGTTTTAAAGTCCTATATATAAATTGTATCAGCTCCTTATTTTGTATCTTTTATCAACTCAATACATGAGTTTTATCAATACTCTTGCTGGGAACTTTTGGGATGATCCATGGGGGAACCCATGGTATTCCTCTAACGCCTTCCTACTATCCTACGTTATTACCCTACGCTGCTCCATCTTATTTTACTAAGACTCTCTGATAACACTATTAACAGAAGCAATTTTTCTGATAAACTTAATTGTTAATTCATATAACTCTCATCATTGTGATCTATTATTTTTTCTATTTTTTCTTTCCCTATTTTATTCATTAATTTCAACAGAGAACATTCTATATTGTGAGATTATATACACAAAATTTATGTGCTAACTAACATTTTCCCATTTGTTATCTTGGCCATCAAGCTACATACATGTCCTATCGTTCTTATTCACACTTAGGACGGTCATTCACGGATCACCAAATTAAACAGAGATAATCAACAAAATCCTAATAATAATACAGAAATTTTGAGTTTCTAAACTAAAACCTACCATATTTGCATGGAGTTAACAGAAAGTAGATGATATTTTCATGAAATTTTAGGGGGGGAAAAAGAACCTGTATTGTTCTGGTTGCGAATTTCGACCCCAATGGTAGACTAGACTCCAAACAGAATGCGTTCGTAGGGTAAACCTAGAGAGGATATTGGATTTCCTACACAGACGCTCCCCAATGAGTACGATCTTAAAGATAATCGTATTCATGGTCCACTTTGTATGCCATTTTTCCAACACCCAACACCACCCGAGACCTGCCCCAAATCCCATTGGAAATTCCCAAAAATCAAGCAAACACACATCAATAATCATGAGAATCATAAAAAGGAAAAAATGACTTTTTTTTACACTAGCAAAGTGCAAATATTACTATGATAATGTTAACAGAGAAAAGAAACCCCAAAATGAAATCAGAGAAAGGGAGAGATGAAGGGCACTAACCATAAAAAGATGGTGAAAGCAAAGTGGGGTGACGATGAAGGATGAATACAGGGATTGAAAATTCAAAGTTGGAAGAGGGAGAGGGAGAGGGAGAGAGAAAAGAGAGAGAAGAAAATGCATTTTGAAAGGCGAACAATGAGTGGACACAAACAGAACAAACGGACGACAAGGCACTTTGAACGGACATTCGTGTGGGAATACAATACGCGAACCTCGGCGGTGTTATTTTTCCATTTCCAAATTTGATTTAAGGGTAAATATAAATTGGTACACCACCCATTTCATTTTTTTAGTCGTTACAATAATAAATGAATTAAAAGATATAGTAATCTTACTAAATTATTCTTACTTAATATTATAACACACATTTTTTCATTTTACCTAAATATATTAATGAGTAGTGTGGTGCACAGTTTTTTAAGTTTCCTTTCCCATAAAAGTGGGAGGATAAAAATGGAAAACTAACATTAATACTCACATAAAAACTAGAGAACGACTCATATTATAAAAAAAATTATTTTCCTAAAACGACTATCAAATTGAAATGGAGGGAGTATGTTACGTTTGCATCACTAAATACGCCTTCACTACAACAACTATTAATAATTTAATATTTAGATTAGATTTATTAATAACGTATAATTGAGTTAGAATATTTTTTTAAAAAAAAAACTAACAACTATACGGTGCTAATGTAAAAACTAAAAAGGTTTTACATGTATATGCAATTATATTTCATCAAGTCATCAACTTATCATATTATAATATTATTACCTTTGAATTTTGATTAGGTTTTTTCATAATTTTTACCTTGGGCATAAAATACAAAATATTATCGAGTGGAATTAAAACAAAATTGTCAAAAAAATTATAGAACAAATATTTTTTAATCATATTTGATTGAAATCCCAACATACATCAAGAGCAAGTATCTTTTGTATCACGGTGTATGGATATTTCATCAAACTACAAGTCAATGCATTTTTTTTAAATTTTTAGAAGTAGATGATACAACGGAAAAGTCTTTTGATGTTATCAGGAATGAAATTAATATTGTTGGACTTGAGGTTAAAAACCTAAAAGGGCGATGATATGATAATGTGTCTAATTTAAAAGGAAAACATGAAGGGTAGTAAAAAGGTTTCTAGTTATTAATTCTAGATTATTTTATACTCCATGTGATTGTCATAGTCTCAATTTGGTATTATATGATATGGAAAATTCTTGTCCTAAAGCTACGTCTCTTTTGGAGTGTTATATACATTATTTTCTTCTTCTATTAAAAGATGAAAAATTTTACAAGATCATATACCTAACCTAACTCTTAATTCATTGTCACAGACATGTCAGAAAAGTCATATTAAAATAATAAAAGCTGTAAGATTTGAACTTCATAAATAAGAGATGCTTCATCTATACTATTACAATTGGCTAGATTTTTTGTCACTATTCATTGAGGATTAATTTTTTTAATTGCTATAAGTAGTAAAGGTAAGAGTTTTAAATCTAGCCTAACCTATAAGTTACATAGAAAGTAGGTAGATAAATACAGAAAGTTTAGGGAGGAAAAAAATAGAAAGAAAAATAATAAAGAAAGAATGTGAAGAATGTGATATGAAATGCAAAAAAAATGAAAAGAAAATTTTGGTGTTAAGGAAGCGTAAAACAAAAAATGTGAAAATTATTATTCTTTTTTAAAAGTATTAAAACTTTGATAATTAACTTTTGGGAGTTGAAAGTAGAAAAAGAAAGAGATAAAAAGAAATAAATCAAGCGAGAGTGTGAAAAAAATGACAATATATATTGATGTGATAGGAAAGAAAGAGAGATAAAAAAAATTAGGCTTGAAAAATCTTATATATTTTAAAATTAAGCTATTAAATACATAAATACATTACATGTTGCAATCGAAAATATATATAAATAATAGGAATTTAAGTAAATTCAAATGACAAGACAATACTAAATATTTTGATATGAATACAATAGGAATTGAAATAACCTAAATACATACTCCCTCAATTTCTTTTTATAAGACATCTTTTAGAATTTTTTGTGTTGCTTTTTATAAGTCACTTTACAATTTGAAGAAAATATTTATTATAATTTTCCTTATTTGTCCTTATTAACTTTAATGTCTTCCAACTATCAAATGATGGTGGAGTTAGTTAATAATATTAAATAAGGGCAACACTAGAAGTTAAACTATTTTTTAATACTCAAATAAAATAATTAACTAGCTTTAATTACTTTTATTGGTCTTTGTGATTCAATATAAATGTAACTTATAAAAAGGAACAGATGGAGTATTTATATTTGTTTGTATTTAAATGTATATAAACTATATTTTAATTTTTTCTAAAAAATAAGAAATACAGAACACATTTGGGGACGGGGGGTGGCTCCTCCAAACTTTTTCCAAAACTTTTTTAATATATATACATATTTATATAATTATTAAAATATTTACATTTTTATTAAAAAATTACACTATTATCCTATAATGTTTGGCATATTATTTAGTGAATATTTTATCTCATATGTTATTAAACTCATTAAATGATGTGACAATACATAATATGACATACTCCCTCCGGTCCTATTTATAAGAACCTTTTAACTACTTCACACAAATTAAGGAAGATGGTTAATTTAATTGATTGCAATAAATTTGTCATAAATGTGTATCATATTTCCTAAACTACCCTTGAATTTATTGAGACTCATTATCTTTCTCTTTCTAATTAACTACTCAAATGTTCTTACTCTCTCTACTAATTAATTACTTACCTACCTCCACTAATGGAGTATTTTTGTCAAAGAATAATTAATATATGGGACAATCTGAAAAATGTTCTTATAAAAAGGACCAAGACCCACCTTAAAAAATGTTCTTATAATAGGACCGAAGGGAGTATTATTTAGAGAATGTGTCATATCATGTCCTCAAGTTTTTATGAGCAAATTAAGTTTCTATATTTTCAAAATTAAGCAAATTTAGTCCCTTATCAATTGTCTTATATCTAAAACTTTCAAATTATCACTTTCTACTTAACATCTCCACAAATTAAATTAGTTAAATCATTATGAATCTTATTAAGTTCAAAATCTCACCAATCAAAATAACAAATTTTTACCTAAAATCGAAAAAATCTCAATTTTTTGTCTTATTTAAACACTATATCATTCCTGCAAAATCCTTCAAATTTTATTAAATTCTATTAAAATGGGGAGAAATATGTTTTTCGTCCCTATAGTTTCGGTCAACTTTAGTCTTCGTCCATGTACTTTAAATCCTGTGTTTTTTGTCCCTAAACTTTCGAAACCCCCAAATCGTGGTCTTTGCACAACAAAAGCTACATGTCAACCTCAATAGTGAGTTATAAATAAATGATTGATCATCTAATTAATTTATTTATTTATTTTTAATTATTAAAATAACCAAATTACTAAATTAGAGTTTTCACCTAAGCAATTTTACTTGATAAAAAACCTAATTTCATTATTATGGTTATTTTAATAATTAAAAAATTAATAAAAGAAGATTAATTAAATGAGTCAGCTATTTGGGACTCACTATTGAGGCTGGCATGTAACTTTTATTACCCAACTCATCAGGTTAATAGATCTCACTAACGGCCAGGGACCATGGATTGGGTGTTTAAAAAGTTTAGGAACAAAAAAACAAAGGATTTAAAGTATAGGGACGAAGACCAAAGTTGACCGAAACTATAGGGATGAAAAACATATTTTCCCCATTAAAATATTTACGTGTGAACCTTTAAAATTATTTCATATTTTAAATCATCATAAACTACCAAATATTTAAATTGAAAATGAGAATTGAGACTTTTTTTGTGAAAGACAATTGATAATGGAACCAAATTTACTTTGCTCAAAAATTGAAAGACCGAAATTGCATATAATTTTAACAGAGAGACTAAAAATAGAGTTTAATTACTATGCACTGTCAGTGTAAAGAAATTTTATACAGACGTCCAATAGTATGTTGCCATATATTTAATGAATGACACATCATGTACTATTAAATTCATTAAATGATGTGGCAACACATCATCTGTGTAAAACTTTTTACATTGACAGTGTATAGTTATTAAATTCCTCATAATAAAATTAAATCAATAATATTATATATTTATTTACGCCTCAAAATATTATTTTGGCACCCCTAAATTTTTTGCTCAAGTTCCACCACTGTTTGAGTACACCTCAAATGAATTTAATTCTATTTGATCATCTCACACCATTATAATATTTCAACGAAGACAATTTTTATTTTTCTTTTTTTGTTGAACCATTAATGAAAGTCAAAGTTAGACATTGTCACACGTTGGTGTTTATTTACCAAAAATCGTTTTCTCTCATGGTCAATTATATGCTGCTATATTAGGGTGAAGTCTCGACAAGGACTTAGGATTCTTACATGTGATTATATTGTTAAAAGTTATAATTTGACGAAAAATACTGTGTATAAAGAGATATTTCAAAATATAAATGATATGGTATGATATGATATATTTTATATTTATAAGTATTAATGTTTGAAATTTGTTGTTTCAAATAAATTTTCTATGTTTTAATTTTTTAATTCTTTCTATATAAACAAGTATAAATTTTAATATGAAAAAAATCACTAATCATTATCATTTTCTAAAGTTTACATATTTATATTAATTAAAATTAAATATTTATAATATTCAATATAAACAATCTTTTTGAATAATAATACTCCATGCAATCGCATGGGTCGGACACTAGTTAAAAACAATTTTCTAACATGTGTAACATTACACATAGTAAATCAAAAGTGGGAAGTTTTTATTGGAAATTATAACTATCACAACATTCAATGCATTGGTGATATTAAATTTTACATTTTTTAATAAAAAAAATTTCACTTTTGATTTATTATCCTATGTAGTATTAATTGCATGGGTTAAAAAAATCGTATTAAAAACAGTTGAAGTTAGTGATGATCCAAAATTAAAAGTGAAGTTGATTGTTTGACAACTTATAAGCTTGAATATTTTGAGTTTTGTTAGGTATGACTATTTGGTATGAGATATTATGTGCAGTTAAATCAATTAGTAAGAATTTGCAATAAGAAAATATGTGAAAAGATGTCACTATATATAGAACATTAACGTCTTATTTCTTTTTTTGAAAAATATGGGCAAAAAATATTTGAGGATGCTATGATATATGCTAAAAAAGTTGATATTTGATGAAATTGTTAATAATGAAATTGTAAAAATCTCCTTAAGAATCATTTAGGATTGATTATTTATCATACATCATAATTGACCAATCAATTACTACACTTCAAAGTAGATTTGAATAATTTAAATTGTATGAAATTATTTTTGTTGTTTATTTAGTATTGATTAAAGATTAGATAATGAGAATTTAAAAGAATTTGTTGGTTTTTAAAAAAAAATGCAATGTACTTTTTTAAGGGTATTATGACATTAGGTTGCAACTTGTTGGTTGGGTCCGTTGGAACTAGTGCTAGAGTGCGTATGTTATATTTGTTTCCTATTTATTCGTCCCATTTAGAAGTTGAAGAGTATATTAATTGTTTTTTTCAACTTTCACCTTTAACAAGAGAGATAAGTAAAAAAAATGACAAAAATAGAGAAAAAGGTAAAAAAAAACCACAATAAATTTAATGTAAATCAACTTATTTATTACACTACAAGAAATTTGCCCATTAGCGTCGGCCAAAAGTCGTTGCTAAATTTGAAAAAACCGACGCTATGAGGTCGGCCAAGCGTCAGCTATAAGGACAACACTAATTTGCTGACGTTAATACATTATTAACGAGCAAAAACGACCGTCGCAACGTAGCATCGGTTCGACCGATGCTAACGCCAATGCTATGCTGAAGGTCGTCACAACGTGAATTGAATAAAAGGTCGTCGTTAAGCCAATACTAATTAGTGACGGCCATGGCCGTTGTAGACGTTGCGTTGGTCATAGCTGACGCTAATAGCGTATGTATGTAGAGTTGGCTGTTAGTGACGGTTGATTGACACTAATATATATTTTTAATTAAATTTATGGTTTTATATTTAATTTTTTTTAAAATTTTCATATAAAAACATGGTTTAGGATTTATGGTTTAAATTTTATAGCATATTTTTAAACCAACAAAGATATAAATAAAAATTAACTATATAGACACCCATGTAGAAAATAATAATTGTTGTTGGAGAGTTTCACATTGCCTAGAAATAAGGCCAAATTAAAATATATAAGTCATGGCCAGTCTTCACTCTACAAGCTAGCTTTTGGGGTTGAGTTAGGCCTGGTCCAAAATCAAACATGGTATCAAAACCTATCCTAGATCCATTGTTAGTGGGCCGCCACCCGTATAGATGTCCACGTTCCAGATGTCCAGCCTTGGGTGTGAGAGGGTTGTTTTGGAGAGTCTCACATTTCCTGGCCTAGAGATAAAGCCAAATTAAAGTATATAAGTCATGGGCAGTCCTCACTCTACAAGCTAGATTTTGGGGTTGAGTTAGGCCCGGTCCAATCTAATAATAATATATAAAAACAGTACATAATATCTTTACAAAAAGTAGTCATAATAAAAAATTAGGGTTGATGGCGACAACGCTGCTGTGGTGGGCCACAACCATCATCGAGGGGCTAGTCATCCATGTCGTCGTCATAGACTCATAGTGCGGGTGCACTTGATTGACACTAGTAGAAGCCCCTACGCTACGGTGGTCCAACATTGTTTGTAGTTGTTGTCGGAGTCGTAAGACGTCCTCCTCCATGCGTGCATAAACTCATGGGCTTGTTTAGCCCTCTCATTAGCTTGGTTGGCCTGCTGCTAGCTAGGATGACCTCCTGCCTTAATGCCGATTGAGCCGAATGATGAGACCAGTCACTAGTGCTGGTATGGGCCCAAGACTCTTAAGTGAGGCTGATCACACCAGGTCGAATGTTGGTTAACAAGTCCTCGATTCCATAAAAGCGGCCCGAGTCTTGCCACCAGCAACATCCTTTCATATCTGTAACTTGGTGGACCCATCTACATCACGTTGCCCCGTGATGAGTTGTCCCCCATTTGTGCTCCACCTCCCTCAAGCGGTCCTGGTAATTTTTCTGGTGTATAGAGGAAAACTTATAATTAGTTACTTATTCTGTTGCAAATATATCAATTATATAAATATCATTACTATAAATAATATTTGCTTACATATGTGGATCGAGAACGGTCATCTACCCAACCACCATCTTTTTTTGTATGGGTGGCGACAAAAATCTCATTTGGATCAATAGCCCTCCCAAGCTATCGAGCTTACACAGAAACATTACAATAATATATTTTTTATTAAACATAAATATTATTATGGAAAAGTAGGTTTATAGATACCATATCAAGGAGCCACCTCTTGTATGAGTCTTGCGTCCCATGGTGTGGGACTGCTCCGCCTCGACGCGAAGCCCGATTGGTCTTATTACGGACGGACTTCCCCTTGAACTCATCAGAGGCCCAATAGGCTAAAAGATCCACCCATGCCTCCTCACCTATCTAGGTGGGCCTAGTCCCACTCGATCGAGCCTTGGTGAGCATATCCTGAAGGCGTCCAGTAATCCTCTGCTCATGCACCTTATTAATTTGGGCGTCATCAGAAGGAGCCCAGTAACTTTGCTCTGCAAAAGTAATAATTACTATGGTAAGTATTTGCAAATGTCACAACCTTAATACAAGTAATAAATGTAGTTTCCCGTAAACTCCTCCCACTACTTGTCCTTCACCTCCTTCGGGGTGACCTCCAATAAATAGCTAGGGCCTCAGAATTGAGATCGTATTGCATGACCATGGCCGCGATGGGGGAGTTGTTAGGCACCTAATTACAAAATAAGAAATTCATTATTAATAATCACTTATAAAAGTAAAAGTTTTTGTTTATTATAAGAAGTAAATGTATTGTGCAAACCCACCATTTTCCATAAGGTTGGATATATAATAACCCTAACCTGGGGTCCCGCTCATGACCAGTACTAGAGTTTGGGATCCTGACCTGGGACATGCTCAACCTTAGCCTCAGCCTCCACCCTCAACCTCGGACTCAGGTGGAAGTCTCATCATGCACCTGGGAAGAAGCTCATGGAAATCACGGAGTAGGCATGAACCCTCATGCCATCATAGGGTGGATGGTCTGATGCAAGTAGGATGGACAAACGATGGAGGGGTAGACTGCACAACGGGTGGAGGGGTAGGCTGGTTTAGCAGTGTATGAGGGAGGGATATGTTGAATCTATCCCCAACGTGCACGAGCTAACGTGTGCTGTAAGCTCACCTGAAGAGATGGACCTCCTCTAATTGCAAGGCATCTATCACATCAAATACATTAAATAATGTACAAACTATTACATAATTTATTACATCAAATATAATGAAAAGTTTTATAAATAATTTGTTCCCGTGTATTATTTGTCATTAATTTATTTTTCTATTAAATTTAAATTTTAATTATTTTATGAATATAAAAATAAATTATTTTTAATGAAAATTAAAATATTTGTAAAATAGTCGTAAAATACAATATAAGGTTCGTGAATCGTATAGGTTACAATTAGTATTTTACAAATATCATATCTTAATGGAAACTTACCTTATTTAGATAAGTTAAAATGTGCGCACGGACACAATTATTTTATTATTTTAAAAAATTTACTTATATCCTATTGTCAATGTAATTGAATATAATATTTATTACTATTCATTCATATTACACTCTTTTACACATTTTTTCTATCTCTTTCTATTCTATCTCATATATAAATTATCACATATTTCATTTGTTATCTTAATTTCAGATATTGCACTTTTCTTATATAGAATCCCCATCCATCTATTACTCAAATTCTAATCTATATTAAACATTATCATAAAATTGTTATTAATTCTTATCTTTAAATCCTTGTGATCTCATCATTCCTATTTTAAAATCCGGTCCTAAACTAATTAAAATACTAAATCATATCTCTCTCCTAAAATTATCATTAGGCTTAAATACGTTTTGGTCCCTATACTTTTGTAAATGGGTGATTTTGGTCCCCCTAGTTTTAATTGCTCAATTTTGGTCCCTATACTTTGTAAATGAGTAATTTTGGTCTCCCTAGTTTTAATTGCTCAATTTTGGTCCATCTTCTTTAAAAATTGAACAAATCTGATCCTACCGTTAACCTCCCATTAATATTAAGCAGAGTTTGCTGACATGGATTTAATTTTATGACGTATAAACTATCACATGACAAATATTATTATTTAATTTTATTTATTAATTTTTTTTAAACAAAAAAGCAGAAAATAAATCAGATTCTGCATAATTTAATACAATGAGAAAACAAAATAAAAAAAACAAAATCCCACTCCTACACTCCAATTTCCTCAAAAACAATAAAGTAAATACAAGTCCCAAAACTAAAACAATTCAGGTCTGCTTCAAGTCATCAACCAAGCGAATTGAAATCTCATTCGGATATGAAATGAAATTTAAATGAATCGAAAGCGAACTGAAATTTGCAGCTCTGATTTTTTCGTTTAAACAAATTAAGAGATAAAATTAAATAGTAATCATTGTCATGTTATAGTTTACACGTCACAAATTAAATCCATGCCAGCAAACTATGCTAAATATTTAATGAGAGACTAACGGTAAGATTAAATTTGTTCACTTTTAAAAAAATAGGGATCAAAATTAAGCAATTAAAACTATGAGGACCAAAATCACCCATTTACAAAAGTATAGGGACTAAAATGTGAGCAATTAAAACTCGGGGACCAAATCACCCATTACAAAAGTATAGGGACTAAAAATGTATTTAAGCCTATTAATCTTGATGTCATTATATTAAATAATAATCAATGTATTTATAACAATTAATTTTATTTGTAATATTAATAATATGTTATCCTCCAATAATTTTATTATTATATTTAATACAATCAAATTTGATTAGATCTTAATAATCTGAACATCTCTCCTAATATTTATATTATTTATATTTTATCATAAATACGGTTATATTAATATTTACTATTACTATTATAAAACTTCTATTTTTATAACTAAACGTCATCAGAATACAATTATAAGTATTTTAATCATAATTCCTATATTTCTAAATCGTGGGATGTTTATACTTCTCAAATATGCTAACTTTTTTGTTCTCTTTAATTAAATCATTGCAGTGAGGTTTTTTTTCTTTTTCTTACAATGGACTTGCATTGGATCAAAATATGAATGCATACTATAAATTATACCTAAAACCATTTGCCCAAAAAAAAAAAGTATAACTAAACCTATTTATTCATGTTGACAAATGGCACTAGATATGTAGCCCTGTTTAATTAAAATCTTTGGATTCCAAAGTATATATCTAGAGTATGTGTAATTACTAATATGTATCAACCTATGTTCACAATAACTTTATCGCATTATTAAATATGTTATTCTACCATTATAATATATTAACTTAAAAATTTATTTATATATATTTATTTATTTAGAGGATTCCGTATAGCACGGGTATTTACACTAGTACCGTAAATATATTTTATACACCAAGATATTTCGTATAATGGCAACTAATAATTTTGTAATGTAAAATTTACTGTATAAAACAAATCTATATATAACACAAACAAAATTTTCCTTCTCTTTCATTTTATGTAAGATTTATACATAAAATTAGGAGTGTTTGCAGGTTGGTTAGATCGGTTCTGGGCAAATAAACCATCCGATCTAATTATTGCGGTTTATCATTTTATAATCAGATCAGTTTTAATATTTGTTTTCAAATCCGATCCAATTTAAATTGGATTGGATTAAATCGATTTTGATTTTTAAAGAAACAACTAAATATTAGATAAAAATGATAAAATTATGAAGTAATAGTAAACAATTTTTATTGAAACCTTATATTTGTTAAAATAAATAAAAAATTATATAAAAGAGTTATATATTAGACATGAAAACTAATTTAAAATTGATATATAATTAATAGAAATATTAACATGATAGTAAATAATAAAATCATTAGAAGTATATTAGTATAAGTAATTTCATAAATATATATGTATAACAAGTATAAATATATGATAATTTTATAAGTAATATATAATATATGTATATATAAGTTTGGTTTGAATTGGATCGGATCGGTTTTCAACATAGGATCCGAAAACCAATCCAATTCAAAAAAACAAATTTGGTTTTTTGCGATTTCCAGTTTTTTTTTATATTTCGATTTGATTTAGTTTTCGATTTATGCGGTTTGCATTAGATTTAATTGGATATAAACACCCCACATTAAGTTATAGCTAGGATGATTATATTAAGTTTAAGTCTGATATACATATTACAATTTTAATTTGAGAGAAGAAAAATCCTAAGGATTCACCTTATATTTTTTTAAACAAAAGCAAATAATTGAAATTAGAGCATAAAATGCCCTGAGCGTAAAAAGTATGGTTAAAAGAAGTCCATACTTACAGATCAATCCGTGGGAGAAAGTTTATAGTTTTTGGGTAATTTTAGAATAGACCCTTGAGTCTACTGTATAGACCCTCAAATTTTGTTATTATAAAAGAAAATTACCATTAATAAATATATTATTAATTTGTAGTAAATTTCTACTGTAAACTCAAAATATAGGGATACATCCTAAAATTCCCTATAGTTTTACTTTCCTCTCGCCATAAAGTATTTTTTAAATTTTATATTAATAGAGAATTGGAGTCTTAGGTATGTTTGTAAGTTAAATTTTGGAGGAGAAGATAGGAAAAAAAAGGGTTTATTAGAGTATTTCTCCCTTTGTGTTTATGAATTTGAGTATTCTACAAGATCTTTCCTCTTATTCTCCCCCTTCTCCTTTTAACCCTCCCCCTTTCTCTCCTTCTAACTCACAAACAGTGTTATAAAACTCAGACCGGTTCATCGGCTCGACCAAAGTATTGGGTTAATGGATCACTGGTTGAACTAGTGAGTCACTGGTTGAACCGATTAAACCGATGTATAATAAAAACTAATAATTTCTATTAAAATATATATGACATATAAAGATATACTTAATTTTTTAAGTATATAGATAATTTTAAATTTATTTTGGTCATAAACAATATAATTGTTAGTATAATGTAATATATAATACATCTTTATTATAAAATTTATTAATTTTTTAGGGAATTATAAATTTTATTAACTTAATATTTTAGTATTTTGAATTAAAAGATGATATATTAAAATTTAAAAGATTTAAAAAAATAAGATAAGTGATCTGGTCCAAGCATGTGCTAGCCCATTACCAAGCCCAAAGGTGATGAGTCGGTAAAATATGACAGCTGATGATTGATAGGGGTCTGAGATTTGTTTGAAATATATATAAAGTTAGCACTATTATAGTGTAACATCAGTTAGGCGTAATGGTAACGCACTTCCTTTCACTCACAGGGACGCGGGTGTGATTCCAGCTCAGGCCAACTTTGTGATATTTTTTTTAGGTAAGAACGGTCCGCTCCACTTGTTTGGCGTTGCACCGGACTCGGACCAGTTCATACCGGTTCATCAGGTTAGCAGATCTCACTGACGGGCATGGACCCACAGTTGAGGGTTTTAGAAAGTTAGTGACAAAAAAAACACAAGATTTTAAAATACAAGGAGAAAGACGAAAGTTGACCGAAACTATAGGGACGAAAACATATTTTTCCCAAAAACAATCAATGATGATTTAGCGGTGTGTCTAGGGTGGTTAGCAAAAATGTGTATCCCCGGTGATTCACAAACTTCCAACCGTTAGATATATTGATTTTAAATCAATGGTGTAGATGAAAGACCAGCTACCTGCCATGTAGGTCTTCAATAAAAGTCATTCATTTGAATTATGAGTTCAGATATTTTTTTATTAGTCCTCCCATTGGCACCTTGTCTTACCGAAGGAGTGAAGTGCAGAGCCACCATGGCTGCATTGGGGAGATGGCGCTAGACTAGAGTTTGCAGAAGGATGGCAACGTTGATAGAACCCCAGGGATGCAGAACTTTTTGATAGAAAGCTTTGGGGTACACCCCATCCTACGACCCTATTCTAATTTCTAAGTTATGTAAATGGTTAGATTAGTATACAACAAATTCAAGTTTTTTGTGGATTTTCAGAATTTAGAAAGGGATCACATATAGTTAGTTGGTTAGGAGTTTGGGGATGAAGGTAGCAGATTAGTTATTGATACTCAGGTAGCAGAAATGTGAACCAATTATTCGACGGCAGCAGCGCAAGTGGCAATGGTTTCGAATCGCATTCTTGAAGTAATACTTCCCAACTTTGGCTCCAAACGCTGCCCCATTATTCACCCGTGCCCATATTTAAGAACAACAACATGGAGTTAAGAAAGCCAATCGCATGAAACAACGTCGCCGTTAACGACGTTCCTAGATGTCCCCTCTGGTTGACACAGTTTTCACTTCGAACACTTGTATGAATAGCACCATTGGAGAAAGCAAAGTGAAGCAATGACTTGTGTGCAAATTCAAAAAACTTATTAAACCAAATTATCAATAATAATTAATCACTATTAACCGGGTACTAACTGGATATTATAGGTAAAAAAACTGAAGCACCAATGGTACACTTATTTACTAACCCACAGTAGAATCCACCTGATTTAGCTAGTTAATTATCTAATTCCAACAATCGGTAACAATTATTTAAAATAAAATTCCACTGGTAAAATACCCATGAGGTGCATATGGGTGTTCCCAGCGTAGAATGACCCATGATAATATCACTACAAGAAAATCTATTTTTACGGACGGCCAAAAGCCGTCGTTATAAGGAAAAATCGTCGCTATTTCATAATTAGTGACGGCTTAGTCGCTAAAAGCCTTGTCGTTAATGCAGTAGCGACGACGTTTTATGGCCAATGCTTTGTAGCGTCGTCCTGGCCGTCACAAATAGCCGACGCTAGTTCCATGACCGTCACAACATAGCGTCGGCCTGGCCGACGCTAATAATTTTTTCAAAAAAAAATATCCTGTCTTCCCAGACTTATGAATTGTGAGGATCAACCCGCAATCTGCATGATGCCAAGGAGAAGTATTACCGTTACGTTATGTTTGTTTCTTGAAATATATAGTGCAAAATATTATATACATAATGAAAAAATAACAAGAAATTAGCGTCGGTCAGCAGATGCTAATAGCGACGGTGTCGTGGTCGACGCTACCCGTTCGCATCTAATTAAATCATTGATTTCTTGTAGTGTATTATTTATATTTTGTAATGTATAATTTTATAACACTCCCTTCTTTGGTTACTTTTTTTGTATAACATTTTAGTATATTAGATTTAGTTTTCCGTCTTTATAATTTCGGTCAACTTTGGTCTTTATCCTTGTACTTTAAATCCTTTGTTTTTTATCCTTGAACTTTCTAAACCTTTAATCCATGGTCCCTGGTCGTTAGTGAGATCTGTTAACCTGATGACCTGAACCTTAACAGTGGGCCCCAAATATATGATCTAATTAATCTTTTTATTAATTCTTTAATTATTAAAATAACCCTAATTACTAAATTAAGTTTTTTATAGGATAAAATTGCTGAGGTGAAAATCCTAATTTAGTAATTAGGGTTATTTTAATAATTTAAAATTAGTAAAAAGGTTAAAATTAGATGAGTCAATTATTTAGGACTCACTATTGAGGCTGACACACCTCATTGATTTAACGGATCTCACTAACAGTAGGGACCACGATTTTGAGGTTTAGAAAGTTTAGGGACAAAAAATACAAAATTTAAAGTATAAGAATGAAAACTAAAGTTGACTAAAACCATAGTTATAGGATGTATAACATATTTTTCCCTTAAATTTACTATAATCATTAGGAGTCAATGTGAAAACACGAGGAAGAAATGATACAACTGAGAAAGGGAAAATTTCCATCTCCTTCTATTTCGCAAAGAAAGCAGAAGTAATTTATATATATATATGGGGATTGCTAATATACTCCACCTCATTTTAAGATGGAGCATATTAGCATCCCACACCTTTTCTTCGGGACAAAAATAACATTATCATTTTTGAAAAAGCAATTACATTCATGGGTATAATAGTAATTTAAAACTCTTTTAAAAAAAAAATAAATTTTTTGCATCTTCTGCTTCCTGGGAAGCCCCACCCCACCTACCGTCGCATTGCCACTGCATCCGGTCTCCCATTGCTTTCAAGCATTTCAACCATCTTGTTGTGCTCTCTTTCTTATATCTTGGTTCTTTTTTTATTATCATATTTAGCCCCAATTCAATTTCCATAGTTGTTCATCCTTAATTTTTTCCTAAAAATGATTCAAGCCAATAGAAAGGAAGTGCTCTGTTCTACCATTGGAACACAACACCGAGATCCAAAAGATCTAAAAGTACCATTCTCGATTTCTTGGTGTCACTCAGAGAAACCGAACTTCATTTAGCATTTGCTCATGTTAACAATTTAGGGACAAACACTAAAACTTATTAGATAAAAAATAATATCAAATTGACATGTTGACACTCGTCATTAATTTGATTGAATATTAACCAAGTATTCCTACCAGGATATTAAACCAAAAAATCAATTAGTTAAGTTTTAAAATTTAGGCCCTATTATCAACAATGCTTCCTGTTTGCTATTACTAGAATCTGGAGCTTGTAATTTTTAACATTTGTTCCATATATAACATAAAGGGTATACAAATATAATTATGAAGAAGATGATGGCCGAAAGCGTGTCATCTCCGGTGACACGGGTTGTGGGGTGTCGAGGTAGTGGTAACTGCAAAGGTTTCTCTGGTCAGATACGAGGTTTCAGCGTATGTACCTGCGAAGGACTCTCTACCAAGGCTTCTCGATGGGATGGGTGCAGAGGGGCAATGCGACATGGGCGGGGCTTCTCAAGAAGCTGGATGAAGATGCAGAAATTTTAAAATTTTAGTTTTTAAAATAAAAAACAAAGTTTTAAATTACTATTATACCCATGAATTTAATTGCTTTTTAAAAATGATAATGTTATTTTTATCCAAAAGAAAAGGTGTAGGATGCTAACATGCTCCTTCTTAAAATGAGGTGGGAGTATATTAGCAATCCCCATATATATATATATATATATATATATATATATATATATATATGAAGGAAAAGCTTCCAGCTACTAATTGGCGCTATGGTGCTTGGAAAATGGCAGACGGTCCCATGCTAAAATCAATTAAATGCCAGAAAGGTCTAACATTGCAATTTTATTGGCTACTATAATAGTGAAATACAGAGAGCATTGCCTAAACATGGACCCACACTACTCATTATTAGAGTGGTTATTAAGGTCGTTAGGAATACCCTTAGACCTTAGTAGCAAAACAACATTTTAGCCATCACATCTTCAATGGCTTCTTAATATTATGTGCTAAGCATGCTCCAACCTAACAGTCATGGAAGCTTCCTACATAAAACAATTTGAGTGAGTACTGCCAGTGAAATGAAATGGAACATTTTGATTTGTTTAGACGTATCGCCAGTTTGAGTTTGATTTATAGTTAAATAAAATTAATTTTGATAAATTTATAGACTTAATACGCAATGCAGTGATTTAAAATCAATTCATTATATCAAAGAATTGTGGCTCAGTTACGAACGCAAACTGAGATTGTGGGAAGAGCTCCATGTTCGATCCCCATTATATAAACACATTCTTTAGAAGGGGTGAGGAATTTTAAATGTGACTCAGCCCCAAATAGAATTTCCCCTGATAATAGGGGATACTTATGGTTTACACCAAAATTCAATTCATTATAATTGATTCCGAGAATTTTCAATTGGTAACCAAAGTTGTGGTAGATAAATGTGCGTGTTTGATATTGATTTCAATCCCACTTAGGAATAGCAAGCTGTACATGATGTGACAACAGTCCAAAAGAAATGCATTCCCTTATTATGTTTAATTACTAGTTTAATTTAATAATTTAAGACTTAACAGTATTTTTTAGTTAAATCACATATATTTTTTATGGGAGATAATCTTGTACGGGTCTAAACATCTTTATCATAATGAAGCTAGCTTTTCAGTGGAGATTTTTTGTCTAAAAAAAATAAATATGTACCACTTAAATCAATAATAGACTTCGGAGTATAAAATGGATCAGGCGTAGCTGTAGGATTAGTGTCACTCTCAATTAGTACTAGACTACTATAGCTTCCAAGAACTAGAGTCCGATGATCAATTTTTCCATTTTGTCTAGACTTTTCTGTTTGAATCGTTCAACCAAAGGTTTATACTTTTCAAACGTTATCTGTAAACACATCTTGCTTGATTTGATTGGTGGGAATGAGAGCTGCTTGAAGAAAAATATATAACTTGTAATGCAATTGAATCGTACATGGATAATATATCTCTACCAATGGATAATATATCTCTACCAATGTACATGGATAATATATCTCTACCAATGGACGTGTATATATAAACACACAGCACTAACCATTTGATTGCAGTCTCATAACTAATCTGGCAATGGATTGTAGGAGATCCTCTGCTCTTTTTCTGTTCCTCCTTTGCTTTACTTCATTTCTTCTGATATGTCACTCAACACCCCAACCTCCCCTGAAGGTAAATTTATTTATCTATGTCTTCATTTTTGTTTATCAATCACATTACTTTAGTTTGCTATAATAGGCTTTCATCCCCAACTGTTTCTATCTTGGTTTTCAAATTCCAACGGTTCTTGTTTCTCTCATGTTTTTTATAACCATGTTTCTGAATGCAGAGTTACATTGTCTACACTGGTGACAGCATGAAGGATGAAGCTTCTGCATTGACCCTTTACACAAGCATGCTACAAGAAGTTGTAGACAGGTAAGCCCCATTGACCATTCCATCAAAATCAGAAATTTTAGACACTACAAATTTAGAATAAGTTGCTTGGACAGTTCCAAAAGGTAGCAGCAATATTGAATCAATTGAGAGTAGGAATTCCATTAAAATTTACCTTCCCATAGAAGCAAGATTGAATATTATAATAGTAAAACATAGCTCCAATGATACTTTTATTTTTCAGTACATGAGAAAATGTCATCAACCAACGATCCCAAGGCTTAATTAAGCTGTTGTGAGGAGGACATATGAATAGATATATATTTTTAACACACACCCGCACGCAAGAGCCAATTGAGCTTGACACGTGGACAATGCACAGACTCACATACCTTGTAATGAAATTAACTTTTTTTTATTGGAATAACGGGGGCGGCAAGGATTGAACTCTTGACCACTTGGTCACAGAGGCTCTGATATCATGTTATGAACCAACGATCCCAAAGTTTAAGCTGTTGGGGGAGGACATATGAATAGATATATCTCTAGCAGAAAACTCCATTTTCTTGTTTGGTCATCAATTCTAGACTGTTGTATTAGTGTACTGTCACGTAAAAAAGAATCCTATCTGTTCATTAAAGTGCTCTTTTTCGTTTGTGGCATTGGCACAAGTATATTGCCACTTCTGTCTCACTGATTGATGATATGTGCAATAAATACTACTAATAATGGAACTGATAGGCTACAATCTACATGCACTACATCATCCAAAGTTTTCAAGACTATTTTTTCCTTGTAAAGCTTTGCTTGATAGGGAAAATGAGACAACCACGGTTTAATGGGTCAAAAGTGGAAACCACCTACCATCTCCTCTTTGTTTCGTGCATAAACCAAAAGGAAAAAGAAAATTGGCCAATGCATAGTGTCATTATTGGAGTGACTTCAGAGAGTGAACTAAAAATGCATGAGTAAAGGAAATGGTCCATAAAAAATGAAAATGTTTTAACACTAATTTAGTCCCTGAAATGGACTAAATCGATTGATTGATATTTTCATCTCTCAGAAACCAATTAAAACGGTAATTTTTATCTTTTAGAAATGAAGTAATCGATGCTATTTCTATCTCTCTTATATCTTTGAGAGACTAAACTTATGATTCACTAATGAGATATCAAATTCATACAGTATAAAACATAAAACTCATACAACACGCTTTTTTTTCTATCTTTTTCTTTCACATATCGAATTTCTCTTTTCCCCTCTCTATATTATATGTGGTACATGTTGTACAACTACATTTCTCAAAATGCATAGCTGACTTTTTTGTCCTGTCCTTTTTTTTTTATTTTTGATTTGTTTTCACAATTTCAGCAAAGCTGAATCGAGGTCTGTACTGCACCACTACAAACGTAGTTTCGGTGGCTTTGTTGTGGAGCTAACAGAGGAGGAAGCTGAAAGAATGGCTGGTTTGTCCACAAAAAACTATTCTATTTCTATCTTCATTTAAATCTTAACCTGCCCTTCTTGAATATACAAATTTTTCCAACCAAGAAAACTCTTAATTAATGCAGGACTTGATGGAGTGGTGTCTGTCTTTCCTAATGAAAAGAAACAACTCCTTACAACAAGGTCTTGGGATTTTATTGGCTTTCCACTACAAGCACAAAGAGCAGCAACTGAAAGTAATGTCATCATTGGACTACTTGACTCTGGAATCTGGCCAGAATCAGAGAGTTTCAATGACAAAGGGTTCAGTCCACCACCTAGTAAATGGAAGGGCACTTGCCAAACTACTAATTTCACATGCAATAAGTATGTTACTTCTTACTAGCTAGTAGTCTAGTATATACACATTAGTAACACTAAAAAAAAGTACACTATTATTATTTATTAACACAAGTTGTTATATTCTTGCAGCAAAATTATTGGAGCTAAGTATTACAGAGCTGATGGGTCATTTAGCGATGAGGATCTAAAATCTCCAAGAGATTCAGATGGTCATGGAACTCATACAGCATCAACAGCAGCTGGTAACCCAGTTAGCACAGCTAGCATGTTAGGCCTTGCACAGGGAACAGCAAGAGGTGGAGCTATATCAGCACGTATTGCTGTCTATAAAGTGTGTTGGTTTGATGGATGTTTTGATGCGGACATCCTTGCTGCATTTGATGATGCAATTGCAGATGGGGTTGACATAATATCAGTTTCAATTGGAGGGTTCACTGATAGTAACTATTTCAAAGATGTATTAGGAATTGGAGCATTTCATGCTGTGAGAAGTGGAATATTGACAGTAACTTCAGCAGGGAATGGAGGTCCAAGACCTTCCTCTCTGTCAAATTTTACACCTTGGTCAATTTCTGTGGGTGCTAGCACCATAGACAGGAAGTTTGTAACCAAGGTTGAATTAGGTGACAACAGAACTTATGAGGTGAAGTACCTTCTCTATCCAATGCTAGAGCATGCCTCATATTGACTCAAAAAGTTTTCTTTATACAAAATCATCAGCCTTGCATTGGAATTTTGGATAGAGTAAACAGGAGAGATTTTTATGACAAATTGGAGGAATTTCAAATGATAGATATTGAGAGAGAATTTCAATATTGATTAAAATTCCTCTTTTACTTAGGATTTACTCAACATTCCTTATTACAATTTTGAGAATTCTAAAATTCTATATCCAGACACACACATCTGGAGTAATGTGAATTTCTTTATTCAATGTTTAGGGAATCTCAGTAAATTCATTTGACCTTAAGGGAGAATTGTATCCTATAATCTATGCTGGAGATGCACCAAACACTAAGGGAGGCTACGATGGATCTACATCCAGGTAACTAGTCCTCATGCCCCTTTAAATTAACATGTATAACATTATGACCAAACAAGCTATTAAACAAGTACAAATAGTCCTGTGTGTTCAAAATTACTTATCATTGTTCATTAGCTGAAACATTCTAAGATACTCTAATTTGTTAATGAAAATGTTTCCAAAGTGCAGGTTTTGCTTCGATGATACGTTGGACGAAAATTTAGTTAAGGGCAAAATTGTTCTATGTGACATCAGAAGCAAAGCGGCAGGCCCCTTTTATGCTGGTGCTGTTGGGGCACTGATACAAGGACAAACTTCTAGAGATCTTACTCCTTCTCTTCCTTTGGCTGGATCTTACCTTGACTTGCATGATGGTCTCTCTGTATATGACTACATTAACTCTACAAGGTATCAACCAAATATTCCATTTACACAAACAAGAGTCTATACTCTATAGAACCACAACTTTTCTAAAGTAGATTGCTTATTGAACCAATTTCCAGGACTCCAAATGCAACCATATTTAAGAGTGATGAGATCAAAGATACTTTGGCCCCTGTTGTGCCTTCTTTCTCATCAAGGGGTCCAAATATTGTTACACCTGACATTCTTAAGGTACTTATAGTGTATTTGATTTACACTGGGATCTGGACCAACGCTACTCTCAGTAGCGTTAGCCTGTATCTACGTTTCATTTGAAACGTGATTTTGATGGAAACCAAATACACACTTAAGTTTATTTATGAATGACTTAACTTTATCTCTATCAGTGACTATTATTATTATCTTTCTAAAAGTAATTCTTTTTGTAATGTTGTAGCCAGATTTAGTGGCTCCTGGAGTTGCCATTCTAGCTAGTTGGTCTCCTATTTCCCCTCCTTCTGATATTGAAGGTGATAACAGAACATTACAGTTCAATATCATCTCAGGGACATCAATGGCTTGCCCACATGTTTCTGGGGCAGCAGCTTACATCAAATCATTTCATCCAACATGGTCTCCTGCTGCTATTCGTTCAGCTCTAATGACTACAGGTGATTGAAATAATGAAATGAGAAATTAATGACACATCTTAACTCGTATTATTAAAATCAAAAACACACTCTTGGGGGATGACGAACCTTAAATGTAACTAAGTCCCGAACAAGATTGTCCCTGGTAATAGGGGATACTTGCGCTTCACAAAAAAAAAATCAAACTTTTAATTAAATTTCTTCTTGTTTGTGCAGCTAAACAGCTTAGCCCCAAGAATAACCGTGACAAAGAATTTGCATATGGCGCAGGCCAAATTGATCCTTCCAAGGCTATTTATCCTGGTTTAATATATGATGCTGGTGAAATAGACTATGTAAGGTTTTTATGTGGACAAGGCTATAGTTCAAAGACTTTAAAATTCATCACAGGGGATAATAGTAGCTGCCCTGAAACAACTTATGGTACAGCAAGGGATCTGAACTATCCTTCATTTGCTCTTCATGTCCCACCCTCCAATTCCACTGTAAGTGGAAGTTTTAATAGGACTGTTACAAATGTTGGTTCACCAACGTCCACATATGAAGCTATTGTGACTAATCCTCAAGGACTAAAAATTGAAGTGAACCCCAAGGTTCTGTCATTCACTTCTCTTGACCAAAAGAAAACATTTGTGCTCACAATTGAGGGAACATTAGAAGAATCTGTAGTGTCAGCCTCTTTGGTCTGGGATGATGGTAAACACCAAGTGAGGAGCCCCATTATTGTGTTTAATACACCATAATGGCTAGGATGCTGCATTAAATAAGTTGAAGCAAAAGCATAAAGCATTTTGCAGGTTTTTATTTGTTATTATAGTGTTTAACAGCCAAAAATGGCTACTTTCGTTTTGTTGGCATTATGTGATCCATATTTATTTTCTATTGTCTACAACAATATAATAAAGGAGATACCAACATTTTCTTTCCACATTTCCTTTTTCAATATATCCCCGACTTTTGTTTAAAAAAACCCGAAAAAAATAAAGCAGTTATTTGATTAAATTTAATTGGGTTAAATATGTTTTTAGTCCCTGAAATATAGTCGAGATTTGGTTTTAGTCCATACAATTTAAAACCGGTGGTTTTAATCCTTCAAAAATTGAAAATACACCAATTTAGTCCTTATTACATGTTTTTGCTACAGATTTTGCTACCGATTAGCTACGAATTTTTATCGATAAGGACTAAATTGATATATTTTTTGAAGGACCAAAACCACTGATTTATAAATTATAGGGACTAAACCAAATCTCGACTATATTTTAGGGACAAAAACATACTTAACCCAATTTAATTTAACTAAATTAGCAAGATTCAATTTGGTTTCAAATTTAACCCATATTCTAGATTTGTGTTTCCCAAAACCGTTTTTTCAATAGAATCTGGGGTATAATTCTAGAATTACATTTTACATCTATAAAACAATATACATCAGCTTTTTAGTTTCCACAATTTCTTTTCTAATACACCCTTGACTTTTTTTAAAAACCTGAAAAATATGAAAGGAGTTAGTTGATTAAATTTACTTTGACTACATTACCCGGATTTGGTCTCAAAATTTACCTAGATTCCAGATTTGTGTTTCCCCAAAACCGTTTTTTCAATAGAATTTGGGGTATAATTCTAGATTTACATTTTACATCTATAACAATATATAAAGGGTATACTAGTTTTTTTTTTTCATGTTTCCTTTCTTATTATATCCCTAACTTTTTTTAAAACGTATCCAAAAAATATGACAATGGTTATTTGATTAAATTTAATTTGACTAAATTATCCAGATTCAATTTATTATCAAATTTTACCAAGATTCTAGATTTGTGTTTTCCCAAAACCCTTTTTTCAATAGAATCTGGGGTGTAGTTCTAGATTTACATTTTACATTGTGATTAGTTTAGTTTAATTTAGTATGTTGTATGTAATTTTAATTATTTATATAAATTAATTATGTTTACATTTAAATGTGTATAAATAAATTTTACATTTTCTCCCCCAAATAAGAAATACAAATAGGCAGGCATGACAGTTCCTGTCTTTTAATATTAAATAAGTTGAAGCAAAATCAGCATTTTGTAGGTTTTTATTTGTTATTATTAGAGATAATACACGTGCGTTCCACGAGTTTATTTATATTTTATAACTATAACATTTTATGAGATTAACTTTTAAATAATTTTTTTAAAGTTATTATAGATTAAATATATTAAAAATATATTAAGAAATAAAATTATATTACTTGTTAACACGATGAAATAATGAAAGACATTTCTTGAACAAAAGTTATTTTGCTGCGGAGGATAAATTATTGAAAAATGTATAAGTACCATAATTGGTGGACATTTTTTCATAATTAAAAAAACATATATAAGTTATTTTTTATTTACACACGAGTATCATCTAAGGTATATATATATGTTTAACACAAATAGGGAAGCTAATAATCTAGCAGATAAATTTGCAAATCATGGTCTAGAGCTCTCTGAGCAATTTAGAGTTTTTGAATAAGTTCCTCTTTGCTGTTTTGCAGTATATTTTAGATCGCTCTGGCTCTTATGTCCATAGAGGTGATTAGTTAGGTTGCTTTTGGCTTTGTTTGTTCGGCCTCTCTAGGTCCTTCTATCCATAAAAAAATTACTTTGTATATAAAAACATATTACATTTTTCTCTTCCCTTCTCATGATATTACTATCACATCCGTCACTTTTACTCTTTTTTATTTCTCTTATATTCATCCAAGTGTATGGGTATATGGGTGTGGACATATTATTTTCCTATTTCCGTGCACCTCGAATAGCAAAAATTTTAAAAAGTAGAAAGAGTGACTCAAAGTTTAAAGAATTGAGGTTGATTGTTATTTATATAGCATATTATAAAATTTCTGCTCAATTGATGAAGTAGGAAGATGAAACATTTGATAATATAGTGGTTAATATTCAAAAACTATGACAGAAAAGGTTTTTACCGCGGTTCCGTGTGACCTTTTAACGCGGTTACAACCGCGTTTTACCGCGATGAAAAAAAAGAATTTATCGCGGTTACTTTTCGGTACCGTGGTAATTGAGTAACACTTTTTAACGCGGTTCCGAAAATGAACCGCGGTAGAAAAGGTGAGCAACTTAAAAAATCTGGGGCTTTTTGCGTGGTTGGATTAAGGATTGCGGTAAAAAGCCATAAAGTATCGTAGCTATTCTGTAGCTAATATCTAGTTATTTTTATTAAAAATCTTAACAAAAAGCAAAATTTTAGGATACTCTCTCCTGCTATACATAAATTATCATAGCATGAAATAATAATAAGGAGGATTAAATTCTAAAATTATTGGAACCAAAATAATATTATTCAATAAACATTTTAAGTAAAGCAAGAAAATGGTTTGAAATTTAAAATAAATAATAATACACGTAAAAGAAACATATAACAAAATATTAAACAATCTACTCTCTCTCCCCCCTCTCTCTATATATATATACTCTTTAGTCTTTATCATATAATAATTCTAAATTAGCCTCAAATTTCACATATCTTTAGTCTTTACCATATTATGTGCACTGCATGTGCTCTGAAATAACTCAATTAATTTCAATACAATTTAAGCACTATCTCATTAGTTCTTGCAGCAGCCTAATCAACAAGTTTAGTGATGTATAAATTAAATGCTAAAATGCTAATGTAAACTCGAATATCGGAAAATCAGATCTAGATCCACAAACAAAGTCACCGAAAATCAGATCTTATTCATCTGGCATTAAATCTACCACATGAAGAAAACAAGAAGAAGGATCTCTTTGTATTAATTAAAATGATAAAAACACTTAATAATAAATTGTGGAGAGAAATAGTTTTATAGAGGCTGCATCTGCATGCATAGCAATAACATGTCCTTAATTTTTTTTTGTGGAGAGAAAAGAAATGTACCTCATGAGGGCTCAAATGATAGATGATTTTCTGGTGAAATTCTTCTTTACCAAAGCACTTGTTGGAGACTTGTCCTGTCCCAATCTAAATTCAAGCTCATAGACATCTCCAAACTCTGAAAATTAGGTACTGCCTGTTTGATACAAACCGGATTTAATTTCTAATTATCTATTAGTTACTAGAGGTACAAAAAACTAGCTATTCCACTGTCAAGCTATTCTAGCCATTAGGCTCACTAATTGTTTGTTGCTTTTTAGCGAGGGACGGATCCAAGATTCATAGGAAGGGGATTAAAATTTTTTTTAATAATAAATATTAAATAGTAATCAAATTCATCATATTTTTATTTAAGTTATATATATAGTATATTCATGTTATAAATTTTTTGAATAATAACATTTGTATCAAATAATTTTTTGATAGAAATCACTTAAAGAGATTAAATTTCAATAATAAATATTAAATAAAATCTATATTATAAAAATTAAATGTATTACACTCATTTTATTTAATTTATTTTTAATTATTACATATATATTAATAATATTTTAATTTTTTATATGTAGTATATATGTAATATAGTGAAGGGCTTGCCCCCTTGCATTCGTCCCTGTGTGTAGCCCATGATATGAGATGAACACCTGCAATAATTTAAGTAAGTTAAAGATTAATAATGATTAATAATACACACAACAATTAATATATTCATTCATTAAAAGATTAGCTAGCTCTGTCTGAAAGTCAAATTATATTGTACCCAATCAGGCCAAGAAGACCAATTTTGCATAGAATTGGGAAACTGAAAGGAGGGAGCACTCTTGATCTGCAAATTAAAGAGACATGAAAAGAAAGCAAGCAATTTGAGAAAATGATTCAATTGAGCCTAAGATTAAAATAGATCGATGTTCTCTTCTCATAATTTTCAATTAGTCTCAACCTTCGGGAGAAGAAAGGTGCAGGAAGGAGTACAATAGCAGCAACAGCATAAGCATAAACAACAAAGACATGATAGCAAATTCCTCTCAAGGTAGCTGCTTTGAACAGAGTATTCAATCCCACGTTGACGCATTCCATGGTGACCATTGCTCCAAAAGGAAGCAAATATATACTTGTACCAATACCATTTTGCCATTTTTCTTCTTCAATTCTCACAGAACAGAACAGAAATATTGCATGTACCCACAGGGATACCTGTTGTGTACAGTCAAATAGATGTATATCCATATTAAAAGAGTGTGAGTACATTTCATGATCTTAAAAGAAAATTTACCAGCTAGCAGCCTTTTTCATGAATGACATCCCTCATGACATAGGAACTAAAGATACAAAAATTAACCAGGGATACTGTACTATACGGATTATTGGGCCGATCATTATAAGCCTTGCGCAGTATCCTCCGGGTACGCTTAGGCTTGAAGGGCTGTGTACTGTACGGATTATTGGGCCGAGCATTGTATTCGGTTATCGGCCCATATCATTTTACACCCTACCCCATATCAAGGAACATGGGGGAAAACAGAGCATAGTGGAGATAGTGGGGATAAGGGGAACAAAGGACTAAGATAGTGGAAAGATGGACAGTTATGAAGGAGGTCTATAAAAGGTCTTAGAGGCTGAGGAGATAGGAGGTTCACAATCACGGCAAGGGTCCGAGTTAGCCACCCACAGGTTAGCCCGGATCACTCTTGACCAGAACATTGGCGCCCACCGTGGGGCGGCGGTAAAACTACGCCTGCCAACCACATCATTCATCGTTCACCGTTTTTCCTTCACATTTGCCAAATCATGGCTTCCTATCGCCTTTTGCTAAGAGATGAAGAATTGTCAGCAACCAAACACTACCGGATTTTCCCGAGAAAATTCTCAATTGTCAGCAGCCAAACACTTCATAGCCATGAAGCTGGGGAAGAGTCTCAGCAGCCAGATCAAGAAATCTCGCGCCCCTGTGCGTGGGTGATGCAGCCTCAATCAATATACTGTATCTACAAGGAATTCAAGAAGAAGCTCAAGAACTTTGGGTTTGCTGCCGCTGATGAGGACCGCCCCTCCAAACGCCTCATGGTTGATGCCGGCAATGGCGATCCGACGCCAGAGACATATCTAAGGAAGAGAGCGACTTCAAGAACTTGTTGGAGAATGAACTGGAGAAATTCAATAACTTATTCAGTGAGAATGAGGAAGAGTACATTATCAGGCTCAAGGTACCTCTCATCAATTCACCATTCCGTTTTATCTTTCTATTTCTTGTTTGTTTGGTTATCCGGGAAATCTGTTTCTGTTTAGATTTTACGATTTATCCAATTCAATACATGAATTTTAATACTCTCATGATATCGTATTTTTCAAAATGAAAATGAATATTATATTAAATATTTAGGATATGATTTTCTTTTTGAAGAAGCGATTCAGTCTTTGTTTGCATCTTAGCTAGTTGGAGCCGGACAAGGATAAGTGGATTGAAAATTTAAATAACATGATGTATTGTTTCTTTCTAATCAGTTGATAACATCATATGATTAAACTTGTTATATACATACAGTTTGAATAATTTCATTTTATGCTTTTAAATGTTTATTTTAAAGGATAATTATGCTCTAACGTGAAAACGGTTAACTAATTTTATTTTTACATATAATTTTATATTAAATAGTTAAGATCCGATTTTCTTTTTGTTTTAATTTCATTCGGAATGAGTTAGACATGATTAATTTATTATTAACTTTTAAATCAAAATAAAAAAACCGGCATATTACTAATTTAGTTTTAGTTATTGACACGAACGGTAAATGAATGACGAACTTTTAGATGATAAATGAAAAAACTGGTTTAAATCCTCAGTAGGAAGTTATAATCATTGCTAGGAAAATAGGGAAGTAAAATTTTAATTTATAATTTACTATACATGTATATGTGTTAGTATGTTAGCTTAAACCTTGAATCAACGAACAACTGTAACTTGCCAACAATTTGAAAGTGTAAATCATATAATAGCAACAGGCGAGATAAGCAAATTTCATGCTTTTTAATGTATTCTCTACGAAACGTCAAATTCTAATTTGAGTGTCTAATCACTACAGATTTATTGATTTTTATTAATTAAGTTTCATTTTTACATGATTGGCAATTTATTTTCGTTCATTCATATAGTATAATTATATATTGATTACTTTAAATCATCTTTTTATTGTGTGATGATAGCATTATTTTGGCTATTTATTTTATATATGTGATTATTCCGTGGAATCTTGGTATTGTAGTTAATTATTAAATGTGTTTAACTCTCATTATACACACTCGGTTAGCCTTAATTAGCTCAGTCATTAACTACACTCAATTTAAATAAATCATATCTGTAAACTCAACTTATCAATCTTGCATAATTAAATAGTATATATTATATATGCAACAAATACTCTGGTTTAGTACTATCAAATTCAATATTTCCGTCAGATTTAATACTAAAAAAGTTCAATCAAATAAAATAAGTTTCCTATTTTTATCATTATTATCTATTCATTGATCAAATAATATTGCTTTATATGATTTCTTTAATTACCATATTAGGAAGCACAAATCTTAGTATGATGGAACTAATTATAATTGTTGTCTTAAATATTAATATAGCTTCTTTTTTGTAAATTATGCTCTCACAACCAATGTGCATGGTGGAGGACTGGTCAAGTATGAAGTCTTGGCTTTCGTCAAGTTTTCACAGAAAAATGGAATATGAAACAACGCGAACCCGCCGACAAAATCAATGGAGAATATACTGAATCCCAAGCCTAAACTTGATCTACAAAGAAAATGAATCTCAAACTCAAATTCGGTCGAGGAATGAAAAATTTTCCTGAGCAAGAACTCGGAAGACTTTCCCGAGCAAGAACTCGGATGCCTGAGCCAGAACTTGGAAGACAAATTTTCCCGAAGCAAGAAATCAATAAAGAGCACTGGTAATCGATCACGCCGACCTCTGAAAGGCATCGGCAAAGACTAAGTCGACTTCTAAAAAGCATCGACTTCAAATATTCTGAGTTACCGACTTCTAAAAAGCATCAGTAACCAAGTCGACTTCTAAAAAGCATCGACTTCAAATATTCTGAGTTACTGACTTCTAAAAAGCATCAGTAACCAAGTCGACTTCTAAAAAGCATCGACTTCAAATATTCCGAGTTACTGACTTCTAAAATGCATCAGTAACCAAGTCGACTTCTAAAAAGCATCGACTTCAAAAATTCCGAGTTACTGACTTCTAAAAAACATCAGTAACCAAGTCGACTTCTAAAAAGCATCGACTTCAAAAATTCCGGGTTACTGACTTCTAAAAAGCATCAGTAACCAAGTCGACTTCTAAAAAGCATCGACTTCAAAAAATTATGTTGAGTTACTGACTTCCAAAAAGCATCAGTGACTGGTCGACTTCAAAAAGCATCGACCCAAAATTTCCTAAGTTACTGACTTCCAAAAAGCCTCAGTAACTGGTCGAGCTCAAAGGGCATAAGCTCAACAGTTCAAAATTGTTCTTAACTTACTAATTGCATCAGTGTTTGGTCGACTCCAAAAAGACATCAGTAAAAACTACGCCGACCTCCAAAAGGCATCGACTTAAACTGCGCCAACCTCAGAAAGGCATCGGCAAAAAACTATGTCGACCTCCAAAAGGCATCGACCTGAAAATTCTCTAAGTTACTAACTCGTGAAAGAGCATTAGTAACCCGGTTATGTCGACCTGTTAGGCAACGACTTGAAAAATTCTCAAAGTTGGGTAAAAGTTTCAATTACTCTGTAATGGCGACTTATCATTTTTAAGTTAGAAAAATAGTTCGGTAATTCATTACATACGACGAAGAGGCGCATTGAAGAATAAAAAGGTAAACTCATCATTTATAGATAATATTATTAACAGTAAGAGTTTTTTAAAGCATCGCTTATGAAATAGATAATAATAATTGCTGCAAGCCCTGCGCAGTATCCTCCGGGTACGCTTAGGCTTGAAGGGCTGTGTACTATACGGATTATTGGTCCGATCATTATAAGCCTTGCGCAGTATCCTCCGGGTACGCTTAGGCTTGAAGGGCTGTGTACTGTACGGATTATTGGGCCGAGCATTGTATTCGGTTATCGGCCCATATCATTTTACACCCTACCCCATATTAAGGAACATGGGGGAAAACAGAGCATAGTGGAGATAGTGGGGATAAGGGGAACAAAGGACTAAGATAGTGGGAAGGTGGACAGTTATGAAGGAGGTCTATAAAAGGTCTTAGAGGCTGAGTAGATAGGAGGTTCACAATCACGGCAAGGGTCCGAGTTAGCCACCCACAGGTTAGCCCGGATCACTCTTGACCAGAACAGATACCTTTAGCATACAACCCAAAAAAACAAATTTGTAATGTCTTGCATTCTAACAGTATTCACAAATCCCTATCACAAGGGAGGGATAATGAAAGAGAGAGAGAGAATGAGGAAGAGAAATATTTTATTAATGGGATGAAAAATTCTCAGTTACTACAAATGTGAGGTTTGCTCTATTAGTGAAGAAAGCCCACAAGGAAAGCCAACCAACCAAGCAAAACTGCTACCCCTACCAACCAAAAAATCTGATTCCAGAATGCCAGATACCAAAACCGAAATTAGGCCTATACCAATCTCTATTAAAAAAAAAGGTTAAGAAAATTTAGATTCTAGAAGTAAGCCTCACATTTCCTAGAGCAAGCAAAAGCACGGTCAAAGAAGAGAACTATGTTGGCAACAAGAAGGCAGAAAAGGAAAGTTGACAGCACTTTGTTATCTTTTAATCTCTCTTTGTTTCTTTTGCTGCTTATTTTCAAATGAATTGTTACAAGTATTTATAGGCAAAATGTTTGTCTCTTCAAATGCCAAAAGTAAATAGGTTTACCGCCCATATTTCTTGGTTATGCCACTCATGCCTAAAACCATTAATACTATTCTAGGAATACCAAACAACAAAGATAAACTTCCTAATTTAAGTTTTACAACAAATCTCCCCCTTAAACTTAAATACTCTTCCCATCTCTCATTCCAATCAGCCTTTTACAACTCTCCAGCAGTGTGGTTGGCAGTGGCTTGGTGAATACGTCCGCGGCTTGAGCTCGACTTTCAACATGCTCCAGCTCGACTTTTCTTTCTCTGACTTGTTCTCGGATGAAATGAAATCGGACGTCGATGTGCTTGCTCCTTCCGTGATTAACCGGGTTCTTTGCCAACTCGATCGCTGACTTGTTATTAACTCGGATTATAGTCCCTTCGTCTCGGATCACTCCCAGATGCCTTAGTAGATTTGAAAGCCAGACTGCATGACACACGCTCCAAGAGGCCGCCACATACTCGGCCTCGCAGGTCGACAGAGTTACAATGGGCTGCTTCTTTGACAACCAAGTAAAAGTCGTATTCCCGAGTAGGAATACATAACCCGAAGTATTTTTCCGGTCATCAACATCACCACACCAATCACTATCCGAGTAACCCACTAGTCGGTAGTCATCCGATTTTGAATAGAAAAGACCAAGTGATAGGGTTCCTCGAACATATCTCAGAATTCTCTTCAAGGCCTTCCAATGTGTGTAGCTTGGATTCTCCATGTATCTGCTCGTTATCCCAACACTCAGCATTAGGTCGGGTCTCGTGCTTGTAAGGTACCTCAGACTTCCGATTAAGCTTCGATATCTCCCAGAATCAGCTCGTTCTCCTCCATCAAACTTTGAGAGTTTAGTGCCCGGTTCCATTGGAGTAGAAACCGGGTTGCAGTCCTCCATTTTAAACTTCTTTAAAATTTCAAGCGCGTACCTCTCTTGGGATATAAAAATCCCTTCCTCCGACTGCTTCACTTCTAGGCCAAGAAAAAATTTCATCAGGCCTAAGTCTGTCATCACGAACTCTTTCTTCATTACCTCCTTGAACTCCTTAATCAGCTTCGCGTTGCTTCCGGTGAATATGAGGTCGTCGACATAGAGAGCGACTACCATCATATCCTTTTCTGATTTCTTTGTGTACAAGGCATGCTCGTACGGACATTGCTCGTACCCATTTTTCTTGAAATACCCGTCAATTCTCTCATTCCAGGCACGAGGAGCCTTCTTCAGCCCGTAGAGGGCTTTTCTCAATCTCAGCACCTTCTTCTCATCCCCTCTCTTCATGTATCCGAGTGGTTGCTCGACGTACACCTCCTCTTTCAGCACTCCATTTAGAAAGGTCGACTTCACATCCATCTGTAGAATCGGCCATTGGTTCTGAGCAGCTAATGAGATCAGAAGTCGGATTGACTCCATTCTCGTGACAGGAGCAAATACTTCATCATAGTCGATTCCCTCCTTTTGTCTATAGCCCTTCACCACAAGTCGAGCCTTATAACGCTCAACCTCTCCCTCAACATTCATCTTCTTTTTGTATACCCATTTTACTCCAATGGGTCGAGCTCCTTCAGGAAGATCGGTCAGCTCCCAAGTTTTGTTGTGTTCAATCGCCCCAATCTCCTCATCCATGGTTGTTCTCCACTTCTCATCTTGGACAGCTTTCTCAAAACTCAAGTCTTCAGAGTCGGCCAGAAGACATACAACATGAACTTCATTTGTAGTGTCGTATATTTCCTGCAGACTTCTCATCCTAGGCTGTTGTGGCTCGGTTTCTTCATCTGAGAACTCGGTGGTTGTTGCTGTTGGAGGCACAACAATTTCCGAGCTAGTTTCTTCTTCGGCCGGGTTACTCCAGCACCATTGCTTTGTTTCCTCCACGTGAACATCTCGGCTCACCACCACTTTCTTGTTAACAGGATCAAACAATTTATATGCTTTAGATTTTTCATCATACCCGATAAATATGTACTTCTTGCTCCGATCTTCTAATTTTGTCCTGTGCTGACTTGGTACTTGCCCATAGGCCACGCTACCGAACACCTTCAGATGAGAGACACTCGGCTTCATACCACTCCAGATCTCCTGAGGCGTCTTCTCGCCTAGCTTTGCATGTGGACATCTATTTTGCACATAGACTGCGCACTGCACCGCCTCTGCCCAAAACTTCTTTGGCATATTCTTCCCTTTCAACATAGATCGAACCATATCGAGAATGGTTCGGTTCTTTCGTTCCGCCACACCGTTTTGCTGCGGAGAAAATGGGGCAGTCAAGAAACGCTTGATCCCATGTTCCTCGCAGTATTTGTTGAACTCAGCAGAAGTGAACTCGCCTCCTCTGTCAGATCGGACTGCTTTGATGACTTTGCTTGTTTCTTTCTCCACCATCACTTTGAATTTCTTGAAAGTTTCAAACACTTCTGACTTCTCCTTCAGAAAATAAACCCACGTCTTCCTCGAGAAATCATCAATGAAAGAGACGAAGTATCTCTTACCACTGAATGATTCTGGAGTTATCGGCCCACACAAATCGGTATGGATCAGTCCGAGTTGCTCCTTTGCTCGGTACTCAGAACTCCTTGGGAAAGAAGTCCTCGCTTGCTTCCCGATCACACATTCTTCACAGAACCTTTTTTCGAATTCCATTTTAGGCAGTCCGAGCACCATCTCCTTTTCACCAGCTCGGTCAACCCACCGAAGTGAAGATGACCGAACCGAAAATGCTACTTCATGGCCTCATCCTCCATATCAAGTTGCATGCATTTATCTTGAACTATTTTCAGCTCAAGTTTGTACATGCGATTTTTCTTCATTTCTACCTGAGCAATGAGCCTCTCGAGTTTATCCTTCAGTTGTAGTTCTCGGTCCTTCATCAGAACCGAGTACCTCTTCTCCATTAACTGTCCCATGCTCAGTATGTTGCTTTTGAGATCAGGTACGTAGTATATATCTCTGATCTCTCCGATTCGCCCATTTCTCTGTTGATACCAGATCGTTCCTCAACCTTTGACAGCTACTTTCGAAGCATCGCCGAAAGAAACGGATCCAGATTCCACCTTTGAAAGTATTTTGAATAAGCGCTCGTCTCCACACATGTGGTTACTTGCGCCGGTATCCAAGTACCAAACCGAGTTATTAGAACAACTTGGTTTGACCTCAGTGTCTGGAATGTTTGTCACCGGAAGCAATCCTTCATCTTCTTCCTCGGCAAGGAAGTTTGTTGGTTCCTCCTTTTTCTTCTCGGACCTACAATCTTTGGAAATATGACCCAACTTTCCACAGTTGTAGCATTTTACCGAGTAACAATCTTTGGAAACATGCCCATACTTTCCACAGTTATAGCATTCAATATTGTTTGTGTTTGTCCGGTCACCCCGAGCCTGACCTCGGCCACGCCAGTTCTGTTGGCCGACTTGCTCATTTCCACGTCCTCCTCTTCCTCTACCACCTTGGCCTCTGCCTCTTCCTCGGCCTCTGGTACTCTGAGCATAGAGCACATTCTCCCCTTTTATTGTCGCCTTCGCCTGGAGAGCCTGTTCAAGGGACTCCCCCTTCTTGTTTTTCCTTCTCTGCTCATGCGCTTCCAGGGACCCAGCAAGCTCTTCAAGGGTGAGCGTTGATAGGTCCTTGGACTCCTCTATTGCGCACACGATGTTCTCGAAATCATCCGTCAATGACCTCAAAATCTTTTCGACAACTCGGTTTGATGAAAGACTCTCACCATTCCGATTCAGCTTGTTCACCACGGTCTCCACTCGAGTAATGAACTCGGATACGCTTTCAGACTCTTTCATCCTCATGTTTTCCAGCTCGCCCCTAAGGCTTCGTTTGCGAGTGCCAAACCTGCAGGAAGGGAAGGGAATTCATGGGTTAATGGTAACCCCTTCCCATGTTTGTGAGTCACAAAAAAGGAGGGGAAGATTTTTGGGGATGTTAAGATCCCTCCAAAACCCACGCAACAAGGTCCCCCCAAATTGGGGTGTTTTGAGGGAGAATTATTTGAAATGTCATTTTTGCCCTTATGTAATTTAGAAAATTACTTCACTATCCTCTGAGTAATGAACCCTCACACTATCGATCATTCTCTTTTCTCGCTCTCTCTCGTTCAGCTGAAGCGCTCTCTCTCTCGAAAACTATCGAACCATAAACCCTAATCTCTCTCGATCAATCTCTCTCTCGATCAATCCTAGTTCTTCCTTCCATTCTCACCGATCCGTAGTTCCTCTGAATCTCTTGATCGATCTCTTCCAATTTGGTTCGTTCCGGATTTTACCCTCCCTTGTTTTGTTTCTTCCATTACTATTTCTAATAAATGGCTTGTTTTCTCTTTTTTGTTGCAGGTTCTTTGTTGAGGCGGATTTGTTGAGAAAGTTGATTTTACCCTCCCTTATTCGCATCAGGTATGTTTATTTAGCTGGTTTTCTTCACTGTTTTGAGTTCTGAATGGATTTTCTTTCTGCTTTCGTTTGTGTGTTTGAGTTCATGGAATTTAGTGCTGTTTTGAGCTGGATTTGGTGATTTATTGGGTTTGCCTTAGTTAATCCAGTTAAGCTCAAGGTGCTTTCGGAGAGTCCTTACATTGATGTTTCTCTACATGATACTGGGGATAATGAAATTTAGTAGAGATGTACATTTCCTGATGGTTCTGTCCCATGATTTAGACATCTGGGCTGATATATTCATGTCTTGGACCATTTATGGCTTTCTTGTCCGTTTCTATCACTGATTTTGCGAACTTTGACTAAAACTGGAATTTAACCATCCTCTGTCAACCGCACTGGAATTGAATCATAGCATTAGCTGCCCCTTATACTTCAAAAATTTCTTGTCAGGGGTTCTCTGCTTCCATAGTTATTGTATTGCTTAAACTGAATTTTGAACTTTAGTTAAAAGAGAAGTTTTTGACAGAGTTACTATAAGATCAATATTTTTGCATGGTAGCTCACTTACTCTCATTCTATTTTGAACTTTCTCTCCAAGTATTGTTGGGTAGAAAAAGCTCATCGCTAAAGTAAACAAGTAATGATGTTATCACCTTTTAATGAAGTTTCTCAATGTTCCTGTGTCATGTGTTAAAGCATATGTAGGATTCACTGCATTGATCATATGCACACTACATACTTGTATGCTTCATGAATGACAGAGATACTGAAATCCTTTCTCAGTAGACTTTTTAGCTGTAGAAGAATGAAAACTCATGTATCTCATTTTCCAAATATTGGCTCCAGGTTCATTTGAGCTGATTTTTTTTTAACTTACATAGCTTATAAGGGGTAATAGATGCAGGATGATTGGTTTTAACAGTTATAATATGTGATGAAACTGGATTTTAGAGTATGCACAAAGGGGAAAAAATACACACTGCACTAACGGTGCTTCCTTATTAGATTTTTTTTTTTGGCCGAAAGAAAAAGTCTTGTGTGTAATAGGCCTATGATAAAGAACCATTTCCCACTCTGATCAGCTTTTGCAGCTCAAAATTAGTAACAACATTAACTCCTCGAAATTTTATAGCAGCATTAAAAAATTAAAAAATTAAAAAATTCTTTCCTTTAGCTCTACTGCTGGCTCAGTATTTTTCTCAGCAGCCGTGTGTCCTTTAGCTCTACTGTCACCAAGAGCTAGATTAGAAGTCTGATCAATCTTAATAGCACTCTCTTTGCAAGCAGGCTCCAACTGTTTAGAAGCTTTAGCATTCTGTTTAGAAGACCTTTTCTGTTTCGGCTCCAACTGTCACCAAGAGCTAAATTTTTTACTTGTTTGCTTGACTAGAGTTTTCTAGAGTTTGTATTTATGAACCTCAAATGTGTAAAAGAATTGACTTCATTTTCATGTTTGCTGTCCAAACTATTTGCTGTAGAAACCATCTTCTGAATTTTATTAATTAGACACATTTCTTACAATTTTGGTCCAAAAGAATAGCATCCAACTCGATGGCATTCCCAGTTAATGGGAGTTCTAAAGTATATTCACCGATTAACTTGAATGACAATCTGTCATGAGCACCTGGCACGATAGAGTATGGTTGGATCCCTTCAACTTAATTATAATCCATCGCATGATAAATTTAAATATTCATTTTTCTAAATTAAGGTAAATCTCTACACATACTTTCTTCATCATATAAAGGTGTTTTTTGAAATTTACATATAGTTAAATCAATAATTTTTCCTCCCGTAAAAAAAAAAAATCAATAATTTTTCATCTTTAATTTAATTACTTTTTCTTTTACTTCATTTTCATGCTTGCTGTCCAAATTATTTGCTTAATTTCTTTAACAATAAACTATTCTTTTATTTAAATATTCATTTTTCCTATTGTTTATCTCAACTGTCTGTTTCATTTTTGCTGTGGTATAAGTTTTCATTTGTTCCTACTGTTTGTGGTATTGTTCCTATTGTTCTGGTAGTTGTGGATTTTGAAAGAATAGCTTCCTTGGGAATTCCATGTTCACCCCAAATAGCCTCAGCCTTTTTCCAGTAGCTGCTATTTGGGTTGTACTTTGTTAATTGGTAGTTATTAATAACTGCTGGTGATGTTCTACAACTACTGTTCCATTCTTGTTTTTGTCTCTTCTACTGATTTATCTGGTTTGCTGTTGGTTTTTTCTTTGTAAAAGATTATAAGTTTATTGTGTGGAGGGTAGTCAAGGTTACTTTACTACATGTAAATTTGCTTGTTGTCCATCACTCATTCAAGTAACAATATATTGTGCAGTAGAATTATAGTTTGCTTGTTGTAGCATTATATATTTTTCTATTGAGTTGCCATCAATACTCACCTATTTCATTTGTTTTTATTTTGCAGGTATTAAAGAACAAATTCACAATTTCTTCACAATTCAAATGTTATTTTTGAACATGTTATAATGATGTTATAATGATAATATTTGTAGAAAAATCTATTGCCCGTGTCTTGAATTTTTTTCCAACTTGATTATGTTGATAGAAGATCTTGACAATTGACAATATAATTGATGCACTTATGTTAAAATATATAATCGTTGTTAATTTGAGTTTTTATTTATGATGTTTATCAAACAACATTTAAATATTTATTGTATGTAAATGTAAATTCAAATTTTAGTATTATTTTTAAATCTCATTATAAAAATTGAAGTTAAATTATTTGTAAGTTTTTATAAGTTTATTAAATTTAAAACCAGTTTAAAATATATTTTTATTAATAAAAACCAACTGGAATTTATTTTTTACAAAGTTAGATATAAGTTTTTTTAATGCATAATATATTTTAATAGAGAATTTATTATTTATTTGATAAAAAATATTCAGTAAATAACATATATAAGTTTATTATTTTTTGGTAAATAATAAAAATTTAAAAAACATTTAAATATTAAAAAAAATAAAAGAAATTCGTAACATCGTATTTTAAAAAGGGTTACCCGCGGTTGGGAGTAACCGCTGGTATAAAGGCAGAGTTTAGGTGGGGTTAATAAACCGGAAGAAAGTTACTGTGGTTTCATAACCCCAGGAAAGTACTTGGGGTTAACAACCGCGGGTAATACCCATTTTTTTTTAAAAAATATTGACCATTTCCTGAGGTTATAACCGCAGCTAATGTCATTAATTTTTTTTAATTGGTTTAGCCCATTCTCATCCCCAATGCAGTAAATACATAATAAAAATCCTAAACCCTAAGCATGAACTACTTTTTTGGTATTGGATCCAATGAGGACAGCGATTGTGGCTCACTATTTCACATAGTTTTTAATTTATTCAAGAGGGTGGAGAGGAGATAAGTGAGTCTCACGGGAAGACTAGAGAATAGACTAATTAGAGATTCATCAATATCTCTCCCACCTTTTTCTGAGTACATGATATGATGAAAACTACAATTCAAAACAAGTGCAGAGACACAAAGTTCAGAAAAACACTACTCGTTTTACAGCTAGCTAGCTAGATTGCCCTATATCAGATTGAGAATTTCTCTGTCTCTGATTGTGACATAATTCAAATTTACCACATACATACATACATTCCTCAGTGAAGTAATAATAAATTAAAAGGAAGTTAAAACAATATTCAAATCATTGGTGGGTAATTAATAACATAACAAATTAAGAGAAAGTAAAAGGTTGGTCCATGAGCATGTAAAGAAAGTGGAAAACAAAGAGAGAAGGAATATATAGGGTTAAGTATAGGAGTAAGCGTAGTTAGGCTTTAGAATCAAACTAACGATATGGTTCATTTATTCTAATGATAAACAATGACAGCAGAGAGTGTCAACTCCGCATACACGCTACTACACACGCCTATAGAGTTGCACTGAATACATACACAAATAATTAAATAACAAGCTTAGGTCTAGTAGTAGCCAGCCATACATTGTTGAGACAAACTCACTCCTGAAAGTTTTTAATATGCCAAACCATTAAGTTTAACTATGTGCTAAAATGAATGAGATGCATCTTGTTATTACTAACTGTGTGCTCAAGCTTGTGGCAGATATTTTCTAGACTTCGTTTTGCAGATTTTAACCAAGTAATTGATGATGCTCAAAGAAGATCTTTGAGATTCAAAACATAGAAGTCAGAAATAGGAAATCCCAAGAAGCAAGGCTTGAAGCTTTAACAGCAAGAAATGAAGAGATTCAAGAACAGCTTGAGACGCCGTCTCAAGATCAGATGCAAGCTCAAGAACAGAGGGTCATCTCATAAAACAAAAATAAAGGTTCAGAAAATTGTTTGATCATCATGCACCCAGAAGTCATAACACATGAGACTCAGATCCTAAGTATACAAGAGATCAGATCCAGCAACTGTCATCTCAAGAAAAGACTCCAGATCAGTTTGAAACGCAAGCTCATGAACAGATGCACGAGATGAGATCCAAACTCAGATGCAAGAGATGAGAGCCAGACTCAAAGCTAAAGTTGAGACTCAAGTACAGCTTGAGTAAAAGCAAAATGTAAAGTCAATACAAGGACAAGACAAATTACACTGTGCGCTGACACAGTGACATCAAACCTGAAAAGTAAAGTTACCTCTTGTCCAGCAGACTCCTCTCTCTAACAGCTAGTTCCAACGGCTCTCAACTGACAAATAACAGCCACATAACGGCTAGTTTCCTTTGGAATAAAAGGCTGAAAGCTACAGTGAATCAAAAGAGAGACTACGCTGATTATTGAACATTATTGCATCTTATCCCACATCTCAAGTACACATCTCAAGTTTATCATCAACAGATCAGATCTCAACTTGAGAACACTTGTAGTCTCATTGTAATCTCTTCTCAGTTTGTAATATCCCTATCCACATAGAAGAGATACCCTTTAGCTAAGATCACTGCACATCCATACTTTGTATGATTAAAAGCTAGACCCATCTTAACCTCTCTTTCATTGTAACCAGTCTCATCTAAGATAGGAGGAAGCCTAGTCTTAGAGTGAGTGTGCGCGTCTTGAAGAGGCTGTAAGAATACTTGTGGCTCAGCCAAGATAGGAAATGCCTAGGCTTGGTGTGAGAGACGTCCTAAAGAGGCTGTAAGAATACTTGTAATTGACGAGTTTGTCAATAGTGGAAATCTCACGTGTTTTGAGGACTGGACGTAGCCCAAGGTGTGGGTGAACCAGGATAAGATCTCTGTGCATCTCTTCTCTCTATCCTTTTATTTTACATTTCTCTCAGCTCGTCTCAAATCTATCATTGGTTAATCAATTAACTTAAATCACAATTGAACTCTAAAACAACTTTCAACTAATTATTTGATCAAGCTTGAAATTGTTTATCATCTATACTAATTGAGACTCCAAGTCATTAGACTTGAGATCACGTCTCAACTTGGAATTTAAGTGTTCAAGTTTCAGGAACAAAATTTTAAAGTCTCTATTCAACCCCCCTTCTAGAGACGTTCAACCAACTTCAGTTGGTATCAGAGCTTGACCTCTTTGGGGTTGAGCACACTTACGTGTGAAGAGGAAAAGATCCATGGCTGGACCAAGTGCAAGCTTGTTCACTCCTGAAGGAGCATCCACCAACAGGCCACCTGCCTTTGATGGATCTGATTACTATTGTTGGAAGGATATGATGAGATTGTTTATTGAGTCTCAACATGCTGACTGCTGGGAAATCATTGAGATGGGACCATATATGCCTTACATCACTGATGAACTTGGGCTAAGAGCAGCTAAACCTAGAGAGACATGGACAGATGCTGAGAAGGCAAGATATGTCCTAATCTCAAGAGCAAAGTACCCGCTCACCTGTGCACTAAGCCGTAGTGAATATGATAAAGTAGCAGGGTGTGCATCAGCTAAAGAAATCTGGGATGCACTTGAAATAGAACATGAAGGAACAAATCAAGTAAAAGAAGCCAAGATCAACATATTGGTCAGACAGTATGAGCTCTTCAAGATGAATGAAGATGAAGGCATTGAAGACATGGTGAGACGGTTCACTGTCATTACAAATGATCTCAAGTCTCTAGGAAGAACTTACTCAAATAAAGATATGGTGAGAAAAATCTTGAGAAGTCTACCTAAGCCCTGGATACCTAAAGTCACAACTATCCAAGAAGCCAAGGATCTCAACACTCTCAGATTAGATGAGCTCCTTGGATCATTAAAGGTTCATGAGCAGGAGCTGATGGAAGAAGATCTCATCAGGCGTCCAAAAACAATTGCCTTAAAGGCATCATCCAGTAACTCCAAAGGTAAGAAGGTAAGCTCATCTCAACAGACTTCACTTAACTCATCTCACGATACAGAAACTGAAGAAGATGAAGATGATGATGGAAGTGAGATGGATGATGAACTGGCTTACATCTCAAGAAAGATTAGATGCATGTGGAGAGCTAGAAGAAGTGGAAGAAGAAACTTTCCATCAAGAAGAGGAGAAATCAAGTCTGACAGAAAAGTCCAATTCATCTGCTTTGAATGTAGAAAACCTGGACACATCAAGTCTGACTGTCCACTTCTCAGAAAGGAAATTAAAATAAGTCCAAAGAAAAAGGCAATGATGGCCACCTGGGATGACACAGAAGGAGATGAGAGTCAAGACGAAGAATCTGCCAATTTGTGTCTCATGGCAAATGGTGATTCATCTGATGAAGAGGTATATCAATTTTACTCTGAACTCTCCTTTAGTGAACTTAAGTCTGCTTTTGAAAATCTTCTATATGATTCAAACCTTCTTGTCTCAAAGAGCTCCTTGTTAAAGTCAGAACTAGACACAACTCTTGAACAAGTTAAATTTCTTGAAAAAGAGAATGAAAGTTTGAATCATAAAAACAGTAGTCTCATGCTGTCTCACATGAGACCGTCTGAACTTGTTAAAGCAAAGACTCAAGCTCATGATGAGCAAGAGCTAAAAAATCTTTTTGAAGAAAACCAGAGACTCAAAAGGCAAAACAGAATTCTCATAGATGATCTAGCAAAATTTGTAAAAGGTACAAAAAACCTTGAGAGACTCATTGGATCTCAAAAAGGAATTTTTGACAAAGCTGAATTAGGCTATGAAAAATCTTCCAATGAGATTTAGTATAAAGATTTATTTATTCCTGCAAGAAAAAGAAGGAAGGAAAGATGCTCTTGCTGTAGAAAACTTGGCCACAATACCACAGAATGCTACTTGAGACAAGTAGCATTAAAGAGAAGGGTAACTAACCATGAAGGACCCAAATATAAGTGGGTACCTAAAGCTAAATCTCATGTTGTAACAGATGTGCTTGGCAGCATCAAAATCAAAGAGAATGTAGGTGCTGGACAGTGGGTGTTCAAGACACATGACAGGGGACAAAAGCAAGTTCCTGTCACTTGAAGAGAAAGCTACAGGAGTTGTCCCCTTTGGAGACAACAACAAGGCCCAGATCAAGGGCATAGGTAAAATTGGTAAGACAAACTCAGCTCAGATTGAGAATGTATATTTTGTTGAAGGTTTGAAACATAATTTGCTGAGCATTAGCCAACTATGTGACAATAGTTATCATGTAAATTTCCAACCTACTTTCTGTGAAATCATAGACTCTAAGACCGGGGAAATGGCTTTTTCTGGAAAAAGAAAGAAAAACCTTTACTCAGTCTCACTTGAGAGCCTATCTGATCTCACATGTCTCATGTCTCATGACCATGAGAAGTGGTTATGGCACAAAAGAGTTGGACACATTAACATGAGAACCATTAGTCAACTTGAAAGTCAGTCTCTTGTCAAAGGATTACCAAAAGTAAAATTTGACAAGGACATGATATGTGAGTCTTGCATAAAAAACAAGCACAGCAAATCAAGTTTCAAGTCCAAGTCTCATGTCTCAACCATCAGGCCACTTGAGATTCTCCACATTGATCTGTTTGGACCAACTAAGACTGCCAGTCTCAGTGGTAAAAATATGGTTTTGTAATTGTGGATGACTTCTCAAGATTCACCTGGGTTCTGTTTCTGTCTCAGAAGGATGAATCTTATGAATCCTTTAAAACATTTTGCAAAAAGATCCAATCTGTGAAGGGTTATGGAATTGGTACTGTGAGAAGTGATCATGGAGGAAAGTTTGAGAATGCCAAATTTAAAAGATTCTTTGATAAACATGGCATTACTCATAACTTCTCATGTCCAAGAACACCTCAACAGAATGGAGTGGTTGAGAGAAAGAATAGGACTCTTCAAGAAATGGCAAGAACTTTATTATGTGACTCTGGAATTGAAAAATATTTTTGGGCAGAAGCTATAAACACATCCTGCTATATTGTAAACAGAGTCACTATAAGAAAGATCTCGAATAAAACTCCATATGAACTATGGAAAGGAAGAAAGCCTTCAATCTCTTACTTTAATGTGTCTGGATGTGATTGCTACATCTTAAACACTAAAGATCAGCTGGGTAAGTTTGACACAAAATCTGATAAAGGAATTTTCCTTGGACACTCACTTACTTCCAAAGCCTATAGAATAGATAATTTAAGAACAAAAACTACTGAAGAATCTGTGCATGTAGTCTTTAATGAGATGCAGGATAATTCTCAGAAAAAGGTGGATGAAGAAATTGAGGAAATGATGGGAGAATTGAAAATCTCAACTCAGGAAGCTGAAGAAAGATCCACTCCTGAACAAAAGCAGATGAGATCCTCTCAAACAGAATTAATGAGAGCAGCCCAATCTGAGATAGGATCTCACAGGAACATTCAACTTGAGTTATCCAATACCTCACAAGATGAAGACAAGTTTGTGAGTCAAACAGAGATCAGAGGAACAAGTCAAGGACCACTTGAGATCCAGAATGAGCATGCATCTGAACTACCCAGAAGCTGGAGACTGGTGAGATCTCATCCTAGAGATCAAATCATTGGAGAAACCTCAGATAGAGTCAGGACCATATCCTCCTTCAGAAATTTTGAAAACATGATGGCACTATTGTCTGAGGTAGAACCAAAAGATATCCATGAAGCTCTCAATGATGAGTCTTGGGTCAAGGCAATGGAAGAAGAACTCAACCAGTTTGATAAAAGCAACGTCTGGGATCTGGTCCCTCCTCCATCCTATCAATCCATAATTGGTACCAGATGGGTCTTCAGAAATAAACTAAATGAAAAGGGAAAAGTCATGAGAAACAAAGCAAGATTGGTAGCTCAAGGATATAACCAACATGAGGGGATAGTCTATGATGAGACCTTTGCTCCAGTTGCTAGACTTGAAGCTATCAGAATTCTCTTGGACTTTGCTGCTCACAAGGACTTCAAACTCTATCAGATGGATGCGAAAATTGCATTCCTGAATGGAATCATTGAAGAAGAAGTCTATGTGAGGCAACCCCCTGGCTTTGAAGACCCTCATCATCCAGAATATGTGCTCAAACTCAAAAAGGCCCTGGATGATCTCAAGCAAGCTCCAAGAGCTTGGTATGATAGGTTAAGTTCCTTCCCAACTGAGAATGGGTTCACCAGAGGACAAATTGGCACCACACTTTTTAAAAAGGAGTTTAACAAGGATTTATTAATTGTTCAAATCTATGTGGATGATATTATTTTTGGGTTTACTAATGAATCTCTCTGTCAAGAATTCTCAAGTCTCATGCAGGGAGAATTTGAGATGAGTATGATGGGTGAGCTGAGATTCTTCCTTGGTTTGCAAATAAAGCAACTATCAGATAGCATTTTCATCAGCCAAGAAAAATATGCAAGAGACTTGTTGAAAAAGTTCAAAATGAATGATGTCAAGCCAATGAAGACTCCAATGCACCCCTCCACTCATATTGACAAAGATGAGACTAGCAAGGCCATCTCAGATAAGCTGTACAGAGGTATGATAATATCTCTCATGTACTTAACTGCCAGCAGACCTGATATTCAGTATGCTGTAGGTATTTGTGCAAGGTATCAATCTGATCCTAAAGAGTCTCATCTTACTGCCGTTAAAAGAATTTTTAGGTATTTAATAGGAACCACTGATCTTGGCCTCTGGTATGAGAAAGGTTCTAGTTTTGATCTCATAGGATACAGTGATGCTGATTTTGCTGGAGACAAGATGGATAGGAAGAGCACAAGTGGAACATGCCAATTTCTGGGAAAATGCCTTGTCTCTTGGTCTTGCAAGAAGCAGAACATAATAACTCTATCCACTACTAAAGCTAAGTACGTCTCAGCAGCTGCTTGCTGTACCCAGATTCTATGGATCAAATCTCAAATGATAGATTATGCACTCAGGTACTCCAAAGTCCCCATATTTTGTGACAACACTAGTGCAATAAATTTAGCTATGAATCCCATTCATCACTCTAGATCAAAACACATAAACATAAAGCATCATTTCATAAGAGATCATGTGCAAAAAGGAAACATTGAAATTATTTTTGTTGACACTAAGAATCAGCTTGCTGACATCTTTACTAAGCCATTAGTGGAGGAAAGATTTGTTGAAAATTTAAAATTATTAAATGTGTTCTCTCAGCTAAAATTTTTAAATTAAGAAAATATCTCAAAGATGAGATCAACTCTGTGTCTCATAGAGATGAGACCCATGATAAGTCTGTGACGAGACGATACTCAAGGAAGCTTTGATGAGATGCGTCTCACAATGAGTCTCAAGTCAAGGCTCATCTAACGTTCAAAGAACGTTACCTGAGAGAGAGAAAATGAGTCGTTAACAAACGGCTAGTAACTGCTCTCTATACACACAACTAGCCGTTAGGGTATAAAAAGAAGTGCCCAACCACTTCTCAACCGTTCATTAACTAGCCACTCACCATTAATTACTCCCTCTTTCTCTCTCTCTCTCTAAGACCCACTCTCTATTTAAGCCAAATCATAAACCCTCATCTCATCTTCCTTCCTCTCTCAATGCGCATCAAAATCATAGGAGTAAAACTTCCATATTCTGATATTTCATCATCCTCATCCTCTCCAGAAACAAAAATGACTTCCTCGAATGGTTCTGACCCTATGGGTAGCATCCACTCAAGCCAAGAACGTCTCAGTCGTTCTCCCTCTTCTCAACCTAGCACAGAGTCTGAACCATCCCAGACTCAGTCTCAACCATCACCATCATCCAAATCCACATCCTCAAAGAAAAGCACTCCCCTTCCTCGTAGACCAAAGTCTCAGAGGATTGCCTCCAATGTAGTTCAAACCTCTGGATCTAAAAGCCAAAAATCCCTCATCCATATTGACCTTACCAAAAATAAGCCTCCAAAACAGGGAAAGGGGAAGGCAACTGCAGAATCCAAAGCAAAGAAACTCACTTTCCAGTCCGATCTATTTGAAAGTACAGAGATTGAAGACAAGTTCATCAAGAAGTTTGCTGACAAGAAGATAGTGATTGGCAGAGTTATCTCACTGCAAGAGCTGAGTGAAGCCAACTGGGACATTGGTCCCTATCTGCGCAAACAAGGGTGGGAAGACTATCTGTCTATGACAGAGCCAGTTTTTCCAAAGCTGACAAGAGCATTCTACGTTGCATGTTCTAAGGCTAAAAGGGCGTCTCAAGGGCTGCCTCATGTCATTGCCAACATTAGAAGCGTTCACATAGAGCTCACTAAGGAGTCTCTAGGGGCAATCATTCAAGCCCCAGTTGCTGGAAATAGGCTGTATAATGAGGAGCAATGGTGGAATCATATAGGTGTTCCAACAACAAGTGTAGGAACTTCTATGTTCAAAGACGCACGCATCACTGACTCTGCTTCCTCCCTCAACTATTTTGGCAAATTCCTTTTTCACTTCGTGGCCAAGTGCATCATGCCAAGGGCTGGTACCTTCAATAAAGTATATACCCAGGATTTGATGGTCATGTATCATCTGAAACATGGAATCCCTCTCAATCTTCCATTTCTCATTCTCAAACACATGGAACATGCCTTCCACAACTCCAAAATCACAGCCTCTCCGCCCTTTGGAATGCTCACTACCAAGATCATGAATCACTTCAAGGGGGACTTCAGTGGATATGAAGAGACTAAGGAGAGACCTAGCTTCATCGGAAAATCAAATCTTAAGTCTCTCAGTTTGGATAGTAAGTCACTTCCACTCCCCACTTTTCCACTTGACAACCCTGCTCCTATTCCTCCCACTACACAGGCATGTCCTTCTTCAAAGATGTCTGAGACTCATAAGAAAAAGAAGAAGAAGGTTACTAAGGAAGCTGCTGGAGGATCTCAAGAAGGATCTGAGATCCCCAGAGAGGAGAAGAAGAGGAAGTCTCAACTATCCGTCTCAACTGAGACTGAGACCAGGAAGAAGAAAAAGAAGAAGACAGGGTCTGAACATGTTTCATCTGCTCTCACCCAGCCTGAACCTCAGCCAATCAACACTGAAGAACCTGCTATAGAAGAGCCTGCACCAGAAATGGAAGAGCAAGCTCCTACCATGGAGGAACCTGCAACTAAACCTCAACCTCAGTCTCCACACCATCAGACACCACCACCCTCACCTGTGCAGCTTGTTGGTCGAACTAAAGTCTCACCCAACACCAAGGTTAATGCTGAGACTCTTGTCAGTTTAGAGAAAGAAAATACTACCTCAACTCCTGAGGCTATACAAGAGACTCAACCTGCTGCTAATGAGACTGAAGAGGTACCCACGTCTCAACAGAGGACTCCTGCTAGGTATGAGCAATCTCACTCATTTCAAACCTCTCTTCCTACATCTGGAAAGTTCTTTATGGATACCATTCTGCTCAGCTTCCCACAACCAAAATATGATCAATCTGCACCTCCACCTGAGCCACCTCAAGCTCCAATGTCTGAACCATCCATTCCCGCTCATATTTCCACCTCTATCAACACCTTTCTAAATCAACTGCATAAGGAACAACAACAACAACATCAGCAGGATCTCAACTCCAGAATTGAACACAACCAGAAGAAGATCCTCAAGAAGTTGAAGCATCAGAAAAAGAGACAAGAGGCCATCCTTGATGAACTAGACACCGTCCTTCAAGCAATTCGCACTTCAAATGACTTCAACAAGAAGATGAACCTTCATCTCTCTAATCTACCTCATCTTCCTGAGATTCCACAAGTTGTTGTGCGTCTACCTGTTTCAAACTCCGACTCATCCTCTTCTCCTTCATCCTAGCTTAGCTAGTAATCTTTTGCTGATAATGGCAAAAGGGGGAGAGTTTGGTTAGATGTTTTCATCTGATAAGAGTCTTAGTTTTTAAGTTTATTTTATGCAGACTTGTGTGTAAGCTTGTAAGCTTTTGGGTTTAAGATGTAATAGCATCTTTTCTTTGTTGTGATGAGATGCAATGACATCTTTTGCTTTGTTATGTATGTTTTGAATCCCTCTGATTAATGAAAGAATTTCTATTTCCACTCATCTCTCTAAAAGGAAGAACTGCATGTCTCAGGGGGAGTTGTTTAGTGAATCTCAAACCTGAAATCTGAATCCTCTTAAGATTAAAACTTCACGGTTTGCCATCATCAAAAAAGGGGGAGATTGTTGAGACAAACTCACTCCTGAAAGTTTTTAATATGCCAAACCATTAAGTTTAACTATGTGCTAAAATGAATGAGATGCATCTTGTTATTACTAACTGTGTGCTTAAGCTTGTGGCAGATTTTTTCTAGACTTCGTTTTGCAGATTTTAACCAAGTAATTGATGATGCTCAAAGAAGATCTTTGAGATTCAAAACATATAAGTCAGAAATAGGAAATCCCAAGAAGCAAGGCTTGAAGCTTTAACATCAAGAAATGAAGAGATTCAAGAACAGCTTGAGACGCTGTCTCAAGATCAGATGCAAGCTCAAGAATAGAGGGTCATCTCATAAAACAAAAATAAGGGTTCAGAAAATTGTTTGCTCATCATGCACCCAGAAGTCATAACACATGAGACTCAGATCCTAAGTATATCAGATCCAGAAACTATCATCTCAAGAAAAGACTCCACATCAGCTTGAGACGCAAGCTCATGAACAGATGCAAGAGATGAGATCCAAGCTCAGATGCAAGAGATGAGAGCCAGACTCAAAGCTAAAGTTGAGACTCAAGTACAGCTTGAGTAAAAGCAAAATGTAAAGTCAACACAAGGACAAGACAAAGTACATTGTGCGCTAACACAGTGACATCAAACCTGAAAAGTAAAGTTACCTCTTGTCCAGCAGACTCCTCTCTCTAACAGCTAGTTCCAACGGCTCTCAATTGACAAATAACGGCCACATAACAACTAGTTTCCTTTGGAATAAAAGGCTGAAAGCTACAGTGAAGCAAAAGAGAGACTACGCTGATTATTAAACATTATTGCATCTCATCGCCCATCTCAAGTACATATCTCAAGTTTATCATCAACAGATCAGATCTCAACTTGAGATCACCTGTAGTCTGATTGTAATCTCTTCTCAGTTTGTAATATCCCTATCCACATAGAAGAGATACCCTCTAGCTAAGATCACTGCACATCCATATTTTGTATGATTACAAGCTAGACCCATCTTAACCTCTATTTCATTGTAACCAGTCTCATCTAAGATAGGAGGAAGCCTAGTCTTAGAGTGAGTGTGAGCGTCCTGAAGAGGCTGTAAGAATACTTGTAATTGATGGGTTTTTGAATAGTGGAAATCTCACGTGTTGTGAGGACTGAACGTAGCCCAAGGTATGGGTGAACCAGGATAAGATCTTTGTGCATCTCTTCTCTCTATCCTTTTATTTTACATTGCTCTCAGCTCGTCTCAAATTTGTCATTGGTTAATCAATTAACTTAAATCACAATTGAACACTAAAACAACTTACAACTAATTATTTTATCAAGCTTGAAACTGTTTATCATCTATACTAATTGAGACTCCAAGTCATTAGACTTGAGATCACGTCTCAACTTGGAATTTAAGTGTGCAAGTTTCAGGAACAAAATTTTAAAGTCTCTATTCAAGCCCCCTTCTAGAGACGTTCAACCAACTTCATACATTATACTATGCATGCCCTACTCACTTATTTAGTACTCCTAAACATCATTTTTCCAAAAAAAAAATTATCACCTAATTAAACAACACATGCTAGCTAGCTAGCTGCAAGTTCATGATCATGTAGAAAATTATTAAAAAAATAAAATAAAAGAGCTAGTCTTCAAATTAAATTAAGGGAAATAGTAGACCTTGTCACAAGAGTCCAAGTAAGTCTACATATAGCCATAGTCTAAGTAGGCACAATGTCAAATAATAACATCCTTCCACATTAGTGAAGTACCTGTGTGTTGGCTCCTAGGCAAGTATACCTATTAGTCAACTGTAGTAATATAAAAATGAATTCAGAGCGTCGATCCCACGAGGAGTTGGTAGTTCAAAGTTGTACTAATTCAAAAAGTAAATATATACAAAAGAGAGTGGTTTGGTTCATGATTGATTTAAGTATTTAAATTAAAATTGTAGCAAGTAATAAAACAAAGTATGAAATTTGATTTGGAATATCAGTGAGAGAAACTGGGATTGAATTTCATCTATCTCCCTCGTCTATATTCTGGTTGTATACCAATATATAGCAATCATAACTATCAATATTGATGCACACATAATAGTCATTTATATTGATTCCTCACATATAAAATTCATAAGATTGATTTATTGAATATTGCTTCCTCATATACTCAACAAATCATCCAGCATTAAGATCAAGTGTAAAAGCATTCGCTATATTGAAATCTATTCCTAGTAAAACAATATAACGACTATTTTCGTTCAGATCGGATTTTCAGAAATACTTTCCAGTTAGATCCAAAAATCTAAATCTAGAATCTATTGATCAGATAGAATCAAAGACATATAAACAGAACGAAAATAACAATATCGATAGAAACGAAATCACTATATAAAAATATAACCAGAATATATCCGAGTTCGAGTCGATTTACATTCAATCCCAAAAGAGGAGATTAGCCACTCATGGTGACTTTACAATCCAAGAAAAATGAAGAAGAAGATGATAAAAATCAAGTTCCGCAGCCTCTGTTCTTCTTTCGAGCTTTCGTTCTAATTTTGGAATTGACGAACTGACGAAAAACTGCGTTCAAATTCTGTTTTGTCCAATTGGGTAAGTGAAAATTCGCTTAAGCTAAAAATTTAGCTTAAGCGAATTGCTTTCTTCATGTTGAAGGAATTCTAATTCGCTTAAGCCATTTGAAATGGCTTAAGCGAATTTTTGGCAGAAACATCACCCCTTCTCTGGATAAAATTCGCTTAAGCCATTTCAAATGGCTTAAGCGAATTTTCAACTCTTATTCTTTTTTTCTTGTTGTTCTCCTTGCTTCTTTACTTCTTGGTTCCTGATTGCTCTTCTTTAATTTCTCCTGCAATTAAACATCAAAATTTGGGATTAAAAGGTTTCAATTATAACAAACACTCAGATATTACTGATTAACTTAAATGTTCTAGAATTTGGAGGAAATCAATTGAAGAATTTATGCAATTAACTCAAAAAGTGCCATTCTTTCCAAACAAAACATCTAATATTTGGCACTTAACAACTCCCCCCAACCTAGAATCTTGCTTGTCCTCAAGCAAAGTAAACAGCCATACTTCACCTATTCATTAATTCAGTTCTGAAACTGGTTATTTGGAAATCATTTCCATGGTCCTTCAAAAGACAACTTCACATTCCAAGCAAAGAATTGAAAGCAAAAGCATATGGTAAATCCAATATCAAATAGAAGGAGGACAAAAGTGCAATTAATCACCAAAAGGAGCAATTATAACAATGATATGATTCTAATCAAGGAAATTTTTATCTCAACTCTTACTGGTGAGTGTTTCTCTCAACCTTTCACTGAAAATTGCACAATTAAAATTGCTGGTCATTTCCAATTCAACCACAATCACACATTTGGCATGGATCTTAAGGTCTTATAAAGGTTGTAATGAGGCTAGGCTTCCAAGAATTATGGTTTTTCAGGATAATCAAAAGCACAATTCAAGAAAAGAGAGCATACTACATTTCAATTCAATTTACATCAACTAACACTTCTTAGCACCTCAATACACCAAATTTTTCATTCTCAATCTACTCCTTTTTATTTTCATTGTCTTTCTTCTTCTTTTTTTTATAATATATACACATATATAATAAGGAGTAAATTGTATAGCCAAACCATTTTTCTTTTATATACACACTTTCACCAACCCATTATTATTGAAATGATAATATGCACCTATGCTCTCCTTCCTTTAGTGTGCAAAGGTAGGATAAACTTTTGAATTTAAGGTCAAGGTACATAATCAAAGAAAACTTAGGTTCTAATGGGCTTATTACAAAATTGATCATTTTCTGGTTGGCTATTTGGCTCTAAGCTTTTTATATACAACAAAACTTGCCTTAATCATTTCCATGCCTTTTGTGTGATATTATCAAAAAGGAAACTCAAGCAATATCAACTGGCTAATTAACAGTGAAACTCTCAGTCTGTTTATGTATTCACACACTCACTGGGTTATTTGTGGCTTGTTTCCTTGATTATATCACCTATTGTTATGATTGCTTATTTTGGTCAATTATCATGCACCAATGTCCTAATCCTATTTGATTATGCAATTTACCACATTTTCCTTTTTTCACCTCTTTGTTCAGTTTGTTCAACTGTTCTAACTTTAGGACACTTACTGGATCCTGATTTCTTTTTAACCAATCTCTTCTAGAAAATTTTTTCTGTTCATTCCCAAAAAGTATTTTCTAAGTATTTATATCTATGTATCAGTATTATATTCACATTACTAAAACACAAATCCTGACTAATCAAAGTAATAAAACAAACTAAAAACAGAAGTAACTGAAACAAGAAACAACCATAAATAACTAACACACAAACTGAACTTATCAAAAGTATTAAACACTGCAGTCTCAGTAATCTGCCAAAATATCAACACAAACAGTATGAAAAATGTCAAACTATTAGCAATAAAACCATGTCAAATCAACAAAATCAGAATAAAGGGATTAATCAATCTCCCCTCATAATCCTGTCCAAATCATCCTCAAAATCTGCTGCCTGGAAATCTCCTCCAACTTCACCAGTAGCACCAAGTGTATCCTCATCTGCTACCTCAGATGGTCCTCCAGGAATGTAATCATCTCCAACTGCAGCTCCATGGTCAGCTCCAGCTCCACTCCCCCCGGAAAGAATGGACTGTCCCCAGGCCACTGAACATAGGAAAGGAACTGTGCTGGATCCCAACCCTGCTTCTCCACAATGTATTGTTGTCCTCTATGCAAGGAGATGCGCTGCATCCTGTCATGTTGCATTTCTAAACTCAACCTGTCGAACCTCTCCATAATCTGAGCATTAGATGGTTGAGGTTTACATTCAGGTTCTTCTTCTTCCTGTGGTGGCTGGCCTGCTCCTTCATTGGGGCTTGTGCAGTATTGTTCAATGTAACCCTTATCAATAGGATCTCTGATTCTTCTTGTGGGATTCACCTCAACCCCTTGAGCTTCACACATAGCTGTTATGGTAGCAGGGAAGCCCAATGTCCTTGTGGCTATTGTATTGTTTTTATTGGTTTCAGCTTTCACAAACCTGTGCATTTCATCAGATATTATATGAGCCACATCCACAGTGAAGCTTTCCTCTAGAATGCTATACAACAAATGACATCTGGCTAGGTTCATGTCAGATACATGACCCAGTGGGATGATGTTTGCTAAGATGAAAGTAGACCAAATCTTAGCAGTGGTCTTCATGCTACTTCTCTGAATTTTTAGAGGCTTCCCAGACTATCCCCTGATATAACCATGGCGGGGGAGGCAGATTTTTCTAACTTCGTTCCTTTCATTAAACCCGGATCTTATTCCCTTCAAAGTCATATAAGTGAAAGTTTCATCTTCATTGAGTGTAAGTGGATTACCTAAGAACTCATTTATGGCATCCCTGTCATATCGGATCCATCTTCCTCTAACTTTTGAAGCTCTGTTCCCAGGCCCATCATGTGGATAGGCATTAGCATAGAATTCCCGAACAACTTCAGGATCAAACTTTGGAATTGGATTAGCTAATTTCATCCAATTTCTCTTTATTAGCATGTCCAGGAATTCATCATACTGTCCGGGTTGCAAATCCACTTTCTTTTCAGGAATGAATTTCCATTCCTTAATTTCAGCATATCTTTCTTGTCTCCTTTCATCCCTAAATAGGTTGCGATTGGGTCATTCGGGTGAAGGAGTAGCAGTTCTAGCCCTTTTGCCTTTGTTGAGTTTTGTTGGGTTAAGGCCTACAGTTGACTTTGTTTTTCCCATTTCCTGCACATCAAAATTAACCAACAAACAACAACTAATTAAGCTCAATGGAAATCCAACATGTAACAAATTAATATCATTCAAATTAATACAATTTCCCATATGGATTTTCAAGCTTATGAATGTGTAAAACTAAACCAAGAACCCAAAGCTTTGAACTAAAATAACCAAGCAAGCATAATTCATTGAAGCATTTAATCAAACACTTGGTGGACAATAAAAATTGTCAAAGCAAAGGACTATGCATCAAAGCTTACTACCTCACAAAATTCACCCATTCTATCAACAACCAAAGCAAAGGAATATGCATTTGTTCTTTGAAAACATACTTCAAGAAACCAAAGCATGTTTGCAAAATAAGCCAAATAAGCATAAAATTCCTTGTATGCAACCACTTGCCTCATGAAAAGCAACCCAATTAATTAGGAACAAGGTAATTAACATGGCAAGCATCATGGATATCTCATTAACACATTTGATCAAACACCTTGTATGCATCTTTATGATTATGTGTAAAAGAGTTAAATCAAATTCCATATTTCACTCATTACACAATAATCATATACATGATCATTTTCCAACAATAGTTCAAGTGCTAAGACACAATGATGTAAAAGGAATAAGTGAAAAGCATCATGAATCTCACACAATCACTAAAGCTAAGCACTTTGGTGTTTTATCAAGTAGCATTGCATAAGAAATTTTATCAAACACTTGGTAGGCAAAGTTACTTGACACATTCAATAGCTCAATTTAACATGCATTTTTCATTCCAATGTAAAATAAACAATCAACCCAAGCACATTGCAATCCACAACTCATTAATTTCAAGCATTTATCCAAAATTTTCAATTAAGCCACATGGTGCCTAGCTTAGGGTTCAAATTGTTCTATAAAGAGAGGAATGTTCGAATAAAAGGAGTGAGATTGATAGAAACCTTACCTTAAGGCGTGATTGGAAGAAGAAAAAGAGGGTTGGGATGTGAAATTTTTTTGATTGAAAGTAGAAGAAATTGGTGCCCTAAGCCACGATGCCGTGCGCGCACGAGAGAGAGAAGAAGGAATTTGAAAAAGTGATGTTTTCTTTCTTTGAATGCTGTCAAGTACGCACATCTTATTATAAAAATCGCTTAAGCCGTTTGAAATAGATTAAGCGATTTTTATACAGAGAGCACCCCTATTTCCTTTTGAAAAATTCGCTTAAGCCGTTTATAATAGCTTAAGCGAATTGTTGGCAGAGAGTCCCCCTATTTTTTTGAAAAATTCGCTTAAGCCGTTTAGAATAGCTTAAGCGAATTTTTGGCAGAGAGTCCCCCTATTTTTTTAAAAGAAAATTCGCTTAAGCTGTTTAAAATGGATTAAGCGAATTTGACAGCAAATTTTTTTTCTCATTTTGTCTGCATAATTCGCTTAAGCTAAATGGAACAGCTTAAGCAAATTTTCTGGACTCTTTGCCTTTCAATTCCTTTTGCACTTTTCAAAAAAATTTACCAATTTCAATTACTCAATTCTTGATTATTGCTCTCTTTTAGACTTGAATTCACCCCCTAATTCACTCCACACATTGTTCTTTATGATTTGACAAAGTTTCACACTTTCCTAACCAAAATCTAAAATTAAACACTCAATTTTCACATTTGAACACTTTTAAGGCAATTCTTAGCATCCACATGTCTCAATTTTGGACCAAAACTCTTTTTCATGCAAAATAAGTTGGAATAACTTCAAAACACTCAAATACACTTGTTTGGCCCAATTAAGACAATGAATTACTAAAAATTAACTTAAAGCATACAAACACACAAATATGCATAAAAACACAAATACACACATTTATGTACAAAAACACTCAAACATGCCAGATTGAAATTTAAAACACAAAACAGAATTAAACACTGGGTTGCCTCCCAGGAAGCGCTTGTTTAACGTCACTTAGCTTGACGCCTGTTTCACTATAAGTCCTTCAAAACGATCACTGTGGCTAGTCTATCCACTTCACCACCAAGATAGGGCTTCAACCTCTGCCCATTTACCACCCAACTTCTTTTTGATTCAGGATACTCCAATTCAATTGCCCCATATGATCTGACTTCTTTGACTCTGAAAGGTCCTGACCACTTTGATTTGAGTTTTCCAGGGAATAACCTCAACCTGGAATTGAACAATAAAACTGATTGCCCTGGGTGGAATTCTCTCTTCAAAATCTTCTTATCATGATATCTCTTCATTTTCTCTTTATAAAGCTTTGATGACTCATAAGCATTGAGCCTTAATTCTTCCAATTCTTGTAATTGAAGCTTTCTTTTCTTACCTGCTGCTTGTGGATCAAAATTGAGAAATTTTAAGGCCCAGTATGCTTTGTGCTCCAATTCTACAGGTAGATGACAGGATTTACCATACACCAACTGAAATGGTGTTCAGTTGGAGCCGTGTATGCAGTCCTGTAAGCCCAGAGTGCATCATCCAGCTTCATTGACCAATCTTTCCTTGAAGATGCCACAGTTTTCTCCAAAATTCTCTTGATTTCCCTATTTGAGACCTCTGCTTGACCATTAGTCTGTGGATGATAAGGTGATGCAATTTTGTGCCTAACTCCATAATGTTCCAAACATTTCTGAAGTTGAGCATTACAGAAATGTGAACCTCCATCACTGATTAGCACCCTTGGAGTACCAAACCTGCAGAAAATATTTTTCTTGAGAAATTTGATCACAGTCTTGGCATCAACTTTAGGAGATGCTATTGCCTCTACCCATTTTGACACATAATCCACTGCTACCAGAATGTATTCATTGGAAAATGAGGATGGCAGTGGTCCAACAAAGTCAATGCCCCAGCAGTCGAAAACTTCAACTTCCAGAATTGTATTAAGAGGCATTTCATGTCTTCGTGATATTCCACCTGTTCTTTGACAATTATTGCACTGTTGAACAAAATTGTGTGCATCCTTGAATAGAGAGGGCCAATAGAAACCAGATTGGAGGACTTTTGCAGCTGTCCTCTCTCCATTAAAGTGACCCCCATAAGGAGAACTATGGCAATGCCACAAGATACTTCTTGATTCCTCATTTGATACACACCTTCTAAGTAATTGATCTGATCCAATTTTGAACAGGTAAGGATCATCCCACACATACTAATGTGCCTCTCTCAGAAATTTTTTTCTTTGGTGCCAACTCAAGTCTTTAGGTATGACACCAGCAGCTTTGAAATTTGCCATGTCAGCAAACCATGGCCTTTCTTGTATAAGCATCAATTTTTCATCAGGAAATTCTTCCTGCACATCTGTCTGATTATTGGTTACTTCTGTATTCACAAGCCTGGACAAATGATCAGCTACATAATTTTCGCTTCCATTCTTGTCCTTAATTGTTAAATCAAATTCCTGCAACAATAAAATCCATCTGATCAGTCTTGGTTTGGAATCTGATTTATTTAGCAAATATTTAATTGCATCATGATCAGTATATACAGTAACTGAAGAACCAATCAAGTAAGATCTGAATTTTTCCAAAGCATATACTATAGCTAACAATTCCTTTTCAGTTGTTGCATAATTAATTTGTGTTTCACTAAGGACTTTGCTAGCATAATGTATAGCATGAAAAATTTTACTCTTTCTCTGACCTAACACAGCTCCTATAGCATAATCACTCGCATCACACATCAATTCAAAATTCAAATTCCAATCAGGAGCAATTAACACAGGGGCTGAAATTAGTTTTTGTTTTAAAATCTCAAAAGCATGCAAGCATTCAGCATCAAATTTAAAAGGTGTATCCTTATTAAGCAGATTGCTGAGTGGCTTGGAAATTTTGAGAAGTCTTTGATGAATCTTCTATAAAACCCGGCATGGCCTAGAAAACTTCTGATTCCTTTGACATTTGTTGGTGGTGGGAGCTTTTCAATAATCTCCACTTTAGCTTTATCAACCTCAATGCCTTTAGTAGAGATTTTATGGCCTAGTACCACTCCTTCAGTGACCATGAAGTGGCACTTCTCCCAATTTAGAACCAGATTTGTATCAACACACCGCTTCAGTACGGTATTCAGATTTTCCAGGCAATGATCAAAAGATTCACCAAACACAGAGAAGTCATCCATGAAAACTTCAATGCATTTTTCTATCAGGTCAGAAAATATTGCAAGCATGCATCTCTGAAAGGTTGCTGGTGCGTTACACAATCTGAAAGGCATTTTCCTGTAAGCAAACACACCAAAAGGACAAGTAAAAGCAGTTTTTTCCTGATCTTCTGGATCTACTGCTATCTGATTATAACCTGAATAACCATCCAGAAAACAATAATAAGCTTGTCCAGCTAACCTTTCTAACATTTGATCCATAAAAGGAAGAGGAAAATGATCTTTTCTAGTTGCTTGATTCAATTTTCTATAATCTATACACATTCTCCAACCTGTGACTGTCCTAGTAGGGATTAATTCATTTTTATCATTATGAATAACAGTCATACCTCCCTTTTTAGGAACTACCTGGACCGGGCTGACCCAGGCACTGTCTGAGATTGGATAAATCATACCTGCATCAAGCAACTTCATTACCTCTTTCTTTACTACCTCCTTCATTGTTGGATTTAACCGCCTCTGAGGTTGTGCTACAGGCTTGTAATCTTGCTCCATATGAATTCTATGCATACAATAGGATGGACTAATTCCTTTAAGATCTGACAGAGTCCAACCTATTGCTCCTTCATTAGCCTTTAGCACTTGGATCAATTTCTTTTCTTCAGAAACCATTAGAGTATTGCTTATCACCACTGGTTTATTGCCTCCATCTGCAAGAAAAACATATTTTAAATGAGGGGGCAATACCTTTAACTCCAGCTTCTGACTTTCAGATTTAGTTTCCTGTTGCAATTTTTCTGGCTTTGATTCTTTTGATGTAATCTCCTTTGATGAATCCAGCTGTCTTAAGTACTCATCAACTTCTTTCTCATCATCTTCTTCAATTTCATTACAAACACCAATCAATGCTTTTTCTAATGGGCTTGCTTTTGACAATTGCTTTCTTGATGCTAGAAAGACCTCATCTAAGACATCCATTCTGAAACACTGTTGTTTATCCCTTGGATGTTTCATAGCTTCAAAAACATTAAAGTTAACTTCATCGTCTTGTACCCTGACCTTCAATTTACCATCATCAACATCAATTATTACTTTAGCTGTCTTCATAAAAGGTCTTCCCAGAATTAGAGGAACCTCAACATCTTCCTCTATATCCATTACCACAAAATCAACTGGGAATACAAATTTGTCAACTTTAACCAGTACATCTTCAGCAACACCATAGGGGTATTTCATGGATCTGTCAGCTAACTGTAATGTCATTCTTGTAGGTCTCACCTCCAGATCACCTATTCTCTTTAACATAGATAAAGGCATCAAATTAATACTAGCACCCAAGTCAAGTAATGCTTTACCTACTGGCAGTGTTCCAATGATTACAGGAATAGTGAAACTTCCAGGGTCCTTGGATTTCTGTGGTAAAGATTTCTGAATTATAGCACTACACCCTGCCTCAAGTTCCACTGTTTCTTCAGAAAACCTCCTTTTCTTTGTTAGAAGCTCTTTCATGAACTTTGCATATGTTGGCATCTGCTCCATTGCTTCTACAAAAGGAACATTAATTTGCAGTCTTTTAAATATATCCATGAATCTTGCAAACTGCCTTTCCTTGTCTCTTTTTGATGGATTCTGAGGGTAAGGTAGATTCTTCAATTGTGGAACCTGTTTCTCAACCCTCTCCCTCTTTCTCTCTTCACTTTTATTTTCTTCCTCTTTTTCTTTTCCTTTTTTCAACTCTATATTTACAGCCTCACTTTTATTTTGTTCTTCCTCTCCCTCACACTCATTTTTCTCTTCTTCATTCTCTTTTTCCTCCAAAACTTCCTCCTCTACTAATAGGTTGTCACCAATCCCTCTACCTACAACTCTTCCACTCCTTGTAGTGATGGATTTACAATGCTCCTTTGGATTGGTTTGTGTGTTGGCTGAGAACTGTCCAGATTGTTGATCTGATAATTGCTTTGCCAATTGTCCAACCTATGTCTCAAGATTTCTAATTGCAGATTCAGTATTTTTCTGATTTGACATAGAAGTCTGCATGAATTTCTCTAATGTATCCTCCAACCTTGATGTTCTTTCATGCACAGAAGGATAGTGTTGCTGTTGTGGTTAGTAAGGAGGCTGTCTATTGGAAGGTCCAACTTCCTGTCTCCATCCAAAATTCTGATTTTGATTGTTTCTCCACCCCTGCGAAAAATTGTTAGCATAATTATTAGGATTGGTAGAGAAATTACCTGGTCTCCCCTGATTAGCCATATAATTAATTTGTTCTTCCTGCTGGCTGTCTTGATAAGAACAGTGACCATTTGGGTGGTCACCTCCACAGAAATCACAAACTAAAGGTTAATGTACCGGACCAGGACCAAAATGCACTGAATGTAATTGTTGAGGAAGCTTAGACATTTGCTTTGTAAGTGCTTCAATCTGTTGCGTAAGAATTTTATTCTGAGCCAGAATAGCATCAGTAGTACTCAGATCAAGCACTCCTCTCCTTTGCACTGTATCCCTTTCACGTTGAGCCTGTTGATCAGCAGATGCTAAACCTTCAATGATTCTTGTTGCCTGTTCTGCATCTACTGATAACATAGTTCCTCCAGCTGCTGCATCCAAAATCATTTTTGTATCAGGCAAAAGACCATTGCAAAATGTATTCAGTTGAGTTATGTCTTCAAATCCATGGTTGGGACATCTCCTCAGCAAGGACTTGAATCTTTCCCAAGCTTCAAAAAGAGATTCATCTGGTCCCTGCTTGAATTGTGAAATGTCTGCCTTAGCCTTGATGTATCTAGAGGGCGGAAAGAATCTATTCAGAAATTTTGCCTCTACTACACTCCAGCTAGTCAAACTCTGATTAGGATGAGATTTAAGCCATTCCTTTGCTTTTCCTGCCAATGAGAAAGGGAACAAACGTAAGTATACACTTTCTAAGTCCTCTTCCTCAAAACCCATTGTTGCAATTAATTCATAAAAAGTAGAAAGGTGGGTATATGGATCCTCATGATCCATTCCATGAAACTGATGGGCACTGATTAAGCTCAGGAATGTAGGCTTCATTTCAATTGCTTTTGTTGCAGCTGGTACTACAATGCTTGAAAAATGTCTGGGACCTTGTTGTAAGACATAGTCTCCCAGAGTTCTCCTTGGTGGATCTCTTCTTTCTCCAGCCATATTTTCAATTTCTGGATTGATTGGACTAGGTGTGTTGAGGGTGTTGGAAGATTCACCTGTTGCCTGTCCTTGTCTCTTCTTTCAATTTTTACCTCTGTTTTTCCGAACCGTCTTCTCAATTTCTGGGTCAAATTCCAATTGATCTTCAGGCACCTGACCTCTCAATAACATAAATTAACACAGCTCAAACAAGGATTAGCACAAGGATGAAATTATAAACAAAAACTAACTAAAAAGGTAAAATTATTCACAATACTTAATGAACTAGATAAACTTTGAACTGACACCGCTTCCCCGACAACGACGCCAAAAACTTGTTGGCTCCTAGGCAAGTATACCTATTAGTCAACTGTAGTAATATGAAAATGAATTCAGAGTGTCGATCCCACGAGGAGTTGGTAGTTCAAAGTTGTACTAATTCAAAAAGTAAATATATACAAAAGAGAGTGGTTTGATTCATGATTGATTTAAGTATTTAAATTAAAATTGTAGCAAGTAATAAAACAAAGTATGAAATTTGATTTGGAATATCAGTGAGAGAAACTGGGATTGAATTTCATCTATCTCCCTCGTCTATATTCTGGTTGCACATCAATATATAGCAATCATAACTATCAATATTGATGCACACATAATAGTCATTTATATTGATTCCTCACATATAAAATTCATAAGATTGATTTATTGAATATTGATTCCTCATATACTCAACAAATCATCCAGCATTAAGATCAAGTGTAAAAGCATTTGCTATATTGAAATCTATTCCTAGTAAAACAATATAACGACTATTTTCGTTCAGATCGGATTTTCAGAAATACTTTCCAGTTAGATCCAAAAATCTAAATCTAGAATCTATTGATCAGATAGAATCAAAGACATATAGACAGAACGAAAATAACAATATCGATAGAAACAAAATCACTATATAAAAATATAACCAGAATATATCCGAGTTCGAGTCGATTTACATTCAATCCCAAAAGAGGAGATTAGCCACTCATGGTGACTTTACAATCCAAGAAAAATGAAGAAGAAGATGATAAAAATCAAGTTCCGCAGCCTCTGTTCTTCTTTCGAGCTTTCGTTCTAATTTTGGAATTGACGAACTGACGAAAAACTGCGTTCAAATTCTGTTTTGTCCAATTGGGTAAGTGAAAATTCGCTTAAGCTAAAAATTTAGCTTAAGCGAATTGCTTTCTTCATGTTGAAGGAATTCTAATTCGCTTAAGCCATTTGAAATGGCTTAAGCGAATTTTTGGCAGAAACATCACCCCTTCTCTGGATAAAATTCGCTTAAGCCATTTCAAATGGCTTAAGCGAATTTTCAACTCTTATTCTTTTTTTCTTGTTGTTCTCCTTGCTTCTTTACTTCTTGGTTCCTGATTGCTCTTCTTTAATTTCTCCTGCAATTAAACATCAAAATTTGGGATTAAAAGGTTTCAATTATAACAAACACTCAGATATTACTGATTAACTTAAATGTTCTAGAATTTGGAGGAAATCAATTGAAGAATTTATGCAATTAACTCAAAAAGTGCCATTCTTTCCAAACAAAACATCTAATATTTGGCACTTAACAACTCCCCCCAACCTAGAATCTTGCTTGTCCTCAAGCAAAGTAAACAGCCATACTTCACCTATTCATTAATTCAGTTCTGAAACTGGTTATTTGGAAATCATTTCCATGGTCCTTCAAAAGACAACTTCACATTCCAAGCAAAGAACTGAAAGCAAAAGCATATGGTAAATCCAATATCAAATAGAAGGAGGACAAAAGTGCAATTAATCACCAAAAGGAGCAATTATAACAATGATATGATTCTAATCAAGGAAATTTTTATCTCAACTCTTACTGGTGAGTGTTTCTCTCAACCTTTCACTGAAAATTGCACAATTAAAATTGCTGGTCATTTCCAATTCAACCACAATCACACATTTGGCATGGATCTTAAGGTCTTATAAAGGTTGTAATGAGGCTAGGCTTCCAAGAATTATGGTTTTTCAGGATAATCAAAAGCACAATTCAAGAAAAGAGAGCATACTACATTTCAATTCAATTTACATCAACTAACACTTCTTAGCACCTCAATACACCAAATTTTTCATTCTCAATCTACTCCTTTTTATTTTCATTGTCTTTCTTCTTCTTTTTTTTTATAATATATACACATATATAATAAGGAGTAAATTGTATAGCCAAACCATTTTTCTTTTATATACACACTTTCACCAACCCATTATTATTGAAATGATAATATGCACCTATGCTCTCCTTCCTTTAGTGTGCAAAGGTAGGATAAACTTTTGAATTTAAGGTCAAGGTACATAATCAAAGAAAACTTAGGTTCTAATGGGCTTATTACAAAATTGATCATTTTCTGGTTGGCTATTTGGCTCTAAGCTTTTTATATACAACAAAACTTGCCTTAATCATTTCCATGCCTTTTGTGTGATATTATCAAAAAGGAAACTCAAGCAATATCAACTGGCTAATTAACAGTGAAACTCTCAGTCTGTTTATGTATTCACACACTCACTGGGTTATTTGTGGCTTGTTTCCTTGATTATATCACCTATTGTTATGATTGCTTATTTTGGTCAATTATCATGCACCAATGTCCTAATCCTATTTGATTATGCAATTTACCACATTTTCCTTTTTTCACCTCTTTGTTCAGTTTGTTCAACTGTTCTAACTTTAGGACACTTACTGGATCCTGATTTCTTTTTAACCAATCTCTTCTAGAAAATTTTTTCTGTTCATTCCCAAAAAGTATTTTCTAAGTATTTATATCTATGTATCAGTATTATATTCACATTACTAAAACACAAATCCTGACTAATCAAAGTAATAAAACAAACTAAAAACAGAAGTAACTGAAACAAGAAACAACCATAAATAACTAACACACAAACTGAACTTATCAAAAGTATTAAACACTGCAGTCTCAGTAATCTGCCAAAATATCAACACAAACAGTATGAAAAATGTCAAACTATTAGCAATAAAACCATGTCAAATCAACAAAATCAGAATAAAGGGATTAATCAATCTCCCCTCATAATCCTGTCCAAATCATCCTCAAAATCTGCTGCCTGGAAATCTCCTCCAACTTCACCAGTAGCACCAAGTGTATCCTCATCTGCTACCTCAGATGGTCCTCCAGGAATGTAATCATCTCCAACTGCAGCTCCATGGTCAGCTCCAGCTCCACTCCCCCCGGAAAGAATGGACTGTCCCCAGGCCACTGAACATAGGAAAGGAACTGTGCTGGATCCCAACCCTGCTTCTCCACAATGTATTGTTGTCCTCTATGCAAGGAGATTAGCCACTCATGGTGACTTTACAATCCAAGAAAAATGAAGAAGAAGATGATAAAAATCAAGTTCCGCAGCCTCTGTTCTTCTTTCGAGCTTTCGTTCTAATTTTGGAATTGACGAACTGACGAAAAACTGCGTTCAAATTCTGTTTTGTCCAATTGGGTAAGTGAAAATTCGCTTAAGCTAAAAATTTAGCTTAAGCGAATTGCTTTCTTCATGTTGAAGGAATTCTAATTCGCATAAGCCATTTGAAATGGCTTAAGCAAATTTTTGGCAGAAACATCACCCCTTCTCTGGACAAAATTCGCTTAAGCCATTTCAAATGGCTTAAGCGAATTTTCAACTCTTATTCTTTTTTTCTTGTTGTTCTCCTTACTTCTTTACTTCTTGGTTCCTGATTGCTCTTCTTTAATTTCTCCTGCAATTAAACATCAAAATTTGGGATTAAAAGGTTTCAATTATAAAAAACACTCAGATATTACTGCTTAACTTAAATGTTCTAGAATTTGGAGGAAATCAATTGAAGAATTTATGCAATTAACTCAAAAAGTGCCATTCTTTCCAAACAAAACATCTAATATTTGGCACTTAATACTGTGTAACTCACCAAACTTGGGGAATGATAGAATTGAGATCTAAACTCTTAAAAGTGTTGATTTCATTGTTGAAAGGTGTCCAAACTATTAAAACAATTGATTCAAATTTCTATAATTATTAAGAGTTGTATAGAACATACTGGACTATTAGAGTAACTACTCTAGACTCTAGATAATTCTATTTATTACCTCTATGTCTAGATAATTCTATCTATTACCACCACCTTCTAAAGGCGGTAACAGAGCCTATAAATATAGGCATACTCTTGTAGCATTGGTGTTCAAGAGAGAAGAAAGTTAATTACTACCTAGTCTACTAAAGGTATTTCATATAACAAGTTAACTACAACTATAAACCATGCCCACATTCCTTCTCAGCAATCTATTACAATTTTACACCCCTATTTCAACTAATTAATAAACTAACAGTGGTATCAGAGCTACGTTCGGTCATCTACTGGGCGTAGAAATATTACCCCACTACTTCCAAAAAAATTCTCCCAATATCCTACCCGCCACTTCCTATAAATTTTCTATCCCATGGCTAACACCATTCAACCATAATCTATCCCTATTCCCATTTTTAATGGTGAAAATTATGATTTTTGGAGCACAAAAATGAAGACATGTTTCATCTTCCAAGATTTATGGGATACGATAGAAGAAGGATTTTCTGCTCCAGAAGACACCTCAACCCTTACTGTGGCTCAAAAGAAGGTGTTGAAGGAGAACAAACAAAAGAATTCAAAGGCATTTATTTTGCAACAAGTCGTGACCGACACAATTTTTCCAAGAATAATGGGTTCCAAAACCGCCAAAGAAGCATGGACTACGCTACAGGAGGAGTTCGAAAGAAGTGAAAAGGTACGTGCAGTAAAACTCCAAACTCTACGGTGTAACTTTGAATTGTTAAATATAAAGGAATCTGAGACCGTAAAGGACTACTATTCTAAGATGAAAGAAATAGTTAACCAAATGAGAGCCTACAGGGAAAATATTCTTGACAAGAAAATTGTCAAGAAAATTCTAATTACTGTTCCCCGTAAATATGATCCAAATTTCACAACGATTGAGCAAACAAAAGATCTATTTACCTTATCAGTAACAGAGCTGATGGGGTCACTTGAAGCTTATGAGCAAAGGTTGAACAAGCATGATGAGGACTCAGTTGAGAACGCCTTTCAATCAAAACTCAAATTACGGTCTCAGAATAAAGGAAATGGAAGAAAAAAGAATAATGGTGAAATTTCTAGAAATAAAGAGAATTCTAGAAATTTCTCCAGAAATGATGAGGATGAATATCCTCCATGTGGCGTTTGCAAGAGAACAAATCATGCCGAGAAAGACTGTTGGTATCGTGGAAAGCCACAATGTCATCACTGCAAGAAATTCGAACACATGGAGAAGTATTGCCGCAACAAAAATAAGCATCAAGCAAACTTTGCTGAAGAGAAAGATGGTGAGCAACATCTTTTTTATGCTACCCAAGATTCAAATAGTGAAATAAGTGGAAGCTGGTACTTGGATAGCGGATGCAACAATCATATGGCCAAAGATGCAACCATCTTTAAGGATATTTACGAATCGGTCAAAGTGAAAGTCTGAATGGGGAACGACACTATCGTTGAATCAAAAGGCAAAGGCACTGTTATGGTGGAGACGAAGAAAGGTACGAGACTTATTATTGACGTTCTACTAGTTCCCAATCTCAAAGAAAATCTTTTGAGTATTGGCCAAATGATGGAGAAAGGTTATACTCTCCACTTCGAAGGAGACACATGTAGAATATACGACAATAAAAAGATAGAGATTGGCCGAGTAAAAATGGAGAAGAGAAACAGAAGTTTCCCAATAAACTTGAGACAAGGCTCTAACATTGCCATGAAAGCAGAAGTCGATGACTCATGGCTTTGGCTTCGAAGATTTGGCCACTTCAATACCCATGCCTTGAAGTTATTATATCAAAAAGAATATGATGAGAGATCTACCATGCCTAAAAGAGAATAGTGAAGCTTGTGAAGGATGTCTCCTTGGCAAGCAACACTGACTGTCGTTTTCAACAGGCAAAGCAAGGAGAGCAAAAGACTTGTTGGAGCTGATTCATACAGATATATGTGGACCAATGCAGACGTCGTCACTGCATAACAACATGTATTTCATACTCTTCATAGATGACTTTTCTAGAATGACTTAGGTCTACTTCATAAAAGCAAAATCAGAAGTCTTTGGTATTTTCAAGAAGTTTAAGGCCCTTATCGAAAAGCAAAGTGGCAAACAGATAAAAGTACTTAGAAGTGATCACGGCAAAGAATACACATCCAATGAATTCGATAAATTCTGTGAAGATGAAGGCATTGAGCGACAACTTACAGTCGCATATTCTCCACAACAAAATGGAGTGTCTAAGAGAAAAAATCGCACCGTGATGGAGATGGCCAGATCAATGCTCAAGGAGAAAGGATTACCAAACACCTTATCGGCTGAAGTATTCTATACTGTTGTCTACATACTTAATAGATGTCCGACTAAAACAGTTCAAGATAAGACTCTGATCGAAGCTTGGAGCGAGCAAAAGCCATCAGCAAAGCACCTAAGGGTCTTTGGATCTATTTGCTACATACATGTTCCAGAAGAGAAGAGGCACAAGTTAGAAGACAAAACGGTTCGAGGCATCTTCCTTGGGTATATCACACAGTTAAAAGGCTACCAAGTCTATAACTTGTAAACCAAGAAGCTCACTATTAGACGAGACGTTGGAGTCGATGAAAATGCTGCCTGGAATTGGAATGACGAGAAAGTAGAGAAAATCATTTCTATCTCAATACAACAATCTGAAGAAGAAACTGCAGAAGTCCCAGGTGAGCCTCATTCTCCTCCACAACAAAAAACTCCATCACCAGAGTCTACTCCAAGACGAGTTAGATCCTTGGTAGATATATATATGAAACCTGCAACTTGGCCATACTTGAACCTGAAAGCTTTGAAGCAGCACCAAAGCAACAAGCATGGATCAAGGCTATGGAAGAAGAGATAAAAAATGATTGAGAAAAATAATACATGGGAGCTAGTAGACTATCCTAAAGACAAAGATATCATCGGGGTAAAATGAGTGTATAAGACAAAGCTCAATCCCGATGGCACCATACAAAAGCACAAGGCAAGGTTGGTAGCTAAGGGCTACTCACAACAACCTGGAATTGACTATAACGAGACATTTGCCCCAGTAGCACGCCTAGATACAGTTAGAGCTCTAATAGCTCTTGCGACACAAAAAGGTTGGAACATCTACCAGCTAGATGTCAAGTCCGCTTTTCTAAATGGAGTACTACAAGAAGAGATTTACGTGGAGCAACCACAAGGTTTTGTGAGCAAAGGCAATGAAGACAAAGTGTTATGGTTGAGAAAAGCTTTATATGGTTTGAAGCAAGCTCCTCGGGCATGGTACAGCAGAATCAATCAGTACTTCACTGATCATGGATTCAGGAGGAGTAAGAGTGAGCCAACACTATACATCAAGACCCAAGGTCAGTATGACACTCTCATTGTTTCCTTATATGTAGATGATCTTATCTATACACGGAACAATAAGAAGATGATGATAGAATTCAAAGAAGACATGATGAAGACATTTGAAATGACGGACCTTGGCTTGATGAACTACCTCCTTGGCATTGAGGTAAGTCAAAAGAAAGGAGGGATATTCATTTGTCAAAAGAAATATACAAAAGCTCTCTTGAAAAAGTTCAAGATGAGTGGTTGCAAGACTGTCACTACTCCGCTCGTGACAAACGAGAAGCTACAAAAAGATGATGGAGCACCAGAAGCTGATGCATCTCGTTACAGAAGTCTAATTGGGAGCTTACTATATCTAACAGCTACACGACCAGACATCATGTATGCCGTAAGTCTTCTATCAAGGTTTATGCAAAGCCCAAGCCAAATTCACTTTGGAGCAGCTAAAATAATTCTAAGATATCTACAAGGCACAAAGGAGTTTGGTATTTGGTACAAAACCATGACCAACTCAAGTTTGCTCGGATACACCGACAGTGATTGGGCAGGATTGGTAGATGACATGAAAAGCACCTCCGACTATGCCTTCTCACTCGGATCAGGAATATTTTCTTGGGCATCGAAGAAGCAAGCAACAGTTGCACAATCAACCGCAGAGGCAGAATACGTTTGATAAGTGCCAATTATATGATATATTCTTGTATTTTTACTGCACTTATCAAGGGTAAAATAGTAATTTATGCCCCAAAATAATCCCTTTTTATTAATAATTATAATAATTATGTTTATTTAATTTGAATTTGAATTTGATGCTATTTTAATATAAAATCTGTTGATTTTGCAGATTTATGAGGAGATTTAAATGAGAAGAGAAGATAGCATTATTTGAGGATATGATCTGCAGATTTGAAGTTTAAATGAGAGAAAATAAGGATAAGATCAGCAGCCATTCAAACAAGGATTCTGCGGATAACTTCCCAATTTAAATTCAAAGGCAAGATAAACACAAAATCAGATCAAAAAGAGGGAAACAAGGAAAGCCAAGCAAACAAGGATAAGATCAGGAAGAGATCAAGTTAAAAAGAGAGAGAATCAAGGGAAGCTAGAACGAGAAATACGCTCCACCCGCGCTGAGCGCAGGTGAAGCGTAACCATCAGGATTCCTCTCTGGATCCTGCGCTTCAAACGCGCTGAGCACAGGTGAAGCGCAGGATCGCGAATTTGTTTTTAGATCTGTTTTCAAAATATATTCCTTCCAGATTTAAGATAGCTTTCCTTGGTCTATAAATAGGACCTTTTGTAAAGATCACAAGAGCATTTAGGAGGGAGTTTTAGAGAGACAGCAAGAGCAGAGCTAGGATTGAAGAAAAGTGTGACAGTTTCTTCATTGGTCTGTATGGCTACCATGCGTGGCTAAACTCTCCAATAGGGTTGAATGTAGTTGATTCAATCCCCACATGTATGTGAATTCTCTTTATTAATTATGAATCCCTATTCTATGTTATCGGTACTTTTATACTTTACTTAATGCGTAACTTCCACCTCTGTGCCGGAGTTATAGGTTGTTTTTATAAAATTCATTGGTAAATGGTTTTGTTAATTCAACAACGAGTTTGGGGGTGCCTAGACATAGGAAACTTAAATTCTGATTCGTAAAAGTACTCATAGTAATCGTTATAGGAATATAGGGGGAATCGATGATTGAAGAATTGGAATGTGACAGCCTCTTCATAGTAGTCTCCATAGGAATATGCGGTGAATTGATAGTGTTAACGAACGGAAAAGCATAGCAATCAAGTCGGGGTAATTTGTCGCCTGGGAGAACCCGCATGGATTATCTTCGAGTGGTTTACTGCTGGTAACTCGGGGTAAAACAATATAGTTTGGCTAGGATATCATAGAAATATATTCATAATTAATATTGAGGTTCACATATGTAAGGGGTGAGACGATACAAAGTTCAATCCTGATCCAAGTAACACTATCTTACTCTATCTCTACTATCTTTTCTACTTTATGCAAATTTACTTTCTGCACAACAATTACCAAAAACTGTTTCTTACTTGATAGTCTGATGACTAGTAAATACGAAGTGAACCGTTCCCTGTGGATACGATAACTCGTACTTACTATTATACTGCTGAAATTTCGGTACGCTTGCCAGAATCTCATCAACGTTGCAGCAGCTGAAGCTACAAGTCAAACAATTTGGCTTCGAAGGATACTTGCAGAAATGGGAGAACATCAAGATGGGCCTACCGTAATCTATTGCGACAAGAAATCAGCAATAGCAATGACCAAGAATCCAGTGCATCATAATAGAACAAAACCCATAGCAATCAAATACCACTTCATCAGAGAAGCAGAAACAAATAAAGAAATCAAGTTGGAGTATTGCAAGACCGAAGAGCAAGTTGCTGACATATTCACAAAGGCACTACCGAAAGCAAGATTCGAGCAACTGCGCACTATGCTTGGAATTGGAGAAATTTGCATCAAGGAGGAGTATTAAAACAATTGATTCAAATTTCTAGAATTATTAAGAGTTGTATATAGAACATACTAGACTATTAGAGTAACTACTCTAGACTCTAGATAATTCTATCTATTACCTCTATGTCTAGATAATTCTATCTATTACCACCGCCTTCTAACGGAAGTAACAGAGCCTATAAATATAGGCATACTCTTGCAGCATTGGTGTTCAAGAGAGAAGAAAGTTAATTACTACCTAGTCTACTAAAGTTATTTCATATAACAAGTTAACTACAACTATAAACCGTGCCCACATTCCTTCTCAGCAATCTATTACAATTTTACACCCTTATTTCAACTAATTCATAAACTAACACAAACTACATGGCTAAAGGATCACATTAGTGAGGTTCCTATGTAAAAAATATAAGAAAATGAAAGAAAACCTTGTGTTGCAATCATCAATATTGGGAACAAAAATAGTAGTGACAAAGATGTGGGTAAGTATAAATAGCTCACCAGGAAACGACTCGTGCAACGTCTTGTTGCTATGAACAAGGTGGGTGCACACAAGGCATGGGGCTCCTTCGCGCGATGAAGGTCACGGGGCTGTTAGCACAAACAGAATAGTAGTTCGAATTGTCAATCACCTCATTCAGTTTTTTATGGTTTCTAAGTAGGACAACAATTAAGCTTCACATGTGATGGATAAAATATATGAAGTTACTGGTTTCAACAAGAAACAGTTTAAACTCAACATAACTTGCAGATATCCAACATGCAAGGAATACATATCAGTGCCAATACACATTGATGAAGCCATAATATCATGTTTGATGTGACATGACAACCTGGAACTTACTGCATGGAATTATATATAAAAAGAGAAATGTTGTTTCTACAACAACAACAGTCTACAACAAGGAGAGAGATAGAGATAAAGGAGAGAAAAGAGAAAAATGTGGGATGTGATAGGTGATGTGATGGAAAGATATAGAGAAAAAAAAATGTGTTGTATAAATTGTTGTATGTTTTATGTTGTATGAATATGTTATCTCATATAAAAAAGGCGCCTATTCACAATGATATTCAAGGAAGCATCCAAGAGTCAAATCCCTGTAGATAGTCAACCATGTATATTAAGACCAACACAGATTAATGATAATCAGGTTATGTCTAAAGACTTAAACTTATGTTTGATGCCACTTTTTTAATAATATTTCTTCCAATTGCATGCAATTTTTTTCTTATGAAATCTTCTTCTAAGGTAATATTGTTTTTATATGACTTGAATTTGAATTTATTCATGTAGTTGACATGTGGTTGGTTCAATAGGAACCAGAGAAGATGGCCACACTAGAGGCTAAAGCAAGGTGATCCTACAGGACAAAATTAAAAATTTAATACTTATAATTAAAAAATCAGAAAAAGATTAAAAGCTACAGCCTATAATGCTAGCTTATCATCTTAAACTAGAGCAAGCAATTGAAGACTTAAATCAAGGATTATATATAATAGTTGTATAAGCTCAAATACTAAGAAGATTTTCAACAGTTCATTTCAGATGCAAAGCCAGAGTAATGACAATACCTAAACTAAACTAAAAAGGAAAATGCCTAATAATTGACCCAATTGATTCCAAATTTTCAATAAATATATATGTATATTAGATACAATATATACATATAAAATTAAAAAATAAGGGGGAAATGCAGAAGAAAAATTCTGAGTTCTGAAAAAGAACTTGATGGAAGGGTGATTGCAAGTGTTAATTTGCATAACAATATTATAGTCATGAGATTAATTTTCCAACGAGAGAGAGAGAGTTGAAGTTGTAAGTTGTGATGAGGTTATTTTGTTAAGAGTACAATACCTGTTGTTGTAAGGCAAAAAATATAGGAGACACATGCAACCATAAAGAGGGTCTCTAGCAGGTCCTTGTTCAGAGCAAAAGTAAGGTGCAAAGATGCATTACGACATAACTTTAAACTCAGAATAAATCAAATTGAAAGAAAGAACTTAAAATGAAAAATTAATTAAAGATATAAATTATATTTTGTGGGCAGTTTAGACATGACCATATATATATTATATATATAATTTTTCATATGACATAACCATTTTCACAACTAATTGAAGATCAGAACTAACACAATTAGAAATGAGATCCATTTTCACCAAACCATTTTGAATAGTTAAAATTATAACTGAAGTTAAAGTTGAAGCAGGAATTACAAGATTTCATGTTTTGGAAAGGTTTTTCCCTTTTGAAAACAGGGTAAGTGCAGAGCAGGGGAATATTTTTTATTATATACAACTAATAGCAAGTTTAGAAACTTACTTGATATCTAAGCAAAAATATATATATATATATATATATGGGAATTGAAAAGCCGTATGTAATTGGTGGCACTAATCCAAAAATAACGAACGATAAGATAGAAACAAAGAAATGGAGAACGTAATTCTCCCTCTTTCCTAATAACTCGTAAGAATATATATATATGTGTGTGTGTGTAATTTTATATATTCAGGTCCCTAAGCAGTAATCATATATATATATAGGAATTAGAAATTTAATTAATTAGTTTCAATTAATTGGAAGAGGACAAAATGTCAAACCATCTATATCTCCAAGTATTTTGAACAAAAACTCACATTATGACCCAGGACGAAAAGTTAGTCAATAAACTTGTTATTTTTTTAATAGGCAAAGAGAAATGAATTAAAAGAACCAGGAAAGCACCTTGTAACACCCACTAACCGAACAAGAAAAGAGCAGAAGCAATTATCAGCACATAAAATTTAAACAAGATTTTGGAGAAGCAACCTAGCTAGGATGAAAAAGGGGAGGTAAACTTAGAATCTTTTGCTACCTTAACTTAACCAAGTCCACTAAGTCAAAAGGCGGATATTGATTGCATGCTTGTCATATATATCATGTAATTTTCCATTGAAAGGGTAAAAAGATCACAAAATATAGTAGGATTATTAAATTCAATGTTTCAATTAATAATGCATTATTTGGTATTGTTTGTTGTGAAAATATTCAGTTAAGTTCGAAAACTTTCTTGATTCTGAAAATACAATCTGAGACTAGAATCTGAATCCTCTAAAGGTTCTTTTTCAAATTAGATTTTACTTAGAAATTGTATTCAAAGAGTAACAGAATTTTGAATCACTTATTTCTTCAAAAGCTTAACTTCGAAAATCAGTTTTCAAGAAGAAACAGAATTTCAAAGAGATTAAAATTTAAGGACAAAGTGCAGGAATTGAAAGTGCATAATTTAAATAAAAGAAAAAAAAAGTTGCAGAAATTTAAATGCAGGAAGTAAACAAATCAAAGAAAAATGCAAGAATATAAAGAACAAGAAATAATTAAAGAACAGAAAATTGCAGAATTGTAAATTGCATTAATTGAAAGTTGGTATGGATACACATACTGGGCATTCTCTTTATTAACCTCTTAGTCGCTCACAGGATGGACGTTGGGTGTTTTCAGAGACATTTTCAGTAAAATGAAATCCAACCTTTGTTACATCAGAATTTTGCCTATTTATAGACTTCTAATCCTAACAGACACTTAACGAGATTTTGACACGTTTACAAGCCTAAATGAGGTGTCAAATTTCTAAGTGTGACACGTATTCAAAGCAGCAACGGACTTCTACTTGCCAAATAACTGATAGCCTAAAATCTTGACACTTGTCTTCTAAATGATAACTTCCAGTAACTGCTTCATTTGAAATTTGAATGGTCTTCAAATGACTTTTCAGACTTCTGACTTTGTGAATTCTTCTAAGTTATTGGGCTTCTTTCAACTTCGAATAAGTCTTCGATTTTGATTAGATTTCAAACCACATTAGGAAACTTAACCAAATATTGAATGATTAATTCCCTTAAGTTTCACGTGTTGAAATCCTGGTTGGTCAATTCGTTGTTGAACTTGACCACCGACCACACGTGGGTTTAACCTTTAAACTTATTGGATCATTCTGCAGGCATATTGATGGCACCGTCCAATCCTATCAGTATAAATACCCCTTGGCTTTGACGTTCTTCTTCATTCCTTTCTTTGTTCAAAATGAAGAAGTTTCTTTCTTTGGCTATTACGTACAACCTGATCTTTCTTGACTTCATGTTCGATAAGGTTGACGGAATAGCCAAAGCTATAAGCTTCTTCAATCCTTATTAAGAATTTTCTTCAGGTTGAACGTACTAGCCAATTATAAATTTAGTTATTTAATAAATAAATCTTCTTTGTTGCTTTCCCAAACTTTCTTTGTTTCCACCCCATGCACTAAGGGCTGCGCAACCAGGATAGCACAATGCTTTTGCCTTGGCTCTATCAAAGCTTAAGGGAAAGAAGAAGAAGGACGAGGAGGGTCAGATGAAGAACAGGGAGGCAGAGTCAAGTTCTCTGAAGACCCAGGTAGACAGAAGTCAAGTTCTCTGAAGATTTAGAATAACTTTTGTTTTCATGTACTCTTTGTATTTTTATGTATTTTCATTCGAACTATGTAATTCGAATTTCATTTGTACATGAATAAAAGACTTATATTTCTTTATCTCTTCATCCTTCAGATTCTTTAATATAGAACTCATTTTCCTCTCCTTCGCATTCAAAACACATTTCGATTTTGAATAGGCATTTAACCAATTATTTGTATTCCTTTTGAATACATATAACAGAATGCCTTATTTTGAATTAATTCTAAATGAACTTCAAACTTCACTAAGTTACAAGGTATTTCGATTCATAATATACTTTTCGAATCCTCTATTGTATATCTCGAATTCGAAGATACCAAATCATGTAATTGAAAGGAATCAAGCAATGTGGTCAGGGTGCAGCGGAAAATAAATGGATTCCCTCCCTTGTTATAATCGTTTTGCGAAAACACGAATCAAGGCATAAAAGGTATTGAAACGAAAGGTCGTACCTTATTAGGATTATAAACGAGGCAAGTGTAGCCACGTCTCTATTGGTATCCACGCCAACAGCCGAACTAGGATACCCTCCTCAGCTCTGCTAGTAGCCTTAGAAAGTAAGAAGCGATTGCTCATGTGTCTCAGGGTAGTGCATCTCATGCTCTATTTATAGAGCGGTGGCTAGGGTTTTACCACCTCACTCACTTAACCCTCACACTTATGGGCATGGCCCATTAATAATTCTAATTTAATTTAATTAGAATTATTATCCTTTCCTAGTGGCTTGTTGTATGCGTGTGACCCAATATGCTTTTAATATTTGGTTATAATATTAAAATAAAACCCTTTTATATTTAATATCATAAATAGTGAGCGGTATCTAGCAACACATCACTATCCAAATATTGAGTTTATCAATAACTTTGATAAATCCTATTTTATGATAATAATTTATATGATTTGTCCCTTTGTCCAAATATCTAATTGAACACAAGGGAATGGATTATGTCAACCTTGTATAGTTCAATTTATATTTTCTTGATCTCCAAGTAGACTGTATAGAAAATAAATATCTCATATTTATCCTCGTGAGCATGGCCATGCATTTTGTAATCTCACTTTATCAAGAGGCCTACAGATATAACTCTTATTACATAGGAGGGACAAATCCCATCTAGGGCACTCACATTCCACCACATAATTTATTATATGTCCAAAAACCAACTTTATGATTACCCTGTTACAGGTAACGTTTGATGATAATTAAAACATATAATTCCTTATGTAGGAATCGTAGTGATTTCAGGTCAAAGGACTTCATATAACATTAATCAATTTAAGAAACGTTCATGACACTTATGCAACAATCCATGCAATGTTCTTAAGGTGGGTCTGTCCAGTACACCATTACTCTTAATGTGAACCTATGTGAGCACATGATATCTCATATCCATGATCCGTGAGATGTGATCATCAACGAACTCACATACTAGTCTAAATGAATCTTTGTCCTGAGATGATATTTGACTAGGGACTATTTTAAGAATAGTTCTTCATAAGATCTCACGATCAAGTCATCTAATTGATTTCTTATGAAGTTTAAGCTTACTATTCTAAGGACAGTAATTATATTCTAAAAGAATTAATAAAATGTAATGCCTTTATAAAATAATAATATGATACAAGTGATGGATGTTTAAAAAACATATAGGTCTCTAGTGCATATATTAACAATCTCCCACTTGCACTAAAGCCATTCAGACATAACTCTAATGCCTAATGATCTAGTGTGCCCTTCATGCTTCTGCTGCACAAGGGGTTTTGTCAATGGGTCTGCAACATTGTCGTCTGTATGCACTTTGCATATCTTCACATCTCCCCTATCAATGATTTCTCGGATGAGATGGAAGCGTCTAAGTATATGTTTGGATTGTTGATGAGACCTGGGTTCCTTGGCTTGTGCAATAGCTCCATTGTTATCACAATAAAGACTTATAGGATCCACAATGGTAGGAACTACCCCAAGTTCAATAATGAGCTTCCTGATCCAAACGGCCTCTTTCGCAGCATTTGAGGCTGCAATATACTCAGCTTCTGTGGTAGAATCAGCGACTGTTTCTTGCTTCGAACTTTTCCAGCTCACAGCGCCACTATTCAAACAAAACACATAACCTGATTGCGATCTTGAATCATCTTTGTCAGTTTGGAAGCTAGCATCAGTGTAACCTTTTACAAGTAGCTATTCATCACCTCCATATATCAAGAATGAATCCTTAGTTCTTCTCAAGTACTTAAGGATGTTCTTGACTGCTGTCCAGTGACCTTCACCGGGATCAGACTAGTATCTCCTATTCATGCTCAAAGCATATGATATGTCTGGTCGAGTACACAACATGGCATACATGATAGACCATATAGCGGATGCATAAGGAATTTTACTCATGCGTTCTCTTTCTTCCTTACTGGAAGGAGATTGAGCCTTGGATAGGCTTATACCATGTGACATATGCAAGAATCCCCTCTTAGAATCTTGCATGCTAAACCGTTTTAACACTTTGTCTATGTATGTACCTTGACTTAGGCCAAGTAATCTTTGAGATCTATCTCTATAGATCCTGATACCTAACACATAGGTTGCTTCGCCCAAATCTTTCATAGAAAAACAATTTCCTAACCAAGTCTTTACAGACTGAAGAGTAGGAATGTCATTTCCCATGAGGAGTATGTCATCTACATACAAAACCAGAAAAACCACTTTGTTGTCACCAACCATTTTGTAGACACAAGGTTCATCTTCGTTTTTAATGAAACCAAACTGCTTAACAGTTTCATCAAAACGAAGATTCCAGCTTCTAGAAGCTTGCTTTAATCCATAAATGGATCGTTGCAACTTACATACCTTTCCAGCATTTTCAGGTTTAACAAAACCTTCAGGTTGTGTCATATACACATCTCCAAGGAGACTTCCATTTAGGAAGGCTGTCTTGACATCCATTTGCCAGATTTCATAATCATGGTAAACTGCAATAGCAAGCAAGATCCGAACAGATTTAAGCATGGCAACTGGGGAAAAGGTTTCATCATAGTCTACACCATGAATTTGCTTGAAACCCTTAGCCACCAACCGTGCTTTAAAGGTACTTATATTACCATCCATGTCAGTTTTCTTTTTGAAAACCCACTTGCACCCTATGGGTTTTATCCCTTCGGGTGGCTCAATCAAGGTCCATACCTTGTTAGTGTACATGGAATCCATTTCAGATCTCATGGCATCTAGCCATTTCTCAGATTCTGGACTCAAAAGAGCTTCTTGGTAAGTCACTGGTTCATCTTGATCCATTAGCAATATATCCCCTTCCTGAGACACGAGGAAACCATATCTCTCAGGTTGGTGACGTACCCTATCTGACCTACGCAAGTCTTGTGCTACTTGAGCAGGTGGCTCCACAACACTTTGTAGTGTCTGCTCTTGTTCCATTATTGTCTCATTGCTACTTTGTGGTACTTGAATCTCTTCAAGTTCTACTTTCCTCCCACTTATTTTCTTAGAGACAAATTCCTTCTCTAAGAATACATCAGTCCTAGCGACAAACACTTTGCCTTCGCTAGGATTATAGAAGTAGTAACCCTTAGTTTCTTTTGGGTATCCCACAAATAAGCATTTATCTGATTTGGGTCCTAGCTTATCTGAAACTTGGCGTTTCACATAAGCTTCACAACCCCAAATCTTCATAAAATACATACTAGGTCGTCTCCCAGTCCACATCTCATATGGTGTCTTTATGACGGCCTTAGATGGAACACGGTTTAGTGTGAAGGACGCTGTTAACAAAGCATGACCCTAAAAGGAGTCGGGGAGATCAGAATGACTCATCATGGATCGAACCATATCCAATAGGGTTCGATTTCTCCTTTCTGAAACTCCATTCCATTGAGGTGTTCCAGGAGGAGTGAGTTGGGATACTATCCCACACTCTTTTAGATAGTCATCAAATTGTTGGCCTCAGTATTCTCCACCTCGATCTGATCGAAGTGTTTTAATAGTCTTGCCAAGTTGGTTTTGTACTTCATTCTTAAATTCCTTGAACTTTTCAAAGGATTCAGATTTGTGTTTCATTAGATACACAAATCCATATCTACTGAAATCATCAGTAAAAGTGATGAAGTATTGAAAACCTCCTCTAGCCAATGTGCCCATGGACCCACAAACATCACTATGTATGAGACCAAGAAGATCACCGGCCCTTTCACCTTTTCCGGTGAATGGGGTTTTGGTCATCTTCCCCAATAAACAAGATTCACATGTCTCAATTGATTCAAAATCAAATGAGTCCAAATAGCCATCTTGGTGGAGTTTGGATACGCGTTTCTCATTTATATGGCCCAAGCGACAATGCCAAAGATAAGTTGGGTTCAAATCATTTGTTTTGAACCTCTTAGCATTTATGTTATAGATAGGAAATTCGAAGTCAAGAACATATAGTCCATTGTTTAATTTTGCACAACCATAAAACAAATCATTTAAATAAATTGAACAACTGTTGTTCTTTATTATAAATGAAAAACCTTTCTCGTCTAAACAAGAAACAGAAATAATATTCCTACTAATGGCTGGCACAAAATAACAATTATCTAACTCAATAACTAGCCCAGTTGGCAAAGTTAAATAATAAGTTCCTACGGCTAAAGCAGCAACTTTTGCTCCATTTCCGACTCGCAGGTCGATTTCGACTTTAGCCAATGGTCTACTCCTTTTTAGACCCTGCATATTTACACAAATGTGAGATCCACATCCAGTATCTAATACCCAAGATGCAGAAGCAGATAAATTGACTTCTATAACATAAATACCTGAAGCGAAAGTCTCACTTCCCTTCTTTATCTCCTCCAGGTACTTTGCACAGTTTCTCTTCCAATGTCCTGATTGGCCACAGTGGAAACATTTTCCTTCCTTAGCTATCCCGCCAGTAGGCTTCAAAGCATAGGTACTAGGCTTGTCTTTGCCCTTGACCTTTGATTTGAAATAAGGCTTCTTGAACTTCTTCTTGCCCTTGCCTTTTCCAGGTTGGACCATCAGTATGGCCTTCCCTTTACCTTTATTAATGTTTTTCTTAGCTGTTCTCAACATGCTTAGCAATTCTGGCAGTGGTTTGTCAAATTCATTCATGTTGTAGTTCATGACGAATTGACTATAGCTGTCCGACAATGATTGCAGGACAAGATCAGTGGCCAACTCTTGGCCTAATGGGAATCCGAGCCTTTCTAGGTTTTCAATGTACCCAATCATTTTTGAGTACATGAGCACCAACAAGACTTCCCTCTGCCATTCTACATTGATAAAGTGCCTTTGAGACTTCAAATCGTTCATGCCTAGCTTGGCCTTGATAAAGTCTCTTTAAGTGTACGATCATATCGTACGCCTCCATGTTCTCATGTTGTTTTTGGAGTTCAGCATTCATGGTAGCAAGCATAAGGCAACCTACATCGAGAGCATCATCCAGATGCTTCTTAAAAGCATCCTTGTCAGCTTTCGAAGCAGTTGCAGCGGGTGTTTCGGGAACGGGCTCTTCCAGAACATACAACTTCTTTTCATGCCTAAGGACAATCCTTGAGTTTTTGTACCAGTCTAGAAAGTTAGTTCCAGACAGTTTGTCCTTCTCAAGGACAGATCTCAGTGACAGGTTACTTGTTGTGTTCGTTGCCATGGTTATCTATTAACAGAAAATTATGCAAATAAGTATCATATAACAAACATATTCAACAAGGTCTTTAATCAAATATGCCTCCCACTATTTTGATTCAAAACAAGTACCCTCAATATAAAGAATCAGAAAATCCCATCACTAGATTTTCTAGTGGGACAAGATCCATATTTTACCTTATTTTAAGTCAGCTTTGGCTGATCGCTTAAGAAAAGGTTATTTAGGTAGGAACGCACTTTCCAGTTGCATTTCATACAACTCTTGGATTAGTTAGGTGAATAACTCTTATTCTAATTCATCTTATGAATTAATGCCTAACTTAGTGCCTCTAGGTTCTTCAATCCTATTGAATATACCTAGTTAAGTCAAAATCCAATGGTTGGCAATAGATAAATGTACCCTACTTTGGCAGACCCACATATATCCCATCGCGCCTCACTAAAATAGATAAATGTACCCTGCTTTGGCAGACTCACATTTAATCGATTCAAGCTTAGACATTGGAAGGCAAACCATGACTTAATATTAGTGCCTCTAGGTTCTTCAATCATATAATCAAAGACCAATGGTTGACAATCGGATATTACTTTTATCCTATCATGTCTCACTAGAATAGATAAGTGTACTCTGCTTTGGCAGACCCACACTTAATCGATTCCAGTCTTGACGAGTGTCATTTATTGGAAGGCACACAAGCATTGAGGGATTTAATCGCTTTAATTTTATTCGTTGTTAAACCATTTAACATACAAGCATGATATGGTTATGGCATCCTAAAACCAAATACAAAATTACATCAACTATATAATCTTGTACATAATCTTGAGCTCTCCAAATCTCCCACTGAATCCATGCTCCATGACCTCCAGGTTACATTACATAACAAGAAGAAACCTCGTTTAACATACGAGGGGATAGAGATGAGAAGAGAATTACAAGAGGAATGTTTAGAGGTAAGGCACGACACGTAGGTCGTATTTAAATTAAAACAACTAAGGCCATAACCAACCATCATGCAAACTAAGCATCCATTGATTTTAAAGCCAGTGATATAATAAGATGTATATATTAAGCGAGGTTTGATTACGCGTATACGAAATAACACACTATGCAGGTCAAGGGGAGGCCGCCCCTTGCGGGGTGTGGGGCAGCGCCCCGACACAAAAATTAGATTTGATAAACATTTAACCAATCATCAATAAGTGTCTCGCATCAAATGAATACTTCACAAACCGATAAACGAGTGAGTCCCTCGTATAATTTGAATACGTTCTTGTCAGAAAATTGATAAGTGGCATGTTTATCACAACCAATATTTGAGTCGAGATAAGGTTTCAACAATTGAACCCTTTGACTCCCAAGACATGAACTCTTTCATGTTCCATCGGACCCTCCAACATAAGAACATATAAACATATATACATCGCACATAAAACAATCAATAAGAAAACAAAATATGTAAGTTGCCGCTCCAGTCTGCGCTACAGCGCAGGTGAAGCGCAAGTATCAGAATCAAAATTCGTAAACTGCGCTCCAGCCTATCTGAAGCGCAGATCTGCGCTCCGGTCTGTGCTCAAGCGCAGATCTGCGCTCTAGTCTGTGCTCAAGCGCAGGTTGAAGCGCAGATAACAGCGCTACGATTTTAGCAGAAAAACAACAAAAAAATCATAATCTTCATAAGATTAAAAGCCTAAACGTGTTTATCGCAAACCAAAGCTCTGATACCAATTGAAGGGAATCAAGCATGTGGTCAGGGTGCAGCGGAAATAAATGGATTCCCTCCCTTGTTATAATCGTTTTGCGAAAACACGAACTAAGACATAAAAGGTATTGAAATGAAAGGTCGTACCTTATTAGGATTATAAACGAGGCAAGTGTAGCCACGTCTCTATTGGTATCCACGCCAATAGCCGAACAAGGATACCCTCCTCAACTCTGCTAGTAGCCTTAGAAAGTAAGAAGCGATTGCTTATGTGTCTCAGGGTAGTGCATCTTATGCTCTATTTATAGAGTGGTGGCTAGGGTTTTACCCCCCCACTCACTTAACCCTCACACTTATGGGCATGGCCCATTAATAATAATAATTTAATTTAATTAAAATTATTATCCTTTCCTAGTGGCTTGTTGTATGCGTGTGACCCAATAGGCTTTTAATATTTGGTTATAATGTTAAAATAAAACCCTTTTATATTTAATATCATAAATAGTGAGCGGTATCTAACAACACATCACTATCCAAATATTGAGTTTATCAATAACTTTGATAAATCCTATTTTATGATAATAATTTATATGATTGTCCCTTTGTCCAAATATCTAATTGAACACAAGGGCATGGATTATGTCAACCTTGTATAGTTCAATTTATATTTTCTTGATCCCCAAGTAGACTGTACAGAAAATAAATATCTCATATTTATCCTCCTGAGCATGGCCATGCATTTTGCAATCTCACTTTATCAAGAGGCCTACAGATATAACTCCTGTTACATAGGAGGGACAAATCCCATCTAGGGCACTCACATTCCACCACATAATTTATTATATGTCCAAAAACCAAGTTTTATGATTACCCTGTTACAAGTAACGTTTGATGATAATTAAAACATATAATTCCTTATGTAGGAATCGTAGTGATTTCAGGTCAAAGGACTTTATATAACATTAATCAATTTAAGAAACGTTCATGACACTTATGCAACAATCCATGCAACGTTCTTAAGGTGGGTCTGTCCAGTACACCATTACTCTTAATGTGAACCTGTGTGAGCACATGATATCTCATATCCATGATCCGTGAAATGTGATCATCAACGAACTCACATACTAGTCTAAATGCATCTTTGTCCTGAGATGATATTTGACTAGGGACTATTTTAAGAATAATTCTTCATAAGATCTCACGATCAAGTCATCTAATTGATTTCTTATGAAGTTTAAAACTTACTATTCTAAGGACAGTAATTATATTCTAAAAGAATTAATAAAATGTAATGCCTTTATAAAATAATAATATGATACAAGTGATGGATGTTTAAAAAACATATAGGTCTCTAGTGCATATACTAACAATCTCCCATTTGCACTAGAGCCATTCTGTCACAACTATTTGCTTTTCGATTATATCTTTTGGATTCTTCTAGGAAGAGTTACCAAGAACCGAAAACAAGTTATTTCTCCTACGTTTCTCAATTTCTCTCTTTCTAATCACAAATTTATTATTACATATTTCTCATTCTTTTCATGTACGTAACGACATTAAGAATGTTTGAATAATTAAATTCAACAGAGAATCAATTTTGAAGAAGATCTCAGATTTGTCTATTTGTCCTTCCTTTGTTTGTGTGTTCGCTCTCTCTCTCTCTCTCTTTCTCTCTTCTAATTGTTTGGTAACATTTTTTTTTGTTATCTGCTACTAATGAAAAGAAAATCAATACAAACAAACATTCATTCATTGAAGGGAGATAAACAACATGAACTTCTGGAAAGTTCGGGGAGTGAATCTTCTTCACTACAAGCTTCGATCTCTGAGCGTTGAAACTGAGGACGGCAATGCAGGGGTACCTGCAAGGGACTCCGATGCTAACGTAAGAGCGTGTATGAGAGAAGTATGGAACAGTAATGATGGTAATAAAATGTGTGTACCTTTTCTCTCAGAATCACCTGTATTTATAATGTGATTTGGGCGGGAAAGTTGGTTACACGTGTAACCATTTCCGTGATTTAAGGGTTCACGTGCTACTTCTGTCATTCAAACGCACGCGCCAAAGTGGAGTCTTTAATGTTGGTAGATCCTCGGATATACATGTCGACACGGCATATCGCGCCATCTCGTTAATTGCTTTTCAGAAGTATAAGTGGGTATCCTAGTTCATATCTCGACTGGTCTAGTCGACTACTATATTTGACATTCCTCGTGAGAATGTCGTCATATCAAGACGACAATGTGACTCATAAAATGCCACCATGTCATGTCGAGTTGGAGTATAGTTTTACTCCAGAACAGTTGCCCTCCGAAAGTCGACTTCCTCTGTGAGAGGCCTTCGACTTTCAGCATCGACTTGACTTTTGAATTTCTAATATCCGCATAAATTTAATATATTCTGTCGTTTGATTTTCTGTTTATAATTTCATAATTAATTCCTTGCCAAGTGTCACAATCTTATCCATTTGGGCCTCGTGGGCTTCATAATTAGAGAAATCTGAACCGTTCAGTTTCTCACAACTAACCGTTCACTTTCTCATAACTATCCTCAGTTAAAAACTTTTCATTTTTACCGAGATTTCAAAATCCCTTCTTTGAAGACAGAATCTCTGTTAGTTTTGAAGGTTCGTTTGAAGTTTAAACATTTCTGCATGCTAAACTTTTATTTTGACTCTCTCGTGTATGAGCTTTGGAGTGGTAGAGCTTCTTGAAGACTTCAAGGATTACTCAAAAAGAACTATCCCAGGTAACTTTCGTCTTCCCTTTGAGTTACTGAGATTATGGTTCTAACTAGGGCTAAATCAAGGGCTCTTAAGTTAGAAGCTAGGCGTCACTGTATTGTTGTTCTAGATGATCTGAGGATCCTAATATTCCTGATCTCGTAGCCAGAAGGAGAATGCAGAAAAGTTCGAGTCTTTTCAATTTCCGTGAGTCAGTTGTTGAGACTGCTCATATTTTGAAGAAGTATGACTTCTCGGGATGTTCCGCGGAATCGTCCGTGATCAGCCTTGCTGACCGCGGAATTGATTCTTCATCTCAAATCGATTTTAACTTAGAACTTTTGGACAGGTCCGAGATGGGAAGCGAAAGATTTATAATTCTCCGGCTACAAACTATCTTGTGCCAGAGACATTGTCGAGTTTAACGTGGGTAGATACAGAAGCGATCGGGAACTTCCAGCATATACACTTCCAAGGGGTCTTTGGAGTCAGGGTTTCAAGATTGTAGAATGGGTGGAAACCAGGCAACGAGGATAAATGGAGTTTAGTGCCCCCCGAGAGAAGACGACCGTATATGCACCCAAGGATATTTGAAGGAAAACCTTTTCATTCCGATGTATAAATCCGTCTTTGAAGACCTCGAATTTTGGTTACCCTTTTCATTGGTTCGAGTTGGAGGTCCTTCATCATCTGGAAGTGGTGCCTTCCCAACTTCATCCTAATGCCTGGGCTTTTGACGAAGTTTTATGATTTTGTGCCATGGGTTGAGCTTGAGTTTAATTCGAAACATCTTTTTTCACTTCTTTTTCGTCCCTTGGTGGTAAAGGACGGGTCCAACCCGGTATTCATGGTGGGAAAATCTTTGAATATTTCAAGAGTCTTATCGAAATTTTAAGGATAATTTTGTATTTTGTAAAGCCGATAGGCGAAGGTCGGCAAAATATCCTTGGCGAGGACGGTCGTGGGATGATTTATCCCTACTGGAGCCAAGCCCATTTTGAAAAATCTTCTTCGGAATATACAGTCAGTTATAATGAATTGTCCGAGGATGAAAAGGGGGTCGTCGATAAGATTAAAAATTTTGTGAGGGATTTTGGAACTTTGCCGAGTAGCGAAGTTATTTGAAAAGGGTGGTGACGCAACTCGAGCAGTCATTGGGTAAATATTTTCTATAATCCGTACTTATTCCGAAGTTCGTGTTGATGCTAATCGTTTATCTTTCTTTTGCAGAACTATAGCGGCGGCACAAAGGGTGAAACTTGCTGAGAAAACTGCTAAAAGGAAGGAGCAGGAAGCCCAGAAGGAAAATTGCTAATGTCGAGATTATTGACCCGACAATATTGAAGAAGCCAAAGTTAGGGGCTTACGCAGCAGTGTCAAAATTGATGGTGTTTCTATTTTCAAGACACCCGATAAAGAAGCAAGAGCGACGAAGAAGCAAAAATGACTTCTTCTTGGTATTCCAAGGATGCCTCAAAGGAAGGGGAAGGGCCATCCTGCAGCAGCTTGCCTCCCTCAAACATGACTAAAGAGGAAGTTCAGCGTTACTTAGCAGGTTCAGGCTGCAAAATTTATTTGTCAACAAGTCTGAGGCAGAGATAACACACCGAGTTCATGAATCATGCGTCGAGTTGGGCAATGAGGTTTGCGATGATGGTCCGCAATACTTTGCCTGCTCGGTCTCGTGACTTAAATGCGCTCTTACCTTTGAAGGAAGAGTTAGGAAAAGTCAGGGGAAAGCTTGAGGCTGATGAGCTTCGGATGCAACAAGCCCATTAACGAGGTTTCAGCTCATGAGGGTGGAAAAGGATAAACTCTACGAAGAGAACCTCGCGCTAAGTAAGCAAGTCGAAGTCTTAACTACCGAGAAGGAGAATGCTGTGAAGAAGGCAGAATCGACTTCTGCTGAGCTTACCTTCAACTCGCAGTGCACGCGACATCTGCTTCTGAGGCGGCAGCATCTCTTGCCCAAAAGAGAACATTGAGCTAAAGAAAGATAAGAGAATTGGAAGTCAAGTTAGCTGAAGAGACTGTTGAGAGGGTGCAAGCCGAGAAGTTATGGATTGATGCTTCTGCTTTGTATTTTTATGAGGCCATAAAACAGATGAAATTTCTTAATCCTGAAGTGAGCTTAAATACTAAGGGGATGTCGACCGTCTGTACCGTCAAAGATGGAAAATGGTACGATGTCCTTCCGACTGGTGATGTCGAGGGAGCCCCTGGGGATGAGATTCAGAGTACCCCAAAGCTTCGAGAAGATGAGGAATTTGGGCAGGAAGATGAAGAGGGTATCCCTTCGAACGATATCGACGCATGAAGGGCCAGAAAGCCAGCACTCTTTTGTGTTCTAACTTTGACTATGTTCATTTATGACAGTGTGATATTTTATGAATGATTGTTTTAAGTACTTCCTGTTATGAACAAATTTTGTTAACAATTATCAAGAGTAACTTATCGGTATATACCTGAGTATTTCAAGGAACGTATCCTCGAATTTGGTAAAGTTTTAAATATTTTCTTCGAGATATATTTTCAAGTCGAGGGACGAAGCCCGACGTTTGCCCGAGGAGCGTATCCTCGACGCGAGATTTTCAAAGTCGAGGGACAAAGCCCGAGATTGCTCGAGGAGCGTATCCTCGACGCGAAGCGTTAAGTCGAGGGACTAAGCCCGAGATTGCTCGAGGAGCGTATCCTCGACGCGAAGCGTTAAGTCGAGGGACTGAGCCTGAGATTTAAATATGGAAACTGAACTTTATTTATTCAAAAATGTTTACAGTTAGCTGAAATATTTCCGGAGCTTGTCGATATTCCAGTTCGTGGTAATGGAATTCCGGGTAAAGTTTCTATTCTATATGCCCCATTTCCTGTTTTCGAGATGACACGGTATGGTCCTTCCCAATTCTCGGCTAACTTCCCTTGGGTTGCATTTCTATTGCCAACATCGGCTCTTCTCAAGACCAAATCTCCAACTTCAAGGAACGTGGAATGAGGTTCTTTTGTCGACGTCTTGCCGACTGCAGTTTTGATTGCAGCTTCTCGGATTGAGGCCTTTTCACGAACTTCCTCTATTAGATCCAATTCTTCTCGCATCCTTTCTTCATTATAATTCTTATCATAGGCATGAAGTCGAAAGTTCTCTTCACCGATCTCTATCGGAATCACGGAATCAACTCCATAAGCCAATCTGAATGGCGTTTCTCCTGTAGTTGAATGTGGGGTTGTGTGATAAGCCCAAAGACATTGGGTAATGTTCAGCCCAGAGTCCTTTTGCCGACTCAAGCCTTTCTTAAGGCCTTTGAGGATTACCTGTTGGCGCTTCGGCTTGTCCATTTGTTTGGGGATGCTCCACTGAGGAAAATCTATGTGTTATGTGAAAGTCCGCCATCAAACCTCGAAATCCTTTATCAGTGAATTGTGTGCCATTGTCGGAGGATACCACTGTGTTTGGGATTCCAAACCTGCAGATGATGAATCGGTTAAAGAACTTGGATAAGTTTTTTGTTGTGATCTTAGCTAAGGGTTGAGCCTCAATCCATTGGTGAAGTAATCTACTGCCACGGCAAGATACTTTAATTGCCCCGGAGCTACTGGGAATGGGCCCAATATATCAATTCCCCACCATGAAAATGGCTAAGGGGCGGAAATGGACCATAAAGCTTCGGCAAGTGCTTTGTGGATGTCCAGCATGTTTCTGGCAAGATGGGCATTTTTTTGACATATAGAACACAGTCGACTTCCATGGTTGGCCAGTAATATCCTGCCCTCAAGATTTTCCGAGATAATGAATGGCCTCCAGGGTGATGTCCCGCATATGCCTTCATGTACCTTCGGCATCACATATTCGATGATGTTTCCTGATATGCACTTCATGAGTGGCTGTGCTAAGCCTCGTCGATATAAGACTTCCGTCTATCAGACAATACCTCGCCGCTTGTCTCAAAATACGCTTCGACTTGTCTGGGTCATCAGGTAAGGTTCCATTTTGAAGGTATTTCTTTATATCTTCATACCAGCCATTTTCTTCATCTATTGACATAACGACAGTTGGTGCCGAGATTACTTCTTGAATCACAGATTGTTATTTCCGGACGACCTTGTACTGGCGAGTTTTGAAAGTATATCGGCCCTCTGGCGTTTCTTTCTCTGGGGATGTGGTTTATCTCAACCTCGACAAATTTACTGCATAGATTTTTGACGACTTCAGATATTTTTCCAACATGGGATCTTTTTAACCTGGTAAGTATCGTTGATCTGTGAAACTACTAGTTGTGAATCGCCTGTTGACACGAACATCGTTTCACCCCGACCATCGGTTGCCATTCTCAATCCTGGCTTATCATTGCTTCGTATTCGGCTTGATTATTGGATGTTGGAACGATAGGCTCAGAGAATGTTCTAAGATGACACCTTCCGAGTTTTCTAAGAGTATTCCCGCTCTACTTCCCCTTTTTTATTGAGGATCCATCGACATGCATATCCCACCAATTATCGGGAGGTTCAGATGTCAGAGTCAATTCGGCTATGAAGTCTGATAGGACTTGGGCCTTGACTGCTTGCCGAGGCTGGTAAGTCACCCCAAACGCGGATAGCTCGACCCCATGACACCATCCTACCAGCCAGATCTGGTCTGTGAAGGATTTGTCTAATCGGTTGATCGGTTCTCACAATAACTGGATGAGCTTGAAAATAATGGCGAAGTCGACGAGCTGCTATGATCAATGTTAATGCCATTTTTTCTACCTTGGATACCTCAGTTCTGATCCTTGTAGGGCTTTGCTAATGAAGAATACTGGAAGTTGAGTAGCTTCTTGTTCTCGGATCAATGCTGCGGCAATCGCTTCCTCCCCAACGAAAGATATAAGTAAAGTGTTTCTCCTACATTTGGCCTCGACAAACGGGTGGTGATGATAATATTACCTTTATTTGCTGAAAGGCTTCTTCACATTCATCGTTCCAATCAAAAGACTTTCCTTTCTTTAAGAGGTGAAAGAATGGGAGTGCTCGGGATGCGGATCGAAATGAACCTTGTTAATGCGGCGATCCTTCCTGTCAATTGTTGCACTTCTTTTACCGAGGTGGGCTCTTCATGTCGAGGATGGCGCGACATTTATCTGGATTAGCTTCTACACCTCGCTCCGTGAGCATGAAACCGAGGAACTTCCCTGCACGAACTCCAAAAGTACATTTCTTGGGATTGAGTCTCATATTATATCGACGGAGTTGGTCAAAGACTTCGCCGAGTCTTGAGTATGAGTCTCATCTGTCAGGCTTTTTGCTATCATATCATCTACATACCTCCACAACTCGACCAATTTGATGTTGGAACACCATATTCATCATCCTCTGGTAAGTTGCCCCCGCATTCTTAAGTCCAAATGGCATCATTCGATAACAATAGTTTGCTCCTTCAGTCATGAACGCCGTTTTTTCTTGATCGGGAGGGTACATTGGAATTTGGTTATACCCAGAATATGCATCCATAAAAGATAAGAGGCGAAAACCAGAAGATTTGTCGACCAACCGGTCGATATTAGGCAAGGGGTAAGAATCTTTAGGGCATGCTTTATTTAAATTGGTATAGTCGACGCACATTCGCCATTTTCCATTTGATTTTTTACCAAAACTACATTAGACAACCAAGTCGTGTATTTGACTTCTCGAATAAAGGCGGCGTCGAGTAGCTCCATTACTTGCTGCTTTACTGCTTCTCTCTATCATCGACATGTTTCTTCGCCGTTGCTCGACTGGCTTGACTTTCGGATCCACGGAGAGCCGGTGACAAATGACCTCGGGGTCTAGACCTGGCATATCGGCGGCGGTCCAGGCAAATAAGTCGGCGTTTTGTCGGATGAGGGTGCAGAGTTCTTCTTCAACTTTCTCTGATAATCCACAACCAATTTGGACTGTTTGGTCAGGTTTGGATCCAATCTGTAATGTTTTAAATTCTCCGTCGGGAATAGGACGGGTTTCTTTGAAATCTTCTCTGACATCCAAGTCTGTCAACATTACACCAACTGATGATGGATGTTCCTCGCGTTTCTCCGGCGGATAGACTTCTCTGTCTTGGAGATTTTTAAAGACTCTTTATAACAAGAACGTGCCATTACTTGGTCGCCGCGCAAGCTGATCACCTTCCCGTCATCGCTCCAAAATTTCATCATCAAATGGTTGGTCGAGATGATCGCTCCAATTGTGTTGAGGGTCGGCCTTCCCAAAATCGCGTTATAAGTCGGGCAGTTGACCACCAAAAACCGTACTTTAGCGGTTTTGGTCAAAGGAGTTTCACCAAATGTCCGAGGAGTTCTACATACCCGACAGGTTGGATTTTATCTCCTGTGAACCCAATCAAGTCGCCCCCTTTGTAAGGAATCATATCCGTCTTAGGAATGTTGAGGAGGTGGAAAGTCTTCATGAACAGAACGTCTGCCGAGCTTCCTTGATCGATAAAGACTCTCCTGACTTCATGGTTTGCCATCATGACCTTTATGAGCATTGGGTCATCATGTCCTGGAATGACTGGGCCATAGTCGTCTTCTGAAAAAGTTAATGGGGGAAGTTTTCGTCGCGGACCACCTCGCGGATGGGGGAAGATGATGCCGACATAACTTCTTTCAAGTGCCTCTTCCTTGCATTGCTTGATTCTCCTCCTCCTGCGAATCCTCCTGCTATTACATAGATCACTGGGTGTTTTGAAGAGGAAGGCTCTTCTCGAGAGAGTGTGAGTGTGAGAGACGCTTCTACGTTCTCGATGAGAGTCGCGAGGTGGAGATTATCAGATGATGGCCTCTTAGACGTCGACCTTTCTGGACGAGGGGACCTCGTTCGGGATCTGCTTCTGTCATGTCGGCTAGATTCGTGTCGTCTTTCATCCTTCTTTCGTTATGTCCTCGACCCTGGGTATATCCCTTCTTGACTGATAATCAGCCTCCTTCTTGAACCTTCGGAGTTTCCCCCGTTGGATGAGCTCCTCGATGGAATCTTTCAAATTGAGGCATTGTCTGTATCATGGCCATGAGATTTATGGAATCTGCAGTATTTGGTCTTGTCGGTATTTGGCCCCGTCCTCTGAGGTCTAGGTCTCCTCATGCCAGCTTCATACATCTCGACATGGAGAATCTCGTTCATGATCTTCTCACGAGATTGATTTAAGGGGGTATATGACGTATATCGGCCGAAGGCTCTTGTTGCCTTTATTATCTTTATTTTTACTCTTCTGCCCTTGCTCCTTGTGGTTGATCTGCCGAGACTGCATCTTTCAATTTCAAGGCCATTTCTTCGTCTTCTAAACTGATGTAACTCTCCGCACGATTCAAAAACTCCTCCATGTTATTTGGTTTTCTTTTGGATAAGTCTATCCAAAAAGGAGTGTGGTATGAGCCCATCTTTTGCCAGCATAAGTTGGACTCCAGGTTGAAGGCCTTGGACTAGCAACGCTTCTCTTGTGAACTTACTGATATAGTCTCGCAGAGATTCTAAAGGTCCTTGACGGATTTGTTTTAAAGATGCCTCCGTCTTTGGTTGAACCTTACTTGTAGTAAAGCTTGTGATGAATTTACTGCGTAATTCGGCCCAGGTGTTGATGGACCTCGCGGGAAGGTCTGGAACCATCTCAGAGCAGTCTTCTTCAATGACAAAGGAAAAACTCTACACATGACTGGACCTGATGCGCTTCTTACCGACATAGCGGATTCATAAACATCCAAGTGCTCTAGCGGATCACCTGTTCCATCGTATAACTCTGGTACCGGAACCTTCTCGAACCTCTTGTCGATAGGAAAAAGCATGATCCGTTCAGAGAAGGGAAGGACGACTTGAATCACTTCTTCGTCATGTATATGTCTTGACTCGTCGTTTACCGGAATGATTTTTCGGCGGTGGCGAGTTGGAGTGCACTGATTGGACTGAAATTCTCGGAGAACGCTGAGTCGGCATAGGAGTCGGAATTCTTTCTTGCTTGGAATGGTGCTCTTCTCTCTGGGAGGCCTGATGCTGAGTGGTTTTCGTCTTTCTGCTGCAAGATCTTCGACAGTACGTCGATTGAGGTGCTCCATTTCACGCTCGTGTTCCCACTGATCGAGGCGTCGAGCATATTCGCCTAACATCTCTTCTGACGTCTGATGAAGTCGATCAATTCTCCTCTGGAAGGTTGATTTGGAGGTGGTGATGGTGCTCTGAGGTTTTCTGGAATGGGCGGTGGAACGTTTCTAGTTCGCGATGGTCCAGTGCGAGAGGTTGGAATCGGGATTCCGGCGAGTGTCGAAACAATTCCGGCTACGGAGGAGGTCATGGCTGGAATGGTGGTTGAAGTTACGTGAGGAATGGTTCCTTCTCCGGTTTGAGATTGTCCACTTCTGGTAGTCACCATCGTGCGAAGATGGACGATGAAGGTCTAATCTGGAGATCGAAGGATTATAAAACTTGAGAACTAAACGTTCCCACAGACGGCGCCAATGAACTTCTGGAAAGTTCGGGGAGTGAATCTTCTTCACTGCAAGCTTCGATCTCTGAGCGTTGAAACTGAGGACGGCGATGCAGGGGTACCTGCAAGGGACTCCGATGCCTAACGTAAGAGCGTGTATGAGAGAAGTATGGAACAGTAATGATGGTATAAAATGTGCGTACCTTTTCTCTCAGAATCACCTGTATTTATAATGTGATTTGGGCGGGAAAGTTGGTTACGCGTGTAACCGTTTCCGTGATTTAGGGTTCACGCGCTACTTCTGTCATTCAAACGCACGCGCCAAAGTGGAGTCTTTAATGTTGGTAGATCCTCGGATATACATGTCGACACGGCATATCGCGCCATCTCGTTAATGCTTTTCGGAAGTATAAGTGGGTATCCTAGTTCATATCTCGACTGGTCTAGTCGACTACTATATTTGACATTCCTCGTGAGAATGTCGTTATATCAAGACGACAATGTGACTCATAAAATGCCACCATGTCATGTCGAGTTGGAGTATAGTTTTACTCCAGAACACAACATAACAGGGCAAAATTTAGAACCTCAATAATGAGTCACAGAACAACACCATACCCATTGCAAAATAAACAAACATTCATTCATTCATAGATTTTTTAATTCAGAGAAATAGAGGAAAAGGGACATAGAAATAACCTTACCCGTTGGAGCAGCAAGAACGTGAAGGGCAATCTGCAGGTTCAGCCAGCGCGGGAGAAGACGATTCACCGTGAGGGCGGTTGACGGAGAGTGGCACGAACTGATCGTGACAGAGGTACCGCGTCGTGAGATGGGGAGGAGAGTACGAGACACACAGCCACACAGGCTTCGACCTAGGAGCTTCCAAAGTTGCATAACGTCGCGTCGTGCAACTGCAGAACGACCTAGGAGCTTCGGTTGCAGATTAGAACGACTAGAAGCTTCATCATGGGGATCGATTTTGGTACCAGATAGGTTTTAGGGTTGGTGGATTTAGTGAGCGCATGGAGAGTGCAGTTTGTGAGAGAGAGGGTTTTGGGATTTAGTTAGCGCGAAACAAATAGGGTATTTCGCACGCGCGGTATAATTAATTAATTTCATATTGCTGAGGTTGAACCATGCGTGACTATATATTTTTAAATTTTTTTTTATCGTATTTTAAAATAAAAAAATGAAAGACTTAAAAAATAAATCCCTACGGTTATAACCGCAGGAACAATAAAAACTTTATTGCGGTTAGTAAACAGATAATTGATGCACTTAATGACGGTTTGTACAACCCTGATCAATTAACCCCCATTAAAATATATTTTACTGGGGTTAAAGAAACACCAGCTAAACATCGTTTTTCTTGTAGTAGGTAGAAGTAGGTGTTTTTCCATGATATTTTTCGTGGAAAGTTGTGTGTGATATTGGATAGAGCAAACTTTTATACTTAACCAAAAAAAAAGAGCAAACTTTTAATAGGTATCTATCAGTTTTGAATATTGTATTGGTCGCTTCATCCTATTCCACGAATGTCTGCGTCATGTTGGAGTCCATACGTTGATATATACTATTTTCTTATGTTCACAAACAATTTTCAGTCATGTAAACAAGTCATAATATTAATTTCATATTGAATTTAATTAATATACCTTCAGTGTAAAAAAGTTTTAGGTGGACTCCAATGGTGTGTCACCCATCATTTAATAAATATGACATCACATGTGTTATTAAATTCAACAAATTAAATGATGTGTCAGTACATCATTGAATATCTATGTGAAACTTCTTTACACACTGACAATGTATATATATTAAACTCTTTCATATTTTTATTTCTTTGAATCAATTAATTTGATATATATACTTTCTCTCTTTGTTTTCTTTCATATAAAAAGTTTCACTATCACAATTAATTCTAATAGAATGAATAATATCAGCAATTCAGCATGAAAACTAATCAATATTCAACATTACTTATGGTTGATAAGTTATATGGAGGCTTGAAACGTTGAATAGGCGAAATCTTACGACTATAAAAAAAAAAGAGAGAACAAGCGAATTTTGCTTTTCAAACATTTGAAAAAAAAAATTCAACTATATGTTGTAAAAAGTTGAGCTGTTTTTCTTAACTCCTGAATAATATAATACAAATGAATTGAACTTCTATATTTCGTTTTCTTGTTTCATTCTCTCTTTTACCAATAAAAATATAAATATGACATATGAGTAATTTTTTCTCTTTAAATTGATATTCTCTCATTCTAGTTGTTATCTTTTTTTTACTGAAATATTATATGTCATTGAAGGGATGGAAAAGGAGAGACATTAATTTTAATCCAATACCAAGATGTAGGGGTGTTCGCGGTTTGATTTGAACCGATTTTGAGGTAAATTCGATCCGATTGTTGCGGTTTTATCATTTCATCATCCGATCGGTTTTGATATATTTTTAAATTCAATCCAGATTAAATTGGATTGGATCGATTTTTGTTTTTTAAAGCAAAAATAAATATTTGACAAAATTGACAAAATAATGATGTAATAGTAAACATTTTCTTGGAACTTACATTTATTAAATTAATATAAAATTATATAAAAAGAATGACATGAGACATGAAAACTAAATTAAAACTAGTTTTACATTGATATATTTATAGAAATATTAAGATGATATATTAGATAAAAAATAAAAAATATATTAGTATAAATATTTTTATAAAGGAGGGTTCAAATTACACCGGTGTAAGTTACACCAAGTATTACACGCTAATAACTACAAATCGATTATGTTTTTAGTAATCCAACTGTTGAATTATGTTTAATCATCATGATTATATGTGTCAAATTTCGAAAAATTTTGACACTAATAACTTGATAATCAAATGGTTGGTTTTCATATACTTTGAATGTATACATAACGTTAATCTTGAGACATCTCAATGACATATCAAATAATTTCGGATTAAAATAAATTTTTATATGTATGATCTATATGATAGTAATTTTCAATCCAACGGTGGATTACTTAATACAATGATCTGTTAAAAAATTATTCAGCGTGTAATACTTGGTGTAACTTACACCGGTGTAATTTGAATCCTCCTCATTTTATAAATATATATATGGAGGAGGGTTATAATTACACTGGTGTAAGTTACACCAAGTGTTACACCGCTGAATAATTTTTTAACGGATCATTGCATTAAATAATTCACCGTTGGATTGAAAGTTGCTATCATATAGATCATACTATAAAATTTTACATTAATCCGAAATTATTTGATATGTCATTAAGATGTCTCAAGATTAACGTTATATATACATTTGAAATATATAAAAAATCAAACCATTTGATTATCAAGTTATTAGTGTCAAAATTTTACGAAATTTGGCACATATAATCATGATGATGAACAAATATAATTCAACGGTTGGATTACTAAAAAACATATTCGATTTGTAGTTATTAGCGGTGTAGTACTTGGTGTAACGTAATTATAACCCTCCTCATATATATGTATATAAGTATAATATATGATTATTTTATAAATAATAATATTTATATATAAATTCGGTTTGGATTGGATTAGTTTTCAACATAGGATCCGAAAACCAATCCAATCTAATAAAAAATTTTAGTTTTTACAATTTATGACTTTTTGGATTTCGATTTTCGATTTTTGCGGTTTAGATGAGATATGAACACTCCTACCAAGATGGGTCAGGGTGCATCATATCCCATGAATTAAATATAAATCTAATTGTCAAGTATTTAAATGTTGTTACATATTTTATAAATTTTATTACAATTAATCTCTCGATTATGTGGTATCATTCTCTCCCAATAATAGTAGTTATTTAATTTTCGTATATATAACTAAATCATGAATCCAATAACACACGTATAAAGTAAGTACTCTAACCTCATGTATGTGTGTCTATATATATATATATATATATATGATGAGGGTTTAACTTACACCAGTGTAAGTTACATCGAGTCTTACACCGTTTATAACTACAAATCGAATGCGTTTTTTAATAATCCAACCGTTGAATTATGATTATTATCATTGTAATTATTTGTGTCAAATTTCATAAAATGTTGACATTAATAACTTGATAATCAAATCGTTGGTTTTTCATATATTTCAAATGTATATATAACGTTAATCTTGAGACATTTCAATGACATATCAAATATTTCAAATTAATGTAAATTTTATATATATGATCTATATGATAGTAACTTTCAATCCAACAGTAGATTACTTAATAGAATGATTTATTAAAAAGTTATTTAGCGGTGTAATATTTGGTGTAACTTACACTGATGTAAGTTGAACCCTCCTCATATATATATATATATATATATTATATATGAGGAGGGTTCAACTTACACCAGTGTAAGTTACACCAAGTCTTACACAGCCGAAAAACTTTTTAACAGATCATCGTATTAAGTAATCTACCGTTGGATTGAAAGTTACTATCATATAGATTATATATAAAAAAATTTAAATTAATCTAAAATTATTGTTATGTCATTGAGATGCCTCAAAATTAACGTCATATATACATTTGAAATATATGAAAAAAGGACTATTTGATTATCGGTTTATTAATATTCAAATTTTATGAAATTTACACAGATGATCAAGATGATGAATAAACATAATACAACGGTTAGAATATTAATAAAAATCACATTCAATCTAGAGTTATTAGCGGTGTAAGACTTGGTGTAACTTACACTGGTGTAAGTTGAACCCTCCTAGAGAGAGAGAGAGAGAGAGAGAGGGTCAACTTACACCAGTGTAAGTTACACCAAGTATTACACCGCTGTTAACTACAAATCAAATGTGTTTTTTTAGTAACCCAACCGTTGAATTATGTTTATTCATCATCATGATTATGTGTCAAATTTCGTAAAATTTTGACACCAATAATTTGATAATCATTATGGTTGGGTTTTTCATGTATTTCGAATGTATATATAACGTTAATCTTGAGACATCACAATGACATATCAAATCATTTTGGATTAATGTAAAATTTTATATGTATGATCTATATGATAATAACATTCAATCCAACGATGGATTATTTTATACAACGATTCATTGAAAAATTATTCAACGGTGTAATACTTGGTGTAACTTACACTGGTGTAAGTTGAATGTGAAATTGATCAATCCAACCGTTGAATTGAAAGTTCTTATAAAGTAGATCAAACTTATAAAATTTCATAAAATCGAAAACTAATTGATACTTCATCAAACTAATTATTTTAACGTATAATATGTTTTTAAAATATAAGTAAAGTCCATTATTAGATAACATACCTACAATGTTCAATAACCTGAAATTTTATACACATGATCATGAAGATAATATAATGTGATTCAACGGTTGGATTGGTCAAATTCACATTTTACAAAAAATTATTAAGAGGTGTAACTCTACAAGTTTGACACCTGGTGTCAACGGATCCTGACTCATATATATATATATATATATATATATATATGAGGAGGGTTATAATTACACCAGTGTAAGTACACGCTGAATAATTTTTTAACGGATCATTGTATTAAATAATCCACCGTTGGATTGAAAGTTACTATCATATAGATCATACATATAAAATTTTACATTAATCCGAAATTATTTGATATGTCATTGAGATGTCTCAAGATTAACATTATATATACATTTGAAATATATGAAAATCCAACCATTTGATTATCAAGTTATTAGTGTCAAAATTTACGAAATTTGGCACATATAATCATAATGATGAACAAACCTAATTCAATGGTTGGATTACTAAAAACATATTCGATTTGTAGTATTAACGGTATAATATTTGGTGTACTTACACTAGGGCCGGTCCAATATCGTTCAATTTATAGTGAGACCTCAAGCAAACTTTTATTTTGGGGCCTTTTTAAATACATGAAGAGACTTTAAAAGTTAAAATTCATTTAGCAAGGATTGAACCATCAACCATTGAGGAGGAAAATCAATTTATAAACCAATGAATTAGGCCTAATTATAATAATATTTTTATTTTTTGTATGAAGGATTTACTAATAATTGGGGGCCTAAAGTAAGGGCTTTAGCAGCCTTACCCTTGGGCCGGCCCTGCTTACACCGGTGTAATTATAGCCCTCCTCTCTCTCTCTCTCTATATATATAGGGAGCATATCAAGTGAGAACACTTGTTTATTGTGAGAAATGAGAACATTTAATAATCTATATATATAGACACACACTACAAACAATTTGATTTGATAATAGATTATTTACCAAAAGTTGTGACTGAGTTAGAAACCTAGACTGAGATTTTGGGAAGGTCCCCTCTAACACACTCTTAAGCAGGGGTGAAGAGCCTTAATTGTGACTAATTAAGCCTCTACTATAATAATAGGAGATATTTGTGGTTAATTAACACAAAAAAAGATAATAGTTTTTTTTGCACAGTCTTGTACGTGTGTAAAATTTTGCTATAATAGCAGTGTTGTTTAAACAATTTTTAAAAGGAAAAAAAACTATACCAACAAACAAAATGGTGTTAATTGAAAAGCTGAAAGAGACTCCGTGGTGAATATAAAAAGACAAAGGTAGCGTAGTTTACGGGGTATTCAATGAGTCAATTTGGATTTGGCATCTTTGCAATCAAATTGATCATTTATGCTTTATATAATCACTACCCTGATATGCTAAATGGTCTTTCCTTTTTATGCTAAATGGCTTTTACGTCCTTTAAATTAAGGGTAAATAAGTGAAAGGATAGGTAAATTTGTTACATATTCAATATATTTACCAATTTTTGTCTTTTTTCCTCTCATGAGAGGAGAAAACTTTTCCTAATTCTACTTTCTCTCTATTTTTTCAAATCTCATCTAATGTATGTACTATGTAGGTAAAACAAATTTTGGAATGTGACCTGACCCTTTTAAATTAATTAAAATAATATAATAAGTGATCAATCTTTTTAAGGATAACTCGGTGTATATTTAAATCTAATATAAACTTTAAGATGAGACCATTTAAAAATTAAAAATAAAATTTATAACTTACTTTTTAGTAGACAGATAATTATTTTAAAAGAGGTACAATAATAAGAAACACACGTTTAGAAAAAAAAGTATTTACTTTTATTTTTGGACTACCCTTATAAATATAATATTTAAATAAAAAATGAGGTATATATTGTATTAGGGGGTAAAGTTAATTAGAGGGGTGAGCAAAACCAGTACCTCCCAACTCAAGCTACTCGGATCGGGTTATACCCTATCCCACATGAAAAATTAGGGTTAAATCAGGTCTCACATGATATCGGGTTGACGATGAGTTTAGGTTAATCTCCGGGGTATCCAACGCGTCCTATATAACACATATACATAAGTTACATAGTGATATAGTGATATTTTTCTTAACAATATTTGAAAGTTAATAAGAAAGTAAAAAAAGGATATTTAAGGTTTGTGTACAGATTTCTTTGGGTTGTGGGCGGGTTCGAGTCTTAATTAGACCCGCATATTACTGGGTTCCTTCGGATTTGTGGACGAATTCGATTCTAAAATTTAGCATAATAAGAGACAGATAAAACTCGTCCTAACTCATCCCATAGTCACCTCATGGGTAAATTAAGTCGTTGCTTTAGTGGCGTTATCATTGCTCCGTCCCTGCTATTTTCTTTTAAAACCAAATAAGAAAAATCGATAGATTCATCATTCATATTATCATTATTGTGTCTCACTCACTTTTATTCTCTAATTTTTTCTTAAAACAAATAAGGATGGTCTTGCCATAAAACGGGTAAGGCTATTAATTTTTTTTGTGTAAATCATAGGTATCCCCTATTACCAGGGGCAATCCTATTTGAGGCTTAGTCACAGTTAACGTTCCTCACCCCTCCCGAAGAATGTGAAAGACTATTAGTTTATGCCTCTCAAATTTTATACTTTTTAATAGTATTATTTAAAAAAAAATTAATAATTAGGTCATGATAATATTAATTAATTAATTTCAGATAAATATTTTTCATCTAAAATAGCCCCTCATCCTAGTGTGATATCTTATCCCAAGTAAATATTAATATAAGTAACTCAAAAATAAATTTCAATAAAATTATAATAAATTTATTTATAGATCATATAAATAAATACTTATCCTAAAAATAGGTCTATTGTCCTAATAATTATATGCTAATAATTGTACCTCTATATATTAGCTCAATAATATAAATTAATAATAATAAATAATTTTATATTTTTTAATCACGGCTAATTAATAAATAATTTCAATAAACCCAAAAACTATTCCTTAACCTATCACGGTTAATAATCGAAGTTCAATAGGTTTCATATAATAGTTATTATAGGAGGCCATTTTAGTTCAAATTAAAAGATTATAGATATGAAAAAAAAATAGAAAAGTATATATGTATATCAAGACCGCAATTAATTGATGGTTATATGAAATTTTTAATTGAATTGGACAAAAGTATCTGATTATTTATAATTTGATTTTGTGTAACTGAATTGGAAAGATTAATTCAATAGTTAATTTGTTTTCATTTAAAAAAATTATTTAAAAAAAGAAAGGAAGCAAGTCATTACTCAAGCTTAATTACAAATTAGAAAGCTCTTGAGTTGTGGAGGCAACAAGTCTTCGTTTTCCTACTTGACTTATAAGGAAGACAAAAATGCTTTTTCTTGACCAAAAGTGATTCCATTTTCAATTCTTCTCAAGTTGTTAGGAGGAATTTCCATGCCCGCATACATATGTAAAACCCTTGGATTGGGGTAATTTTCGGCGAAATTTCAGTATGCATCGTATAACAGTGAATATTCCACCTCCGTTATTGCATGGGTGAAAATGAAATATGATTTCTCTTGTGAAATTTCATAGAACTTATTTTTTTTTCCTTTTGGTTTCTTTTTATATTTTGCGTTCAGCTATCTCTTTTAATAATTAACAGAAGACTTCAATAATAAACCTGAGATCTGAAAGCAAGAAGTTAAAATTCAGTGAGGTTTGTTACTTCTAAACACTAATAAAAGCTAGGTAGTTTTGTTTGTTACATCTAAAATCATACATCCCCAAAAATCATATTGAATAGCTAACAAATTTCTACGTACCACGAGCTAGATGTAATTAAGTGTTGGAAACTCCATCTTGCACCAATTGGCTTACCTCCATCACTTAAAATATTTGCGTGTATATAATAAAAGGGGAAAAAGATAAAGAATATATATCATGTTAAGTGAATCTATAGGCCTCAAACATGCATGTTTCTCGCAATGAAAAGGACAACTGTGGAAGTCTCTAGCGTGTTTTAGACGCGCGTTCAATTAACGAAACAAACAAAACCATAATTTGTTTGACACCCAAATATATAGCACACCACCTATTGACTTTCCATTTCTCTATAATTCTATTCCCTTCTTATAATTATCACATTATATATCACTTTATCATTTTTTTTTCTCTTCGCTTTCTATCCTCTAGGTGTCTATACCGTCGAGTGTCTACAAATCATTTTTCCTTAAGAAAAGAGGAAATATTCGAAAAGAGATAAAATAATTTACATAGGAGAAAATTTATTTGCGTGTTTATATACTAGCTAGCACCTCCAAGCAAACGATTCTCAAATTTGTAGATCATGTTAAGAATCTTTAATTAAATTCTCTAATTAATAAACATTAATTCTCTTAACACAGAAGTTATTAGAATTTCAAAATTACTCTTACATAAAGTACCTTTGCAAGGTTTAATTAAGCAGTTGGGCCTGAAAGTACTTGTAACATCTTAATAAAAAAATTTCAACCACTAAAAAGGAGAGGAAGTATTGTTTAAAGATAGAGAGGAGTTTTATTGAAGTAGTATTATATAGGAGTAATTTTTTGATCTTGTAATTTAATTTATTGCATCTTATGCTCCCAATGAAATAAAACTTTCCTTTTAAGATTTTTTTTTTTTCGTTTTGGATGTTTTTATTAGGACTGATGCTATCAAAATCATTTTATATAGTGTTTATCCTGAATTTTGGTAAATAAATGTATCTCTGATGAATCTAGGACGACGGATCCTTTGATGTTTAGTGTGGGTTCTACCTTGGTGTGAAATCTTAGAGTTAGGTCGAAATAAGAAACGTGACTCAAGCAAGAAAATAAACCCTAAACTGTAACAATGGCCCCTGACATGACCTTAACTTGCATTAAAAGAAAATAGTAACCTACAAACACAAGCAACGAGGGAATCAGTTACAGTGCCCTTGATAATTACTCTATAAAAGTACTGTAATTTACGAGAATACATGAGCGAACTGAAAACAAAAGTAAAAGAAAAACAAGAGAGATTGGTGCCAGATCCCTACTTTCTCTAAGCTTGCTGGTATTGTGCTTGATCGCGACGGTGGATGCTACGGCTTTTTAGGGTGCTTTGAGTTTCAGGTTGCGGACCTTTGATCTGTGGAGGATTCTCCTATTTATAGTTCTCCTTGTAACCGTTTCAACCTACGGGCTTCTTCAACCGCTCCCAGGGCTTGGTGCTTTGTCCCACATTCTCCTGCATGAACGTTGGTGCCTCCCGTAGTAACTGCTCTGGATCACGTGGCTATTGGCAACTACGCGCAGAACGCTTAAGTAACTTCCATTTCGATCTTGCTGATCTTTGAGTCCTTTGTTCGACTTCCTCAAGGGAGCTTCGACCTTCTGACTCCCATGACTTCGAACTGAAATCTTCTTCCTACCTCTCATTCGAAGCAAAAGAAAACTTCTTTGCAAGAGTCTCCTCTCGAGCGTAATTTTCTTTCCTTTCTTTCAAGCTACCGACCATTTAAACCTTCTTGACCACCGACCACCTTGGTCTTTGTGTTTAAGGCTATTTCCTATTGGCCTTCAATGTTGGCTTCCTCAGAATTATCGAAATTAAGCTCCTATAAAAGACATAGCCCCAGAGATGGCGTAGCATTATCTCTTTATTCTGATGGAGGGATTCTTAATATTGGCTGTCCTGTACGGCCTAAAACTTCCATATCTTTTGGTTCTTAGGCCGTCAGGATGTCCAACATTAAAGGTCACTTCGAAAGGACTAGGAACATTGGGTCGAACAGAACAGCCAAATCACCAGGCCTTAACCTCCTTTAAGGTCTGGTATCACTTCCACCTCCTTGGTTCCAGCTTTGACAACGGGGCAGGAAATCACATGCATGCTCTGCGCCCGGTCTTCTGATCCTGGGAGGTGGAGGAAGGTACGAAAGAGGAAGGTACTGAGGAGGCAAGGTCAAAGAAGAGGATGATGAAGATGCAAAGCTGGAAAGGCTGGATTATTTGGAAGATTCAAGCTTCGAATCCCTTCTCCTTGACCTTTCAACCTTTTGGTACCTTTCTTCTTCGAGAACAAGACGCTGGCAGGAAGTGTTAAAGATTGATGCCTTCAGCAATTCGAGGCACATACCTGCCAAAATAATTTAGGGCATTAGCCAATAGTTCGAATAGGAAAGACTTAGCTTTGTAAGGAATTATATCATCGTACTCATTCCAAATTAATGCAACTTCCTTTGATTGGCCGTTAGCTGGGCCACTTCGAATCTTGTAAACTTTCTCCAAGCTTTCTTACTTCGAACTCAATATGACTTATGCATTCGAATTGTGTTCACTTCGAATTTAATTTTACGTCTAACATATAGTTATTGAAATGTTATACTTAATATATTTGGGGAGTACTAATGAGTGCTCATAGCACATTGATTAAAAAAAAAATGAAAATTTTTTATTAAAAAATGTGATATATTATAAATATAATTAATATTGTAATTTTCAATGAAATATTTTATTTATAGATTCTTAATCACTAATTTCAGGGCACTCTTGAGCATGATGTTAAATTTTTTAGGAAAGAAAAAAATAGGTGATTGCTACGATGCCCTTTAGTGATGTATGACATATATATGCTATCTTAACTAATCAATATAATCAAGGAATTGTACGTTAATTGAAAAATTACCCTCAATCTTTACATCACCTCCCTCACTTATTGTATTTTCACTTAGATCCCAGCCCCATTAATTTTATCATCCGATCGTTTTGATTTTTATTCAAATACGATCCTATCCGATCCAACTTAAATTGAATTAGATTGGATTAGTTTTTATTTTTTAAATAGACAATAAAAATTGGGTAAAGAAATAAAATCATGAAATAATAGTAATCATTTTTATTGGAACATATATTTATTAATAAAAAAATTATATAAAAATAAGAACATGAGATATAAAAACCAATTTAAAATTAGTTTAAAATTGACATATTTATAGAGATATTAAAAGGATATTGGATAAAAATCATAAAAAGTACATTAGTATAAATAAATTCATAAAACATATTTATATAAGTATAAATATATAATTATTCATAAATAAAATAATATATGTCTATATAAGTTTGGTTTAAATTGGATTGGATCAATTTTCAATATAGGATCCGAAATCAATCCAATTCAATAATAAAAGTCTAGTTTTTGCGATTTTTGGGTTTTCATTTTGATTCGATTTTTAATTTTTCGATTCGGTTTTTGTTATTTCCATTGGATTGAATTGAATATAAAGACCTCGGTGTTTCAATTTTAATTAAATAAAATATAAGATAGTAGTTCAAAAAACTTATTTAGTTAATCAATAAAAGGTATTTTGTACTGATAATATAAATATTCTATTATATAACAAATATTTATCGAAGAAAATGTTTGTTATACATTTTAAGTGAGTGAAAAAAATAAGAGTAAATAAAAGGGTTGAGGTCCGAGTGAAAATAAAATAAGCTAAGGAGTAAATTACTCTGACCCCCCTCTATTTTGTAAATCATACACAAAACTCCCTCTATTTTCAAAACCTACACAAAACCCATCCAACTTTAAAAGTACATTACATTAAAACCCAATTACAAGATGGTTTTTACAAAGGGTAATGTTGGTATTTTAAAAAATATTTTTAAAATAAATAATAATAAAAAGCTTCCAATGACAGAGTTAGAATATGGATTGAGGTTTTGTGTAGGTTTATAATAGAGGATGTTTTGTGTAGGATTTACAAAATAGAGGGGAGGTCGGAGTAATTAATTTACTCTAAGTTAAGTGGGGGTGACACATAAAAATATCATTCCATTCATAAATTCCTTGATTGGTCAACTAAGACTAGGGCGGCATACATGCCTTTCCTCACAAGGGTATTTGTAAATTTAGAGGGGAGGGGAAAGAAATGAAGGGGAGATAGAAGGGGAAGAGTTTATAAAATTATACACTTAAGAGAATCAAACTTCTAAATACAAAAGGGAAGAACTTCCAATAAACTCTTTCCTTTATGCGAACAATTATTGTGGAAGTAAATTTTCCTTTTGAAAAAGTCGGTTACATTAACATCAATGACAATAATTTCAATGAATTAAGTACGTGGAAATTCAAAGAAAGTAAAGCATCTTGAATTTCAGTGTCACCTTCCAAGACGGTAACTAGGTTTGATTGAAGTGAAGTGGGGATTGGAGAAGAATTTCATGCCCCGCGAATGACAACAAATTAACGCGTGGCTCGTTGGCTGTCATCAATTCTAGAAGTTTGTTCTTCGTAGTTTCATTCACTCAATAGGACAAAAGAATCAGAATGTGCTTTAATTTCCCCATTTTATAAAGAACCCACCTTTCAAGTGTTTGTTCATTTTGTTCCCAGCAGTTTTCTTCTGCAACCCTTATATACATACCAGCTCCTTTCGTTTCTCTATAATTATTTTGATTGTGGGTCAGAAAAAATGCTCACCCGAAGCCAAAAGTGGTTTATGCTCTTTTTTGTTTGTCTCCTAATAATTGCTCCCAACATATCTCTCACTCCAAATCGCGTGGAAGCCAGTCAGATTCTAACCATCCACAGAAACGGTTATAACCATTTTAAAGGTGATCATCGACTTCTCTCTCACTCTATATATATACTATATATGTGTGCATGTGTATTTGTAGATCCTAGCTTGCTCAAAGAGACAAAGAGTACTACTTCCTTTTTTTATTTCTTAATTTATGTTTTGCTTCAAATTAAAGAAAGGATGCATTTAAATACAAAATGCACGATCGATGCTGAATATTTATTTAATTATATATAGGTTATTCAGAGTCAGAGCGTCAAGCTTATTATTCCACTCTGGGGCTTGTGTGCAAATGCTGTGATGGTAAAGATGGTGAATGCAGAAGCAATTGGGATGCTGCTTGCTCCAACGTCATATGCAATCCATGGAAATATTAATTAATTAGAAATTTATATATTTACGCAGTGTCATAAATAAATCATCAGGAATTAATGTGCCTGATGCACTCATTGTTGTCGCCGGATGACCCTGCAACCTGAAAAAATAAGAATTAAACCTGAGGCGCGTGAGAAGCACGCTGTCCTTAAGGATTCATCGGCCGGTTGCGATGCTCCCCCAGGATACAACAGGTCCATCCCGTGCCATAGGCACGAGGTAACACTGAACTAGCAAGAAGATTCCGTTAAACCCATGGATAACTCAGAGTGTTTTTTGTGTAGAAGAAAAGAGAGTGCAGACACACCATAAGGTTGAGCAAAAAAGGGTTATATATTAAAATAATTAGGGTTAGAAAGCATAAAAGTAGGTTTTGACCAAGTCAAAAATGGGCTTTGACCAAGTCAATAAATGTTTTCTGAAAAAATAAATAAAACATTTATTTATTAACTCTCTTTAAAACTTTTGAAATAAATAAATATTATAAAAAAAAATCCAACAATCCCCCACATATTTCAAAAGTTTTAAAAATTGAAAAGATAAACTTCTTGGGTTAACGCCATGGGATAAATGTTTCGAATCTGGTGTCTTTTGGACTATGAACCAGACCTAGACTGATAAGTCATAACATACAAGTGAATCGGTGGAACACGTCCTATGAACCAAGACACTTTAGTGTATGCCAGAGGTCTTACCAATCACATTATACCCCCACAATTCTCGCTGTTACCGCTGTGTTGCGCTATAAGGCCATGCGCGCGCCTGGTTTTAATGAGTGCTCTAGAGATTTTGCCTTAATCTCATACAAGCGGCCCCACTTGACACTCATAGAGGTGATTTCATCAAGTGTATGCTGCACTTCATACCCCACCCATAAGGGATATGAGAATCATTAAAAGCCTTTTGGGCTTATCCTCTCCAATATGCAGTCTAGCACCTCATACACCATAGGAAGGGACAAGTAAATAGTGCTAGCAAGACTAACAGATGACTTGTTTTTACCCATATGAACCTTCTTCATGGGGTCTCCAATCACAAAGGTTGGGTTACCATCACTGTTAGTATCAAATTGGCTTTAGTCCCATTCCCCTCGATGTTTTAGTCAAATTTATTTGACCACACATTGATTAGGGATATAACCCCATCATTTAGTAGCTACTTTAAGAAATAATGATGTATACGTATACGTCTCAATTTTCAATTATAAATTGAATTTATTCTTGCTATTTCCATATAGCAATCATAATATATAGATATGGAAGGCTCATGTTCCTTCCACAAAGAAATATATGCTAAGAGATTTCTTAGTCAAACCATTTTCACATCTTACCAAGTTAAAAATAAACTTGATCACCAACATAGATGAGACTATACAGGTCTACTTGGACTACCAAGCGACAACTCCTCCATTGAGGGTAAACATAAATTCACTTGTGAATTAAATTTAATCTCATCTAATCAAGTACAAGTATCATCACTATTATAATATAGTGGCAAACCCATTATATACAATACCATAATTCTTGGTACCTCTCAAATCACTTTTGAGTATAGACATAGCGAACAATTCTATTTTCAATAAATTAATAAAAAAAATGTAATACACTCCCAATAATTTGGACTTACCCAAATTGAATAAATAATATCTCTAGTTTTACTCGTTAATATCATAAGGGATACTCAATAGATTACTTTAAAGTAATCAAAACTTCCTAAGAAGTTCCTTAATATAATATTTTTATGATAATAAAATATTATCACACTTCCTTATGAAATTAACTTCCCAAATTGCAGTTTGTCTAACTCATGCCTTGAATGTATTAATCTCTCAATAATGTTCACAACAGTACTCCTTTAAATGTACAAGCAAATATAATATTTTCATAAATGAAACATCCCGAGTCATTGTCCTCATACATGCATAAAAGAATTCTCAAAGTAAACTCAAAGAAATGAGGATAGAAATTCCATATTGCAAAATATTAAGTAGGAGCATTGCGAACTAAAATATAATATCATATATTATATTGAGAGTATAAGAAACAACCAAATTTATTAACAGAGTTTGTTGTCCCGCAAAAAATATATCCATGTAACATATTATTTTGACAAAATTTGTTCATAGCAAAATCTCAATTTCATCATGCAATAAACATCACCATCATTTCATGAAAGCTATCACTTTCAAACTCAAGGGTACTAGCCCGTTATAAATTTTAAATTATCAATTCTGCATATATCAAAAAATAATTCACAAGATAACACCATAAGATAAAGTAATATAGAACTTTGAAATCTACATGCTTAATAAGAAGCACTGCATGCAGCACCTATAATTTATTCATGCCGAAATTTATATTTCTTGTTCTATATCCCAATGCAATGTGTATACTTGACATCTCAACCTCAAATTATGTCACATATAAAAATAACCCTCATATTTAATACTCAAAAACTCATAAATTCACTAAAAGCATTTGTAAAGATTAGAAATTAAAATTAATTAAAAAACACAATTCATGTCTCATAAAAAATAATACTCACACATATCAACCTCGGCAGCAAAACAACTGTTCTCAATATGAAACATTCAACGAATCCAACCCGCTTAACACAGCACTAATAATTATATAATGAGCCATAGCTATCAGGTTGTATACAATATTATGAAGTTAGAATAATAACATTTCATTTCATTTAAAAAAAAAATTAATATACAGGCCATAACAATTTGGAATCAAAATAGAGGTGGTTACCAAAAAGAAACTTATTAACCTTTCAATTTCAAAGCACAATAATCAGTGACTAGTCCCAAATGTTAGAACCATACTAAAGTATATACCGGCACACATTCCAAAGTGGTAAGAGGTAAATTGAACCGATAGCAAAATAGATGCAGTACTCATTATCTAAAATGGTATTCCTGTGCATTTATAAATTAGAAGTGATTGGATACCAAAGTCAAAGATTACCAAAGGCAAGGGAAACCAATGTTGTCATGTAAAACCAAACTCAATAACCACTCAAACAAAAAAAAAAAAGAACAGGGACAGCAAGCACAAAAATAATCAGAAGTTGTAAATTGTAATCAAAGTGAATAATAATCAAACCAGAGAACCTGCGAGCCGTCAAAGCTAACTCCATGGCGTTGCCGAATCCCACAATGCTGGGCAACCTCTCAAAAGTTCCGAGATCAATCGTCAGGGTCAAACCCATCTTTCACCGAAAAGAATGCGTCCATCGTATAGAACCTTATGTCGCAGGTAGTTGTGATATCAATCCCACCACCGATGCCGAAAATTCTCCGCTAGTGGACTCAGCCCCTTCAACCGGATGTGGCTCTGCGAAATGTCCATCGCCCTCAGCTTGTCGAGGAGGCTTCCGGTGATCTTGGGCGGCCGGAACTCCATGGTCCTCGATCTAGAGAGATGGTTCAAATCAGTAGAAGCAGCGATTGAGCGAAAGGGGAAGGACAGCCGGACAGGGACAATCTTTGGATGCTATTGAGCGATAATTCAAACCACCGGAATGAACAGGGGAATTGAGATTTGAGGGAAGGGTCTCTGCAACACTCGAAACCCCCACAATTTGGGATTAACGGCAGAAATAATTTCGACCAAAAAATGAACTGAATCCTTAAGATTGTTGTCGCCGGATGACCCTGCAACCTGAAAAAATAAGAATTAAACCTGAGGCGCGTGAGAAGCACGCTGTCCTTAAGGATTCATCGGCCGGTTGCGATGCTCCCCCAGGATACAACAGGTCCATCCCGTGCCATAGGCACGAGGTAACACTGAACTAGCAAGAAGATTCCGTTAAACCCATGGATAACTCAGAGTGTTTTTTGTGTAGAAGAAAAGAGAGTGCAGACACACCATAAGGTTGAGCAAAAAAGGGTTTATATATTAAAATAATTAGGGTTAGAAAGCATAAAAGTAGGTTTTGACCAAGTCAAAAATGGGCTTTGACCAAGTCAATAAATGTTTTCTGAAAAATAATAAAACATTTATTTATTAACTCTCTTTAAAAACTTTTGAAATAAATAAATATTATAAAAAAAATCCAACACTCATCACATAGTAGAATTGCCTGGTGTATCTTACTAGGACATTTATAGGTGGACACCGTGCAGCCAATATTTAATTTATTATTAAAAAAGTGAATGAATAATTTTATTTTTATTAAATGATTCTTATATGATTATTTGAGTTTAGTTTAAGGGAAAATATAGATTTATAGTACAACTTCTGCTAATTTCATTGAGGATCTATATTAAAGGGGAAATTATACATTACATGCATGGTAATATCAATTTGAGTTTTTATTCTTTTCAATCAATATTTTGTAAAAGTGATTAGAAACTGATTTTATATATGTGCGTTGAATTTAATAATTAAAATTTAAATTACTATATTTTTTTAATTATAGAATCATGTGCATCATGGTCCATTCTAAATAGACTCATCTTATTATATTATGGCTTAATTAAGTGTGTGTATATATATATTGTGATTGTTATAGAGTGAATTCCTTTAAATCTTTTAATTTTAGGGAAATGCTAACGAGTGTTTTGGATAAGAAACCAAAATTAGTAAGATTTTATTGAATTGTGTAGCATTTAATACTATAAAATGCAATCAATGTCATGATTTCCCATAAAGACTATATGGTTCGTTAACCAATTCCCTTAGGACACTTATTAGCTATAACCATAATTTTAAATTAAACTTTAATAGAGATAATTAATTAGTTGGTCAATGAATTAATGATTGAAATCTATCATTATAAGTTTATAACGGAGATACAATTTTACAGTTAAACTATAATGCTTTACCAAAGCTTATACTAGTACTCCCTCTGGACTCATTTATAAGAAAAAATAACCATATTCATACTTACTAATTAAAAAAGTTAGTTAAATTCATTTAATTTTCTTGATTTTATCTAAAAAGTAATTATACTGTCTAAATTACCCGGCCTACATTCAACTTTATTGAAACTTGTTTCAAATGGACATACTCTCCTTCTATTCACACATATTGATGCATTAAATAGAGTGATTGAAAAATAAAAATATCAATTAAATAAAGGACAACTTGGGATAATATCATTTAATAGGATGAAATTAGTTAACTTTTACTTATATTTTAGTCCACCATAGTTAGATTTTTTTGCTTATTGAGTCATGAGGGAGTATTTCTGTAGCTGATCTGCTGATTATAGTGTTACATGAGGAATATGTGGTGTGAATTTTATTAGCAGCTGCAAAAACTTTTTTGAGTAAACGATTTTTGTAAAATATGCCTCACTTATTTTCAATTATAAATTCTAAAATCAGATATACTCTATTGTAAATCAAATGGACAATCATTTAAATGAATTCAGACTAGCTAGTTCTAAACATTTCAAGTTTATCTTTTCATTGGAAATATACGGAAGCAAGGAGTAACGCTATACAGCCATAATTATTAATTTGACAAAATTCAAGTATATAAGATTTGAAAGATTTAATAATGGTTTTTAGGCAAGTTATAGTGAAAACTCATTCACCATTGTTCAATAACAACCTTAACAAATTACTGATAAGAAAATTCCATGTCTAGTAGTTTTCTTATATCAAGAAGATTTTAAACCCAAAGCAAGAAATCATCAAAATGAGACTCCAAAAACTATACTCACACAAAGTCCAACTTCCATGGAAACCTCTTGTAAGATGAAATCATGTATATTTCTGTGCATGCGTGCATGAGACAATAAAGTCAGGGAACGAAAAAAAACATACTCCCTCCGGTCTTATTTATAAGAACCTATTTTAAGGTGAGTCTTGGTTCTTTTTATAAGAATTTTTTCAGATTGTCTCAAACATTAATAATTCTTTGACAAAAATACTCCATTAGTAGAGGTAGGTGGGTGATTAATTAGTGGAGAAAGTATCACACAATTGAGTAGTTAAATAGAAAGAGAAAGATAGTGAATCTTAATAAATTCAAGGGTAGTCTAGAAAATATGATACACATTCCTGACAAATTTATTATAATCAACTAAATTAACCAAACTTCTTTAATTCGTTTGAATTTTATTATAGGAGCGGGGGAGTATTACCCTCTATACTGATCGATTATCTTCATCACGGTCCCACGATTTAATTTGTCTAACTAATCTTGGAATATGTAACCTTAGCAATGGTTTACTTTTACCAAATGTCAAAGACGGCTCAGAACGTCAAACACAGTCTAGAATTCTGGGTAGGAACACGAAAACATTGTTCAACCTCTCTATGGTCTATCTAGGGTACACCACGGAGCATGGTGGATTATCCGATATACTACCTCCATTTTAATTTAATTATCTATTTTAAGAGAAAAATTTTGTTCCTATTTAACTGTACATTTATTAACTCAGTAAAATAATAATTACGAACCTTTTTCTCCATTTTACCCACTATTAAAAATTAATGAGACTCAATAGTACTAAGAGAGATAAAGGGCAAAATAGGAAGTTTAAAAATTATTTACATGAAAACAAGAGTAATAATTACATTCCATAATATGTGTGTTTTTGTCTAAATGGGCAGTTAAATAAAAATAAGGTAATATATAATTTGTAAATAACAAGTAAAATAATATCTAGTAATTAATAAATGATAAAGGATATAATATTTTTTATGAAATTTAAAGAATTAATTATATTTTTTAAATTTTATAAAAAAATTAAAAAAAAAAAAATGGAATCACGATAGTTTCGCCATAAATTACCTGTAGATATAATAAATTCATTGGTAAATTCTCAAGAAAAGAGGTCTACTGTACATCAAAATTTTTGGTTACATTCTAGCTAGAATCTGTAGTTTTTTTTTAAAAATACTTGACAATAATATATAGACATAGCTTTTAATTCATACACTCATTGTCATTTCTTTCTATTTCTTCATTCTTAATTATCACATCATGTCATATTTTTTTTTTCTATTTCTTCATTCTTAATTATCACATCATACCATATAAAATTACATGTATTCATTTCTCTCTAAGTGATTGGGTGTCTATGTATAATTTTCACTTGAAGTATAGGTTTCTCTACGTACGTGTTCTGGCCGCACGGCTTTTAAATTCGCAATTATATATTGTTGACAAGGTTAGAAGCTCATGCCAACCTAATTCAGCTGTTGGTCAAAAAGAATTTATTGCGCTAGAGATCTAAAAACTGAAATTGTCATTGGTTTACTCCCTGCATTCCTTTTTATAAGCTTTCGAACTAAATTATAAATAAAAATAATTAAATTTACATTTATTAAGAAAGTTAGTTAAACTCATTTAATTTTCTTGATATAATCTAAAAATAATTGCATTGCCTAAATTATCCTACATTTAATTTTATTAAAACTTGTAATCAACTGGATATAATCTCTTTCTATTGGCACATGATTCATTAAATAGAGTGGTTGGGAAATAAAATCTGAATTAAAATAAAGGATAATTTGGAATGATATTATTAAATAGGGTAGAATTAGTTAAGTTTTGCTTATATTTTAATCCATCATGAGTGTGTGTGTGTGTTTTTTTTTTTTTTGCTTATAATTGAGTTAGGAGGGAGTACTTACAACTTTTTGTGGTCATTTTTATAAGACAGTTTACAATTTCAAGGAAGCATTTATTACCATTTTTCTTGTTTACCCTTATTAGCTTTAATGTCTTTCCAACTATCAAATGGTAGTGAGTTAGTTAATGATATTAAATAAGAGTAAAAGTAGAAAGTTAAACTATTTTTTAAAACTCCAATAAAATTAACTAATTTTAACCATTTTTATGGATATATGTAATTCGGTTAAGTGTGCCTTAAAAAAGGACCGGAGGGAGTAAAAATAATTAACATTGGGGCAAGGGTAAATATAGACTTTCTTCTTGCAAATTAGTAATGTACAAGTTGAGACAATTTTAGGAGTAACAACTCGCTACATCATCTAATTTGATTCACCTCTAATCTATTTCCCGTCCCTTCAATAAAATTGTCTTAATAAAGAAAAATTAACAATTAAAATAGGAAGTATTTGTTGGGTCTAAATTGTAAAGGCTTCGAAGAGAAGGACCTCGGAAGGGTAGTACTTTGAGCATTTTCAGCTGGCAGAGTTGGTGCGAGTTGAAGGCCAAAGATTTGAAGTACATGTGGATTAAAGGGCTAGTTCGAGTTCCCAGGGGCAATTCGAATCTTGAAGCAATAAGGCAGGAACCAGACTCGAAGATGGCCTTTGCTTTGTTACTTATCCACGTCTGAAGGCGGTTACTGGTTTAGCTTTCACGGTAATTATAGGGTAGACCCTCTAAATTTGGGTCTACGGTAGACCCATACACTTTATTACTATAAAAAGTAAATTTAAATTAATAAAATATATTATTAAATTTTTTAATATTAAATTTATACTATTTATAGTAAAGGTCTACCGTAGACCCAAAATATAAGGGTCTATCCTAAAATCCTCCTAGCTTTCATCTAAGGAATGTATAACGTGGGAACGTTTGAAAAGGGACCCATGGGCAGTTATAAGCAGTTACCTCAAAGCAGGGGCCTATAAATAGGATCAAAACGAAGATGCAAGGGTCCGCAAAACTGAATGCTCAAACACTTAGAAGCCACAAGCGTCAATCCGAAGACCAAGGCGACCAGTTGCGACGAGCAAGTAGGGACTGTAGACCACCATTTAATTTCTTGTACCCTTTATACTTTATGCAATTTACTTTATTTTTAATTGTATAATGTGTTGCTTTTAATTTAAGAATAGCAAATTCATCTTCATCTTCTTCTCTTTCTTTTTCTATTTTGACTTTTCCCTAAGAACAACATTAAAAAGAACCTAGTAAGAGGATTAATATCTCGTCCACAATTGCTCATTTGTTTAATCAAATTAAAGGATAAACAAATTGGTATGCGCTGGTGTATGGGATTTTCTTCTTAGTGTTGTATATATGGACTTGAGGAGTGCAAAAAGAATTAGGGAACAGCAAGCAAAGAAATGCTTTTGGAAATTCCCCAGGGAATTCCTCAACAAATATGGCCAACGAGCAATCTCGTGATGGTCAATCTAGGAACCAAGCCTCCCCAAATGGAATAGGGAGGAATGCAGACGAAATTGTGGTAAGTACAGTTCCCGAACCAGAGGAGCCAATGGTCAATCAAGTAAGGCCATACCCTCCAATTAGAGCCAATGTACCACCTCCTGGCTTTGGAAACCAAAGTGTATCCATGCTATTAGGAATTCCCCAAGTATTGTACACAAACCCTTTGGCGCTATCTCTACAACCAAGGACAATAGGGTCTGTCCCTGAAATTTGCAAATTAGGTAATTTTAATATAGGGGTAGGACTATCTTTTCCAATGGTGAATAAGTGGACAAACGAGATAAATTCAAATAATTTCACCAACGTAGCCTTGAACTCGATGAGGCAACAAATTGATGAGAGTAACCAAGATATGGTAAACATGTTAACCCACCAAATGGCTACAGTTATAACTCCTTTAGTTGAAACTACCAACCGAAATTACCAAATGTTAGCAAGGTAGATGGAAAGACTTGTTGTCGTATTTGGAACAGATCAAGGGGCATGGTCTCAAAGTACCATAAATGCCTTTGAGAGGAGTTCAAGCCAGAGCCAACACAAACTTAGTCGGCGAACAAGGACCTATATTAGTGGCTCGAAATCAAGATCCAGAGGTGACCGAGAGAGTAAGACAAGTTAACTTAGGGGAGCAGCAAAATATAACCAATGTAGTCGAACAAGTACTAAATAGACATGTGTTCAATGTGGTGTATGCAAACCAACCTTACTTCGTGTCTGCTTTCCCATAGATGGTGTTACAGGCTGAGTTACCTAACTAAAGGCCTAAACATACCAAATTTTTCTAAGTTTGCTGGGGAAATTGGAGAGTCAACAGTAGAGCATATGGCTAAGTATTAGAGTATGGGGATTTAGCCAATAGTAAATTGAAAAATAAAATACTTTCCTAGTTCTTAAACCAAGAATGCTTTTACTTGGTTCACTACCTTCCCTCCTAATTCGATTCATAATTGGATTCAGCTCGAAAGGGCATTTCATGAACAATTCTTTAGGGGAGAGAGTAAGGTTAGCCTAATGGAATTGGTGAACATCAAAAGACCACAAGGTGAAACTATAGATGATTACCTCAATAGGTTTAGGCAAAGTAAAGCTAGGTACTTTACACCAGTACCATAATATTAATTAGTACAATTGGCTGCTAGGGGTTGGAATTTTATATTCGAAAGAAACCAGTAAGCCAACCCGTTCGAGACATGGATAACTAGCTGACAGGGTAAGACAAATTGAATACATGAAGGCTAAGAAAGCCAAATTTAAAAAGTTTGATCGAATTGTTAGAAGAGACAAGGTGGCATTCGTGGAATTCTTCGAAGATGACAATGAGTTAGATGTTGATGAGCAATAGAATGAGGTTAATGTAGCTGAGTTGAAGCCAGGTCCACCCTATACCTGCTCTTTTCTGAAACATGCAAGGGAAAAATCTAACAATTCAAAGAAAGATAAATATAACAAACCATCTTGTGGTTTTAATATTACTAAAGCTGACCAAATATTTAATATCTTGTTAAAATATAAATAAATAATTTTGAGTTATGATCATAACATCCCAACTCCTGAACAAATGAAAGGGAGAAAATATTGTAAATATCATCACGTTTGTGGTCATTGAACTAACTATTGTGTTCGTTTCAGGGACTTAATCCAAAGGCAGTTCAAGAAGGAACACTTAAGTTCGAAGAAAAAATGAAAGGGAGTAGGAAGATTGATTCATACTCTTTTGGTGCCAACATAAGCTATGTGGAACCACATGGGTGAATATGGTTGGAACACAACCAATCGAGGAGAGGACCACTGGCATGGCTATTGATAGCTTCGAGAAAGATGTTAGAGACATCTATCCATTTGCTGAAGAATATCTTCTCGAGTTCTTAATGAGGAAGTAGAGGGAGAACATGCGTATGATGTTATGCCTTTGATGCACGCCGTGTTCGATTCTGACTCATCCAAAGTATTTGAAGAATCCCAAATGAGGAATCATTATGTAAAGTATATGCTTGACCAATAGAAACACAATGAAGGCCAAAAAATGGCTAAGTCATAAAAGGGAGTAGGAAGGGGAATATCTCTTCCTGAGAAGACCTTTGCTCCACCTGCTCTAATCCCTCCAAACCAATGGGTTCTACCAGTTCCAACAAAGCCAAAGACACAACAGACTTGGAAGACAATGAGTGCTAAGGGGGAGACTTCGAGTTCTTCCAAAGAAAGGGAGTGGTGATCCACCCCCACTACAAGAAAAAGAGGGTTTAGCTGCAAAAAAATTAGCGTAGGCCACGAGGCCTTGGCTAAATTTTTTTTTAGCGTAGGCCATCCTACGCTAAGCCGACGCTAAGGCATCAACCTTCTTTTAAAAATACAAAATTTAAATAGCGTCGGTTGGCCCCCGCTAAACTTAGCGTAGGCTAACCTACGCTACTTGAAAAAAAAAATAGCATCATAAAATATAGCGTGAGCTAGCCGACGATACCTGAAACGTATATTATTTATTATTTTTATAAAATTTTTTTATAGTTTACTTTTTATTTTAATTTTTAAAACTTTATTTCTGAAATTCTAAATGATAATTGATAGTGGGCGTGCAATGTGCAGCCCATAGTTTCCAATTTAAAGGAAAATGAAAGAAAAATGAATGCAAATAACAAAGAAAGAAAAAAAAAGAAAGAAAGGAAAAAAAAAAGAAAAGGTATGGGCCGGTTCACCTTAGCTTCTCATTTGCACTCTTCACCTTCATTCCCTCACTCTCTCATCTCACTCTCTTAGGGTTTCACTCTATTAGAGTTTCTTTGGGGAAAATGTGGGTAAAGGGAGGGGGCGCCGCCCTCTTGCATGGCCAAGGAGGATGCAGCAGCGGCCGCTGGTGGCTCGGTGACGGACGCGGGACGAGGGTGGACGGCGGCTGCAAGGAGCCATGGAGAAGGCCGCATAGCGGCGGCGCGGAGGGAGAGCGAGCGGTGGCTCGCGAGAAGAAGACAACCACGGGGGATGAGCGTCGCAGCGGCTCTGGCCGCGCAGGGGGCGGGATCCGGCCGCGCACGGCGGCCTGAAGTGCTCGAGACAGAGAGCTGCAGCGGCGATGGCTACTGGCGATGGTGAACAGCCGCAGGGAGGAGAATAGAAGGCTACAGACCCGGTAACCGCTCGGTGGCCAGCGACCATGCACGGCGGCGCGACCAGCAAAGGGAGTTGCAGGTACGGTGGTTCCCCCTTCTCTCTGTCTATATTCCTCTGCTGGATTGGTGCCTTACTACTGCCTTGCTACTGTTTATTTTTTAGAGTTTTGATTTCCCCTTTTTTTAAAAAAAACTGTTACTGATTGACATTTTTGCTACTGTACTCCAAAGGATCTGGAAAAGGAGCAAGGGGAAGCCTCATAGGGAGAACCATACTGTTGGAAAAGGGATTGAAGGTCGTGGCTGTAGCCCAGAAAGGGATGATTCTGACCTACCCTTTTTGTTTACTTTACTCTATTTTTATATGAAAACTGTATATTGGACTATACTATGGGACTTTATATTTTTGGATTTGAACTGGTATAAATGAGCATTAGGATTCTGTTTCTGTCTGATTTTATTATTACACACACAAAGCACATTCAGACTGAAAACTAGAAAATGTAGGAATTGAAGCGTAATAAAAAAACAGCAAGTAGAAACTGGTACCAATATGTGATTTCACTGCTTCCTTTACATTTCCTATTCCTTGACAGTTGCAAATTCCCCTCCTTGTTTTGAATTCACCGTTTTGGTTCTCGGTTTTTCACTCAAATTTTTTTATCCTCTCTGTTTACTCTCAACTTCTAAAGAATAAAAGTGATCCTCACTAGGAACAATTTATGTGGAATGTTGTTTCTTCTCTTTGTATATCCGTGTGTGTAGAGAGAAGGAGAAATGGGGTAATGTTTTAGTTTGGGAAGTAAGATAGACATAATTTTTCACATGAGAAGATTATTCCTTGTGCTACAAAGTTAGAGAAGCAGAAAGTCACACCTACTGCTTGCATCATTAGATTTATCTATGGATCATTACATTATTGTTTAATTAATTTTAAATATTTTTCTGTCTCTGCAAGAGTTGTCCCTAGCATTTTTTTTTAATTTTGAAAGTGAATGGCTTTAGGATTTATTAATATAAGCATATTAGCCTGTTCAACTGGTTTGATTGGTTGTTCCCATGGTCTTGAAGATGAATTTCTAGCTAAAGGAGCCTTGGCAACCCTGCTAACTTTAGCGTGATATTAGCGTAGGCTGGCCTACGCTAATGTAGCATCCGCCTAGCCTCCGCTACATTAGCGTCGACGATTTAGCAATTGATTAGCTTCTACATTGCGTCCACATTAGTGTGGGCTGGCCGACGCTACTTAGCGGCGACCTTGCAACAAAAATTTGCCTTGAGGGTTTTAGCGGCGGCCCCGAGGCCGACGCTAGGCTGTCGCTAATTGGTTTTAGCGTCCGTTTTCCTTTATTAGTGTGGGCTTTTGGCCTACGCTAAACCCCCTTTTTTCTTGTAGTGCCCCTCAAATGAGGTAAAACGCCCACAATAGAGCCAATACCACTTTAGACAGTGTTGAGTCTCAAATTAATTTAAGTATTCAAATTAGATTCAAGACTCATTATCCTTGGTTTTAATGATTAACCAAATTAGACTGTATAAAAACAGGTTCTACTAAGAAAGGTATTTTTTCTGTGTATTTCAGCAAACTCTTATAGAAGCAACTCTCTGAAGTTGATTAACCTGCTGAAGTGAAGAGCACTCTGAAGAACTTGAATCTCTTGAAGATTTCTCAACCCTCTGATGACGTGTACCAATCTTCTTGCTGAGAAGTCTTACTGAATTCGTGCAACATATTATCTGTCAAAGTCAGAAGGCTTTCTACGCAAAGACTTAAAGGTCTCTAAACGTCTTCTGCCATCATCTACAAAAGGAAGTTTTTATAGAGTTTCTTTCTGCATCATCGTACACGAAAAAGGAACCTTTGAACCTTCTGTGTGTCGGAACCGTACTACCTTTGCACACCTACTTTATTCAAAGACAAAGACTTTCACAAGTTTATCTTCTCAATGTCTTCTCAACGGCTACTTTTCTGGATCCTATATATAGCTCAATGAAAGGCCTTGAAGAAGAGAGAGAGCGAGCCATATAGAAAAACCTCACAGAAAGGTGAAACGCTCAAAAAGGAGGATCAAGAAGCATGAGAAATTAGAGAAGATCTCCAGAAATAAAAGAAGAAAAGTCTTAGCAAAAAGAGTGAATCGGCCATATTAAGAGAAAATCCTTTCTGCTTTGTTTAGTGATATTGTAGAAATGGTGAAAAGAGAAATGATTAGAAGAGAAGTGGGAGGAAAGCTAAATAGAGGTGAAATAGAGGAGAAATAAGGGTTGTTTGGTGTGAGTGAAATGGGTGAGAAATTGAAGAGAAATGTGAAAGTAGGTTGTTTGGTGTGGGTGAAATAGGTGAGAATAGAAGAGAAATATGAATTTTGTATTGTATTTCAGAACAAAAAAAATCGATTTTTGAGGGCAATAATCGTTATTCCCTGTTCCGGGGACCAAAATAATCGATTATTGTATCACACTACACAAAATAATCGATTATTGATACAAATAATCGATTATTGCAGCACAACACTCCATTTATCTCCTTTCTTGGCAATTTGGGAGAGAAATAAAACTCTGGTGGGACCCACCATTAAAGTGCATTCTCCACATTTCCACTGTGCCACCAAACAGGGGAAAGTAGGTGTATTTCCCTCCACTTCCACCCATCTCATTTCTCTTTCCCCCTATTTCTACAACACCAAACAGGGTGTTCAAGCCATAACACTCTGTATAGCTCATTTCCTCTGTACTTAGATTCATTCTTTATATCCTGAGTTATTCTCAGTTATCCCTTTGTACAAGAGAACCTGTGTTTAAGTTTCTCTGAAACTTAAACTTATCAATTGTTGTAAACCATGTTAAGTTCTGAGAGCCTGGAGAGGCTTGGAGGAATAAAGAATACTCAGTTTGTCCTGGAGAGGCTGTGTCCAAAAAATACTTGTGTTTAGCCTGGAGAGGCTGGGTCCAAATAATACTTGGTGTTTAGCCTGAAGAGGGCTGGGTTCAAACAATACTTGTATCTGTTCAGAGATAGTGGAAAATTAAATCCAGTGGAGTGTTTCCCTGGGACTGGACGTAGCTCACTGTGTTAGTGGGTGAACCAGGATAAATTTCTGTGGTGAAGTTCTCTCTACCCTTAACTCTTTAAATTCTGTTTTAACTAACCAAGGAGGGTTTTAGAAAAGTTGTTTTATTAATCTAAGCAGAAAACAATCTTCTCTTCAAATGAAAAACGATTCAAAAACTTTTATCTGACCTTCTGAGTTGCATCAGCAAGTTGTTGAACTCCCACTTTCGTAAGGTTGCTTAAATATTTCAAAATCAGTCTGCTTGTTAAAAAGGTTTTCAGAAAAAATCTGCAAAGAATTTTAAAACGCTATTCAACCCCCCTTCTAGTGTTTCCTGTGGTTCTAACAGTTGGTATCAGAGCTCAACCTCGGGTTGAGCATCTAACAAGTGCTGAGGGAAGAAGATCCAGATGGAAACCTCAACAAGCTATGATGTCTACATTTCAGAAGGAGCATCTGTATCCAGACCACCAATCTTCAACAGAAAGGATTATTCTTTCTGGAAAGAACATATGAAACAATTCATGGAGAGCTACAATCATGATCTCTAGGATATAGTTGCTGATGGTAATTATGTTCCCATGAGAAATGGAATACCCATTTCCAAAATAGAGTGGTCCCATGAGCAAAAACTTAAAGTTCAACTAAATGCGCGCTCAAGTTAAACTTTACTTGATTTGTTCTTTGAACAAGTGTGAGTATGGGTGGTCAAAGGATTCCACTCAGCTAAGGAAATATGGGATTGGCTAGCTTCATATGCTCTTAATGGATATGAAGATTTTGAGCTATCAGAAGAACAGTCCACTGAAGATGAAAAGGATTCATCAGAAGAAGAGAATCGATGCTTCAAGGCAAATCAATCAGAAGATTCTGACTCCAAGGTAACATCCTTAACCCTTTTGATAAATATGATGATTTAGTTGATGGAACCAAGGAACTCTTCAAAAAGTTTAAGAAGCTTTCTAGTGCCTATGATGCTGCATGCACTAAAAATAAGGATTTTGAAAAAGAAAACCTTATACTTAAAGAAGAGCTTTTGAAGTAAGAGAATAGTAAGCTCAAAAATCTACTTGAAGAAAAATAGGGTCTTCAAGGACAGATTTTAGACCTTACAAAATACATAGCCAACTTTACTGAAGGAACCAATAATCTTGACAGATTATTGAAAACTCAGAAAAGATTAAACGATAAAAGAGGCTTAGGATTATCTGGAAAACCATCATCTAAGACATCAATTTCTGATAAGCCTAAAAATGAAAAGAAAAAGGTTGATGGGTGTCCTTACTGTGATAAAAATAGTTTATTCAAATCTGAATGTAAGTAAAATGAGGAACCTATCCCTGTAACTGACCTTGGTGGACCCAAGAAAGTATGGGTACCAAAACTGTCCATTTTTTCTCTTACAGATATTCTCAACAAAGCAAAGAATACTCCAAAGATAATCAAAGAAGAATGGATGAGTGGAGAACTAGATGGAAGGAAGGTGTACATGCTGAAAGCTTTAAGCATAACCTGCTAAAACTAAGCATCATTCTTTCAGAAAGCAATGTTGAGTCTCGATCTTAAAGATCCCATTTTGTGGTAATATCTTTCCTATCTCAGACTCTGAAAATATATGCACTCTCTGAAATGTCTCTGTGATGATCCTGCTAAACCTCATATTTGTTGAAAGTTTATTTATTAAAATAATTATTTTATCTAAGAAATATGAAAGGTCTTGAAATCCAAATGTTTTTGAAATAACTTTGACCTGGCTCTTTGTGAATTGATGGCTCATCAACCGTCCCCTCGAAGCGGCACGATGCACGACTCTCCATGACTGTGTAGTTTTTGTAACCACTGTCATCAATGCTTCTGATGTGCCGATTTATAGAGTTTGAGGGATCATCATGAGAACTACACTACAATCAAGAAATCCTCAGAGCATCTAAGAGAACTTCTCCTCTCTCCAAAAACTTCAAACTTTTCAGTCCATAACTTTATTTTCTTCAAATGGCTGCTGAGTCTATTGCTTCATGCACCCCTGCTCCAACTCCTTTTGATGAACGAATCATTCCTACTAAGGTGGTTAATCTCTCTGAGTTTGAATAAGCGGGATACAAAATTACTGAGTACTTTGACGCAGTGGGTTGGACCCCTTTCTTCAACAATATCTCCTCTCCCTGGCATGAGGAGAGTGTTCTGGAATTCTGGAACAACTCAGAAGTTGTTTCTAAACCTGGACACACTGGGTTAAAGACCTCTGTGATGGGGAGATCACTCTTTGTGGACTACAACCTGCTGGCTGATGTGATTGGTGTTCCGGTCAGGGGAGATAACTTCTGTCAAAATTGGGAAGTACATCATGGAGGCTTCTTGGTATATGATCAGTTGTTGTTCGGTAGAAGACGGTTCAACCCCACCAAGCATTCCCAACTTCTGGAAATCCCTAGAGTTCTTCTAGCTATTCTCAACTGCCGCATCCTTCCTAAAGGAAGTGATAACATTTATATCAAGGAACTGGAAAGGTTTGTGGTGGCTCACTTGATGATGAAGAAGAGGATTAGTCTTCCATGGGTTCTTCTATACCAGATGGTGTTCAAAAGAGATTTGGATATTGAGGACCTCTTCCCCCACAACACCTTAATCATGAAATATTAATCCACAAAGGCTTTCCGATGAATGGTCTCTTTGATCAAACACCTCCTTCCTTCTTCACTCCGGTTATGTACGAGCAGTTAGACCGGACCTTGACTGAAAGAGAAGAAGCCCTAGAGAACAGGGTGGCTGAAGTCCCTCTTGTGGCATCCCTTGTCAGAGAAAGAAGGACAAGAGCCTCTAATCATCTGGGTGCTCATGGAAGGATCAAAAAGGTGTTTGCTGCATATAATGTGAAAAGGATGCATGCTCGCGTTGGTCGTCTAGCCAAGAAGCTGAAGGAAACTCAAAAGGAGTTACTAAAGCTGAAGGCAGAGAAGGAAGGTGCCAGTGCTGTCGAGACCATGCCTGCTGATAGCCATTAATTTATTCAAAGAAGCCATGTCACAGTCTTTTGTTTTGAAAAATACTTGTTAAAATTTCTATAATTTTTTTTTATGAATATAAATGAACTTTTCTTTTTTCTCAAGATTCTGCTATTAATCTTATGGTTCAATGTGTGTGATTTCATTCTATATTCTCTGAATACGCTGATATTAATCATTGGTTACGCGCATTTGTTGATCTTATGCTTAACCTTCCTAATGTATTACCCTGAATTTATTACTCTATTTCGCGTGCTTAAGATTATTTGAACCCTTTTAAATAATGACAAAACGGGGAGAAATATAACTAACAAATTACTAAAGCAAAGATGTTTTCAGAAGTATTAAAAGAGCAACTAAGAATTTTTCAGAAGAAAAATCTCCTGTTCAGGGGGAGTTAACAAAGTTGTTTTCAGAAGCTAAGAGTTTCTCAAGGAAAAACCTCTTATTCAGGGGGAGTTTTTCAACTCAACTTATTTATATGAAAAAGAAGGAAAATTTTTCTTACTCAAACTTAAATTTAAATCCTTCTGATATTTGTTAGTCATATCTAATTTATCATCATTAAAAAGGGGGAGAATGTTAGTCTCAAATTTAATTGAAGTATTCAAATTAGACTCAAGACTCATTATCCTTGGTTTTAATGATTAACAAATTAGACTGTATAAAAACAAGTTCTACTAAGAAAGGTATTTTTCTGTGTATTTCAGCAACTCTTATAGAAGCAACTCTCTGAAGTTGATCAACCTGCTGAAGTGAAAAACACTCTAAAGAACTTAAATATGCTGAAGATTTCTCAACCCTCTGATGACGTGTACCAATCTTCTTGCTGAGAAGTCTTACTGAATTCCTGCAACATATTATCTGTCAAATTCAGAAGGCTTTCTGCGCAAAGACTTAAAGGTCTCTAAACGTCTTCTACCATCATCTACAAAAGGAAGTTTTTACAGAGTTCTTTCTGCATCATCGTACACGAAAAAGGAACCTTTGAACCTGCTATGTGTCAGAACCGTACTACCTCTGCACACCTACTTTATTCAAAGACAAAGACTTTCACAAGTTTATCTCTCAATGTCTACTTTCTCAACGATTACTTTTCTGGATGCTATATATAGCTCAATGAAAGGCCTTGAAGAAGAGAGAGCGAGCCATATAGAAAAACCTCACAGAAAGGTGAAACGCTCAAAAAGGAGGATCAAGAAAGCATGAAAAATTAGAGAAGCTCTCCAGAAAGAAAAGAAGAAAAGTCTTAGCAAAAAGAGTGAATCAGCCATATTAAGAGAAAATTCTTTCAAGCCATAACACTCTGTTATAGCTCATGGGAACTATTTTTTTATGGTTCGAAACATAACAAAGGAAGTGGTATTGGTATGTTAATAATATCACCCATAAAAGAAATAACTAAGGTTATGTTTCAAATTCCAGGGAATTGTTCAAATATTGAAATTGAATATGAAGCTCTAATTGCAGGCCTCGAACTTTTGTTAAGTTTTAATGAAACTCATGTTTGTATGAATGGTGACTCACAACTGGTAATCAACCAACTAAAAGGGTTATACAAATCACAACAAGAAAAACGCAAATTAGCGACGACCTACAAATCAAAAATCCATCGCTACAGGCTACGTAGTGACGGCTTAAAGACGACCGCGTGGACGTCACTACAGAGCTCATCGTAAATGCAAGTAGCGACGAGCATAGTATGTCGTCGCTACGTAGAGACAGCTAGGCCGTCGCTGGAGCCATCTCTAAAAACATGGTCATCACTACGTATAACTGTTTTTTTTTTTATATTTTTGTCTAGCGACGACCTTAGTGATGGCCAAGGCCGTGTCTACAGATAATTTTTTTTAAAATTAAATTTATTATTATTTATTTTATTTTAATATTTAAGGTTTAGGGTTTATTATTTATTAATTTTAAAATTATAAAAACAATACTAAATACTATATGAACACATCGACAGAAGAAAATATATATATATATATACATAATATGTTCAAACATAATACAATAAAATTATTAAAAAAACATAATGAAAAAAAATCTATGGCGGCAGCGACGCTGGTGCTGTGGTGGGGTCGACTCCTCATCATCATCCAATGCTTGGTCATCCAGGGCAGCATCATAGTGGGGGTGCGGCTGAGCCTAAGCTTGAGCTGCAACCTGAGCAGCCTGAACTTCCAGTAACTACTGCTTCTGTCGTCGAAAGTCATCTTAACTCATCCTCCAACTCTACAGCCTTCGCTATAGCCTGGCGAGACTTCTGCCTTGCTTCATTTACTTCCTGGCACAACACCTCCTCAGTTGAATGTCGTGACCCGGACCCGTCAGTACTCCCGTGGGTGTGAGCCCGAGACTCTTGAGCGAGGCTGGTCACACTTGGACGAATGTTGGAGGCCAAGTCCTCAGTGCCATAACAACGGCCTCGGGTCTTGCCACCCGTAATATCCCTCTAGATATCAAGCTTGGTGGAGGCATCAATCATAGAGGTGCTCCCCATCTGTGACTCCACCTCCCTCAGGCAATCCTTGTAGTTTATCTGTCTAGGTAAAAGTAAAATTATTTAGTTATATATTCAATTGCATAAATATGAAATTATATAAAAAACACTTATAAAAAATCACTTACATAGGTGGATTGCGCTAAGTCATCTACCCAGCCACCACCCTTTTTAACGTGGATTGCAACAAAGAACTCGTTGAGCTCGACCTCCCGCCCAAGTTGTCGAGCCTATACAGAAAAATTACACAAATTAATTATTTTAACAATAATTAGAAACATAATACAGAAGAGTGTTTGTTTATACATACTATATCCAACGCCACCTCAAGGTGTGCCCTGCGGCCTATGGTGTGGACTGCCCCCTCCCCCCCGCGTTGAGAAGCCCGATTACTCTTGTTACGAGCGAACTTCCCCTTGAATTCCGCAGAGTCCCAGTAGGCCAAAAGACTCTCCCAGGCCTCTTCACCACACCACGTGGGCCTCTTCCCAGCCTTCCGAGTCTTGTTCATCATATCTCGAAGGCGACGAGCAACCCTCTGCTCGTACACCTTCTTGATTTGGGCCTCATGAGAAGGGTCCCAAGTAACTCGGCTCTACAAAATAAAAATAGGGTAAGTTATGACAAATTGACATATCTTAAGAAAAAATTTAAAGTGTTTAGGGTTTATAATTACTGTGAAATCTTCCCACCACGTGTCCTTTACATCCTTCGAGGTGACCTCCCAAAGGTAGTGAGGACCCCGGAATTGAGAACGGGTCGCATGACCAATGGTTGTGATAGGTGGCTTGTTAGCCACCCAATTGGAAAATAAAATATTCAATTATAACAGTTAAAACAATTAAAGATATTATATTAATATTAATTCTAAAGAAGGAAAAAAGATAAACAAACTCACCCATTGCCAAATGGTCTGATAATAACCCGACCTTGAGCGTCTACCTCATGAGGTCGGCTTGAGTTGGCACCCTGGAATCGAGCTGGCTCCCCATCAGACTCATGGTCAGCGTCCCCATCTATCTGATCTTGAGTGTCGTCAGCGTCTATAGCTCGGGCAGAGCGTCCTCCTCCACTGGAGCATCCTGAACTAATCCCAGTGTCGGGATGAACCTCATACCATCGAACTGTGGAGCAGAAGGTGGAGGGGAGGAAGATGAAGAAGATTGGATGCCGTCAGCCGAAGCCGCTGAAGGTAGATGGATGCTCAGGCATCTAATTAGAGTGAGAGATGTTAGTCCTCTTCTTGCATCGCGCGAGCTGCCCGTGCACGTAGCTCGCCCGGAGGGATTGGACCTCCCTCTACTCGATGAGATCTTCTCTCACACCTCTACCACGCATCCTAACACTAATGACTATAAACATTATATAAAAATCAAATAATGATATAAATTAAAATTACTAATTACTAATTACTAATATACTAATAAATTAATAATTACTAATATACTAATTACTAATTACTACTATACTAATAAATTAATTACTAACTGCTATATAAATTATATAAAAATTAATATTATATATATAAATTAAAATTACTAAATATTAATTACTAATATACTAATAAATTAAATCATTACTAATATACTAATTACTAATTACTAAGATACTAATAAAACTAATAAAACAAATTACTAATATATAAATTAAATAATTACTAATATACTACTAAATTAAATAATTACTACTTACTAATAAAACTAATAAACTAATGTACTAATAAAACTAATAAACAAGATGCCTGCTAAAGCAATGTTTAAAACTACTAACCTAATTCCTATATCACATTAATAAACTAATAAAACAAATAAACTATTAATTACAAATAAATTAATTAAAACTATAAAACTTACTTGTTGCGACGCCGTAGAAGGAACGAATGGGGAATAAGCTCTAAAGTCACCTACAGGCAACTATTTTGATTTCTGGTCGGTTCAAAACGATCCTATGAAGGAGGGGAACTTTTTAATCGGTGAGTTTTTTAGAATAAAAAGAGAGAGGAACAGAAACAAAGGGGTGAACATATGGAAGAAAAAGGGAGGGAGGAGGAGGAGGTTGAAAATGTAGGAAGAGAGGAGGGGAAGGGTTTTTGACGCGTACAGGTTTTAACGAGCCGTCGCTACGTTAAAAATTAATTAGCGCGCGCCAAATTTAAATTTTATTTTTAATGTAGCGACGGTAGGCCGCCTACCGCCACTAAGGCCGTCGCTACATTTAAATTTTTTATTTTCAGAAACAAATAAAAAAAATTATTGTAGCGACGACCTGGTCGTCGCTACCGTCGCTAGGTAGTGACGACTTGGTCGTCACTAAGTATTAATTGCACTGAAAAATGCATTTAATGCTGTAGCGACGCGCTACTAGCGACGCCTAATGGTCGTCTCTACAAGGCCGTCTCTAAGTTACGAATTTCTTGTAGTGAATGTTGTAACATTAGATTGGCTAAGTATTTTTTCAGAGTCAAGAGCTTGTTGAATAAGTTTGATGAGTCAATTTTAGAGCATGTACCTCAAATAGAAAATGAATTAGCCAATGAGTTGGCTCAAATAGCCTCAGCGTATAAGATCAAGAGTGATCAATTCGAAAGACTAATTGGAACCAAATAGCTTCTTACAATAAAAGTGGTTCTCAACATTGATGCTTTGAGTACGAATGATTGTAGAAAATCTTTGGTTGAATACCTTAAGGATCCAACAAAATCCATGGGAAGGAAAGTTAAATATAGGGCCCCAATTATACTATTCTAGGAGATGAGTTGTATAAGAAATCGAATGGGGGTAACCTATTAAGGTGCTTGAGTGAAACTGAGGCTTACTTAGCATTGACTGAAGTTTATGAAGGCATTTGTGGAACGCATCAATGATAAGTGTTAAATTAATGCAAAAATCATATTTAATTACAACACTTATCAAGGGAAAAATGGTGAATTTATACCCCAATTTATCCCTTTTTGGCATAAAGTGCGATTCTTGTAATTATTTAAATCAAATTTGAATTTGATGCTATTTTGATAAAGATTCTGTTGATTTTTACAGATAAAAGGCTAAAATTCAAATACATCATCGAGATAACAACGGATAAGGATAGGAATAACACAAGATAAGCTCAAAAAGTGGAAAATCAACAAAGCAGATTCGGAGATCTGCGCTCCACCTGCGCTGAGAGTAAGTGGAGCGCAGGAACACATAATCTAATTTTTAATGGGCCTCAAGTAGAGTCTCAAAATACTGTTAGAACACTATTTATAGGACTATTAGCAGTAAGTTAGATGGAAGAGAGAAGGAGACAGTTAGCAGATCTGGAGCTAGAGAAAAGTGTGACAGTCTCTCTATTGGTTTGTAATGGCTACCATGAGTAGCTAAACTCTCCGATAGGATTGAATGTAGCCGATTCAATCCCTAATTGTATTTTGGATCCTCTTTGTTATTTATTAATCCTTATTTTTATAATATTGGTGTTTTTATTCTATTCTTAATGCTTAGCTTCCGTCTTTGTACCGGAGTTATGATATGATTTTATGGGGCACACTGGGAAGTGGTTTTTTGAAATCAGGAGCGAGTTCCTGAGTGCCTAGGAATAGGGCTCTTGAATTCTGATTGGTGAAAACACTCAATTTGTCACTGTGGGAACCGGGATGAATTGATAGCTTTAACAATTGTTCTTCAATCGGGGCAATTTGTGACAGTGGGAACCTGCATGAATTGTTTCTGAGTATTTCATATCTGTGGGAACCTTTTATGAAATAATATTTATTTGTGTTTTAATATTATAATTATAAATTCATGAATATCATTGGGTTCCAAATACAAGAGGGGTGAGATAGAAGAAGTTCAATCCTGGTTTCCGTAATTTGCTCAACCATATCCGTATTTCCTCTTTCTTATCTTTTATCTTCCCAAACAAACATTCAAATCTGTCATACTTGATAAGTGTGATCACTAGGATTTATCTTTGTACCGTTCCCTGTGGATACAACAACTCTCTTTACTTACTATTATACTATTGTGATATTGGTACGCTTGCCACGATCTCAACAAGTATTTTTGGCGCCGTTGCCGAGGAATAGTGTTTCAAATTTAAATTCTCGGGAGGTCTATCTTATCAAGTTGTAAATATTTTTAAATTTTTCTTTTTCTTTTTCTTTTTCTTTTAAGGAATTTAATTTTTATTTGTTTTATTTTAATTTTTTTAGGATTTTTAATTTTTAGGAAAATTTATTTTTATTTATTTTTATTTTTTATTATTTTGTTCCTCTCTTCAAATCTAACCTTTGTTCAAGCTTTCTGATTTATGCTCTTGCGAGGACATGTGTCTCAAAATCAATTGATATTTGATCCAGAAATAGAAAGGACATCTAGAAGGAACAGTAGTAGAAACATGAGGAGAAGACAAAGAAGAAATCAAGAAGAAAATTTCAACATTCTCTCAAGTGAAGTAAAGAGTGAAGATATGGCTGAAGAAGGACAACCAATCCCACCAAGAAGAGTATTAGGAGACTATGTCATGCAACAAGGGCCACGCTATTTCTCAAGCATAGCTATACCCAATACTGCAAAATCTTTGGAGATGAAGCCAACATTCCTAAGCCTAATTAGCGCCCATCAATTCACAGGATTGGATCATGAAGATCCACATACTCATCTTTCTACTTTTTATGAATTGATTGGTACCATGGGCTTTGAGGAAGGTGAACTTGAATCTGTTTACTTACGTTTATTCCCTTTTTCTTTGATAGGTAAAGCTAAGGAATGGATGAAGTCACATCCCAATCAAAGTCTGACTAGTTGGAGCGTTGTGGAATATAAATTCTTGAAAAGATTCTTTCCACCATCTTGCTATATCAAGCCCAAGTCAGATATCTCCATATTCAGGCAAGGAGCAGATGAACCATTATGTGAAGCCTGGGAGAGATTCAAATCTTTGTTGAGAAAGTGTCCCAACCACGGTCTCGAGGATATTGCACAACTAAACATCTTTTGCAATGGACTCAGACCTGACACAAAGATGCTCATAGATGTTGCAACAGGAGGCACAATTATAACGGTGGATGCAGAACATGCCATTAGAATAATTGATAATTTTGCACTAAATGATCAGCAAGCTCAACATGGGAGACGACCAGTGCAGAAGAAGGGAGTGTTAGAGCTAAACAGTAATGATGCTCTCTTAGCTCAGCAAAAGCTCATTTCTCAACAGTTAGAAGCACTTACCAAGCAGATGAATACACTTCCTCAACAGTTGCATGTAGTACAGTCTCATCCAAACTCATCCTAATGGTCATTGTTCGTATCAAGACATCCAAGAGGAGCAAGTCAACTATATGGGCAATCAAGAAAGGTCAGAAAATTTCTCCAACAATCAATATTCAAATAATTATTCACAAGGTTGGAGAAATAGTCAGAACAACAACTCTGGATGGAGACAAGATATAGGGAATTTCAATAGGCAAACCCCTTATCTGCAGCAACAGCAACAAAGCTACAATCCAATGAATGACAGGTTGTCAAAACTGGATGAAAAAATTAATGCCCTTATACAGTCTTTTCAAGCCTATAAGAAGAATACAGACACAACCCTCAGGCTTGTAGAGACACAAGTTGGCCAGTTAGCAAAGGATATAGCAGAACACAATAGGGGACAATTTACTGCTAACACCCAAACAAATCCCAAAGAGCAATGCAATGCAGTTACTACAAATAGTAACATATCAGAGGGGAGTGATTTGGAGGACAAATTAACATCTGAAGAGGAGCTGCTAGAAGAGGATATTGTTGAAAAATGTTTTCAATCAGATACAGATCAAGAGGAAGTTGATGAGAAGGTAGAAAAGTAAAATGGGATCTACAAACCAAAGAAATCATTAGATCCAGACAGATTCACTATACCAGTCACTGTTGGTACTCTACCAGTCACAAAGGCGTTGCTAGACCTTGGGGCTAGCATCAATCTGATGCCTTTATCTTTGTTCAAAAGACTGGGTGATTTAAAGGTCAAACCTGCAAATGCAGCCTTACTATTTGCAAACAAGTCCACATCATATCCTTATGGGATAATTGAAGTTTTTCCTCTAAAAGTGGACAAGTTTGAGTATCCAGTAGACTTTGTGGTGATGGATATGGAGGAGGATATTGATGTCCCCTTAATTCTGGAAGACCTTTTATGAAAGCTATCAAGATGGTCATTGATGTTGACAAAGGAAGATTCAAACTGAGCTCTCAAGATGAGAGTATTGTCTTCCATCTGGACAGAGGGATTTCCAAACAAACTGAGCCACCAGATGAACTGATGCTAGATCCTACTGATGGGATCTGTCGTACTCATTTTGAACCATAGCTGCAAGGAATAAAAAGAAGAGGAACTGACTGCCAAAATGTTCCTAAGTATCAAGGAAAGTAAGCCTTCAAGAATCCTCAGAGGAAGCCTATAAGAAGGAAGAAGCACCTGCAGGAATCCATGGTGGAATTCTGTTTCAAAAAGCGACAAAGAACAACATCATCTGATGATGAAGAAGAAAGTGAAGAAGCTAAGGACAAAGCAAAATGGTGGTATGGAGGATGGATATCAGCCAGTGAAAAATCTGATTCCACCATCATTTTCTGAATGAAACCTCCTTGAGTAAAACAGGCGTCAAGCTATATGACGTTAAACGAGCACTTCCTGGGAGGCAACCCAGTGTTTTAAAGTTTTTAAATTTAAATTATTTTCAATTTGTTTTTATATTTTGTTTGATAGTTAGGATTTTTTTTTGGAAATTTTGAGAATGGAGTTAGTTTGAGGAAAAGAAAAAATAAATGTTTTAATCAGTATGAAGTAGAAGAATAAAGTTACAGTTGGCTATGTCAGAATATGCTTCAAAGGACTTAAGGTCCTTGAAACGGTGAGGGTCAAAAGCTGGATCCCTCTGGGGGGCCTTCCCCTTGGCACCCCCTGTGCCCTGTCGAGGAGAACTAGGGGCACTGACATTCTTTGTGCGAACCATCTGCAAAAGAGAGATAAATCAAGATTATTTATGCATCATAATATTTAATTATTCAAAATCAAGAAATTAAATGGCCAATTTAATTCCAAAAAATTAGAATAAGTAACCAAACAATTGTGCATAAAGTCTGATTTTATTAGTTACCCATTAATGCCGATTAATTAATTAAGACATGCTAAAGTGATCAATTAAAGCAATCCTAAACAATCCTAATCAGGCAAAAGTGAGAATTCAACTCAGGCTCAAAAATCATGTCATCAGTAACATGCAATAGGGCATAATTAATTTTTATTAAGCATGCAAAAATATCAGGATATCATAAGCATACATGCATCAACAAAATTAATTTGCAGAAATCATTGAGCACTTTCAAAACTACCACCAAAGTAAACAAAATATTCCACAAAGGATCCTAACCACATGCAAACTATTTTTAAGCATTTATAATCAATCATTTTCTTCCTAAAGGGTCCTAAACTCGTAAACTTCCTATCCTAAAGCTATGCTCAAATAAAGCGAAAAATAAAAATTCCAATCGGTTAGAAAGAAAGAAAACTATAACGACATACCTGATATGAAGTCGAAAACTGAAAAGGAGGTTGTATGTGTGAGAAACAGGAAAGAAAAGGTAAGGAATCTCAGAGAAAACGAAAGCAAGGAAGTGGAGGGAAGTTCGAATCAAATTTTCGAATTTAAGGGACGTTTTCCTTCGTTTCACCCTGCGTTATAGCGCAGGGTGGACGCGCGTCACCATAGAAGGTGAAGCGTGTCGCTGCGCTTCACCACTGCGCTATAGCGCAGGGTGAAGCGCAGAATCCAGAGAGTCAATTAGTTCCAGTAACTTCTGCGCTTCATTCTGCGCTTCATCCTGCGCTATAGCGCAGGCTGCAACGCAGATATCAGTAACTCTCTGCTTCTGCTACTCCTACCTAATTTCATGCATTCTTTAATTTATATCCCCAAATTTACTGTTTCATATTCTCACAGGTAATTCCTAAGACTCAAAATTACTGAAAAATAAATAAAAAAAATAACAACTAAAAACTCACAAACACTGGGTTGCCTCCCAGGAAGCGCTTGTTTAACGTCTGCTAGCTCGACGCCTGGTTATGTAATCTCTTTATAGTGGCCTCAATTGGAGGATGATGTTGGTCTCCATGCCAGTTATACCTTTGAGCTCCCATCCTCCATGCCAATCAGTGACTCTTCCTTCATGGTCACTATCGTCTTCGGTGTTTGATGTTGATCACTTTTTTCTCCTGAACTTGAATTCCTAGATGGATTCTGGATTTTTTACTCTCATTCTCGGCTTCCTCAGAAATCTGGAGCCTTGCAGTGGTGAAGAATTTTGAGTAGTGGGATTGTTTTATTGTAACGGGGGTATTCCCCTATCAATATGAAACACAATGGTTTCATCCTTTGTACCCATTGTATACTTCCCTTGATCAACATCGATAATCATTTGAGCAGCCTTCATGAATGGTCTTCCCAATATAAGGGGACATCAGTATCCTCCGCTGCTGTCTCTGCAACGTAAAAATCTACCATATATGCAAATTTATCTACTCTTATTTCAATATCCTCAAGTATTCCATGCAAGCTTTGAGCAGATTGATTTGCAAGAATTAGTTTCACATTAGCAGGCTTGACCTTCACATTACTCAACTTATTAAAATACGATAGCGGCATCAAATTGATGCTCGCTCCAAGATCCAATAAAGCATAAGTTGAGGGTAGATTACCAAGAGATATGGGTATAGTGAATCTACCTGGGTCAAGTGACTTACTTGTGACTAAGACCTTCTCCTCTTCTGAGGGGGTTAAGGATTTACTGACAATCATAGGTTGATTTCCAGTTTTATCTAAGAAAGCATATTTAAGATGCGATGGAAGTACCTTTAATTCCAGCTTCTGACTATCAGTATCCTTCTCCTTGGGCAACTCTTCAATTGTTGTTTCACCAGGTGGAAGTGGTGGAGAGCCGTCCAGGGTCCTTATGTATTCATCTTCTTCCTCTTTAGCAAGGAGATCCTCCATTCCTGTCAGAACTGTTGCTAAAGGGTCTGTACTGATCAACTTTTGTTGCTCGACTGAAGAGTTCTCTAGTACTTCCAGCTGATGACACTGATGTTTCTCCATGGGGTATTGCATTGCATCGAAGACATTAAAAATCACCTCATCATCTTGGACTCTCACCTTTAAGTTTCCATCATCCACATCAATGATTACCTTTGCAGTCTTCATAAAGGGTCTGCCAAGTAAAATTGGAACTTCAGCATCTTCTTCCATATCCATGATGACAAAGTCTACCGGAAAGATGAATTTATCCACTTGGACAAGTACATCTTTTGCAATCCCAAATGGTACCTTTATGGATCTGTCAGCTAGTTGCAAAGTCATTCTGGTCGGCTTCACATGAGGGACTCCTATGCGCTTGAGTATAGTCAGGGGCATCAGATTGATGCTAGCTCCCAAGTCGAGCAAGGCTCTTCCCACTGCTAGATTTCCAATGGTTATTGGAATGGTGAAGCTCCTAGGATCTTTTGCTTTTAGAGGTAAGGATCTCTGAATAATAGCACTACAACTAGCTTCCAATTCTATTGTCTCCTCAGGGATCTGTCTCTTCTTGGTCAAGATATCCTTCATGAATTTAGAGTAAAGCGGCATTTGCTTCATGGCTTCCAATAAAGGAATCTTGATTTCCAACTTCTTCATAGCATCTAGAAAGTTGAAGAGCTCCCTATCTTGGCTCTTTTTGGTGGGGATCCTGGGATAAGGTAACTCTCTATGAGGGAGCTCTGGTGAAGGCTCTTGAGCCTTTGATTCTTCCTGGCTTCCTGATCCCTCTTCTTCCTTCTCAGCTTCTTGCTCTTTCCTTTCCAAGACTTGCTTTTCTGCTGATAGATTGTCACCAATACCCTTTCCTATCTCTTTACCACTTCGAGTGGAGATTGATTTTCAAACTGATTGTTGCTCATCGAATTATTTTCGGATCTCCTCCACTTGCTTGGCTAGATGAGTGAATGTTGATTGCATTAATTCCTTACTGGCTATCATTTCCAGAGTCAATTTATTTAGTTTTTCTTCATTTCTGGAGTTGATGTCCGGTGTGGTATTGTTGCTGTGATTGAGATTGTTGGGTTATGTATCACGACCTCCTGTGCTGTTCAGGAAGCAAACCTGTTCTGTTATGACTTTAGGATACGAACAATGTCCATTAGGGTGATTTCCCTTACAAAAATCACATACCATTTTTGCGGGTATGTCACAAACAGATTGAATGATCTGCTGTTGTTGGATGAGCAATTGTACTTGCTGACTTAACTTCTCCATTTGTTCCAAAACTTTGACAGATTCATGCTTAGATGGCTCTTCAGTCTGAATTGGTTGTTCCCAGCATTGATCTTGCCGATTGCTGAGTGCACACTTGTCAATGACTGTGCGTGCTTGCTCCACCTATGCTGCTAGAATCGAACCATCTGCTGCAGGGTTTAGAAAGGACTTGCATTTCGGCTTAAGCCCATGATAGAAGAAGTTAAGTTGAGTAATATCATCAAAGCCATGCCCTGGGCATGTGAACAATAGTGACTTGTATCTTTCCCAGGCTACACAAAACTGCTCACTGTCTCCTTGCTTGAATGTTGATATGTCTGCTTTAGCTTTGATATAATGCTCCATAGGAAAGAATCTTCTTCTAAATCTCTCTTCAACTTCTTTCCATGTGGTGAGGCTTTGACTAGGATGGAATGTTAACCATTCTTTTGCCTTACCTGAAAGGGAAAAAGGAAACAAATGTAAGTATGCAACCTCTTTATCTTTTTCCTCAATTCCCATCAAACCGACAAAGTCAATGAATTTGGTAAGATGAGTATTTGGATTCTCGTGCTCTAAGCCTGAAAACTGGTGACTTTGAATGAGATTGACGTGAGAGAACTTGAATTCCAAGGCCCTTGTGGTTTTGGGAATGGCAATGCTAGAGTGATATCGCATTCCCTGCTGTGATACATAATCTCCCAAGGTCCTTTTAGTGCCCTCCATCTTTGCTTGTCACCTAGCTAATAGACTAAGAAGCAAAAACGTAAGTGTGTAAGAAAAAAAATTAAAAACAAAATTATGTACACTTGATAAATGGACCTCAGGGTTCTACACAAATTAGAACCGTTCCCCGGCAACGGCGCCAAAAATACTTGATGGGTTTCTGGCAAGCGCACCACAAATCCAGCAGTATAATAGTAAGAAAGAGTATCGTATCCACATGGAACGGTTATTTATGTAGAACGAAATCGTATTTATCAAGAGAAAACACAATTTAGAGAGTATAATTGCAGAATGATAAAGAGAGTAGATGATTAATTGGAATTAGAAAGGTAGAGTTAGAGACACTTTACTTGGATCAGGATTGGATTTCATCTCATCACACCCATTGTGCATATAAAGACTATCTATTATTTTAAGTTTATTCTATAATAATGTAGACAAACTTTATTGCTAAGGCCCCTCGCTAGTGACCTTAACACTCAAGGATAAATTATGCGGGATCTCCCAGGCGATAGATTTATCTCGGCTTATTTCGCTCTCTTTTATTCAGTTTGTAAAGAATTAGACGATAAACGAGGCCTAGTGCTGTAGACGCGCCTTCGCTCCAGTACTGTCACTACCTTATACTCATTAGGACACGCCTATGTTCGGATCCTGGATTGACAACCCCCTAATTCTTTGCTACCGATTACTAAGTCCTATTGGTCGAATGCTCCTCCACTTAGAGTACTCACACTACCCCTCACTCATTAGTAAACATCCCTTTTCGGCCGTCAGTAGTAACCGAGTATTCTTATTCAATCAGAGAATGAGTTTCCTATGTCTAGGCTCCCCCATCCTCACTCCTAGTAATAACTGCTTTAGTTAAGACTAACCTATAACTCCAGACGCAAGCGTGGGAATTAGGAATAAGCACAGAATAAGACATACCACTATTATAAATAGGGAGCTCATTGAAATAATAATATAGAATTTATATACACTCAAGGATAGAATCAATTACATCCAATCCTACTGGAGAGTTAACTACATGAAGTAGCCATACAAACCATCGAAGACGTTGTCACCATCTTCAATCCTCGTGAAAGCGCTCCTCCTCTCCTACTCTAAACTTAGCTTTGATACATAATCACTGAATTACAATGACTATCTATCTCGCTAACCAACTAACTCCATTGGCTGACGCAAGAGGTTCCTATTTATAGATTAGGAAAGACAAAGCAAATTTGGGAAGAGATCCTCTTAAAAACGGCAACTGGGAAGCTATCTGCGTGTTCTGCGCTTCAAGCTGCGCTACAGCGCAAGCTGTAGCGCAGGTTCCAGAGAGTTGCGCTTCACCTGCGCTATAGCGCGGGGTGAAGCGCAGCTAGCGTCCTGCAGCTTCAACTTTCCTCTTTTATTTGTTGATCTCTCCCCGAGACTGGTTTTCACGCGTTTGCCTTTCCTTGTTTCCCCTTATTTTCTGATATCTTTATATTTATTGTGCAATCCTTGTTTATTTGGGAAGCTTGTCTGCAATATCTTTGATTGATTGGCTCTGATCTCCTCATTAATGATTCAAATCTTCTTCAAATCTTTAATTAATTGTCTTCAATCAATCTACAATCTTGTATAAATCCTCCTCATTTAATGCCATTTAATCTCTGAATTAAATCTTTGCAATAATCCTGCAAAAATCAACAATAAATCTATTAAAATAGCATCAAATTCAAAACTAGGATTAATAAATACAAATTAGTAAATATTAAATAAAAAGGGATAAAAATGGGGTAAAATTATCATTTTGTCCTTGATAAGTGAAATAAAATATATACTAATTTATCAACTATTTTTCACTTATCAGCAGGCTACCACGATTTTCAAGAAGGACCTGAAGAGCATTACTCAGATGTGGATGGTCCTAGTGTTGGCTAACATCAAGACAACCAACCATGTGTCAAACATTATTATTGAGACAACACATTTCATCTATTGTGTCTTGACTGGCCAGGATATTGATATCTCAGACAGTGACAGCCGTGGAGCGTCGCAGTGCACATTCCAGGATCAGCTTAGGATTCCCTGCGCTTATCATTGCATTATGCCGATCTCAGGGGATTGTTGTACACCCCACCGCTCCTATCAAGACCCATATGACTAAGGGGTACATTGAGGCCAGCTGCATATCACAGGAGGAGTTGGACCCACCTCCAGAGCCAGAGCAGCCACCACAGCAGCAACAACCACCACCCGAGCCTCAGGAGGAACCATTGCAGCCACCTTCAAATGGCATTCCACAACACTTGTGGAATTAAAACCTATGTCAGCAGAACATAGCTGGTCACCGGGGGATGATGTACATGCATCATATACTATTCCACAACCTGCAGGACCCCTTTCCTGTCATGCCACCTGAGCAGTTTAGAGATTATCTACAGTGGCCTGGGGATAGGCCTGTTGTTCCGAGAGGAGGTGGAACAACAGTAGCTGGAGATGGACATGGATAGGTTGAGGACATCCAGGATGCAGAGGATGAGGATTGACCTTGGTGTTTTTCTTTTCTTTTTCTTTTTCATTTCATTTTCTCTTTTCTTATTTTTATTTTTTTCTTTTATTTCTTTTCTTTGCATTTGATCTGTACTGTATCTATTATATCACTCAAACATCATTACTATGCAATATGGATTTTTAGGATCATTTTTTGTTGTTATTTTAGTAATTTAGGATTTTTGTTTTTCCTTTTTTAGGATTTAGGAAATAGGGATTTAAGGAATTCAATTTCAAATCTTAAAACTAGGCAGCCTAACCAACTGAACTAGGAAAGAGAAAGGAATTTTGTGATTGAATCCATAATCAGTTAGGATTAGGATATTGTGCAAGAGAATGTATCAAGGTAGTTAATTAATTTCAATGGTGACTTTATCAAGGAAAATTAGCCAAAAAGCCAGTGAGTTGAGAGACTAAACACTTTGAGAGTTTTCACCATTGCTTGTCAACTGCTATTGATTGAGTTTCTAGATTTTATTTTGCACATGAAAAACATGGAAGTGATCAAGGCAACTTCTATTTATGAAATAATTGCTCAGTGCCAAAAAGCCAACCCATGAAAAAAATTCAATTTTTTTTGTAACCCATTTGAGCTTTAATATTTCTTTTCTTATGCACCCCAGCCAGTTTAATGTCTATATCATGTCCCTTGCACACTTGGGATAGAGAGCATAGGTGCAATTCTGATAGAATGGGTGATTGGTTGGTTATCTGAAAAGTGCAAAAACAGGCACAAGCAAGCAAGGAATTCACTCCCTCAAGTATATAAAAGGGTGTATAGTACAAAGTTGAATAAAGAAGGGAGTGAATTACCAAACAAAAAAAGGCCAATCGAATGATACAAGTCAAGAATGTAATGGAGAATTGAGAGAAAGTTTGAGAAATGGTGAAACCGCAAATATGCTCTCTATTCTAGTGTTTCTTTGAATATCCAGATAAACCATGATTTCTTGATAGCCAAGCCTCATTACAACCTGAAAAAGACCTTTTGATCCATGTTGACCACGTACATGATTATTAACTGGAAACGACTATCAATTTTAGTTGTTCAACTGCAATGAAAAATTTGAGAGAAACACTTACCTGTGAGAATGAGAGAAAATTCCTTGATTTATCACTTATTGTTTTGATTACTGCTTTTGAAAAGTTTGAATGCATTTTTCTCTTGATCTGATTGATGAATGGAGTCACCACTTAGTTCTGATTTTCAATCTGAAATTTGGAAAGTGACAGTTGTCTAGCAAGGGATTTTGAATTTGTCTCCTTATTAGTCAGGACCATAAATGGGGATTGAAGTCAACTATATGTAAAAGATTTTCTTGCTTGAGGACAAACAAGAAGCTAAGTTGGGGGGAATTTGATAAGTTTTAAATTAATGTAAAAATCATATTTAATTACAACACTTATTAAAGGCAAAATGGTTAATTTATACCCCAATTTATCCCTTTTTGGCATAAAGTGCGATTCTTGTAATCATTTAAATCAAATTTGAATTTGATGCTATTTTGATAAAGATTTTGTTGATTTTTACAGATAAAAGACTAAAATTCAAATACAGCATCGAGAGAGCAGCAGATAAGGATAGGAACAACACAAGATAAGCTCAAAAAGAGGAAAATCAGGAAAGCATATTTGGAGATCTGCGCTCCACCTGCACTGAGCGCAAGTGGAGCGCAGGAACACGAAATCTAATTTTTAATGGGCCTCAAGTAGAGTCTCAAAAGCCCGTCAGAACACTATTTATAGGACTATTAGCAGTTAGTTAGATGGAAGAGAGAAGGAGACGGTGAGCAGATCTGGAGCTAGAGAAAAGTGTGACAGTCTCTCTATTGGTTTATAATGGCTACCATGAGTAGCTAAACTCTCTGATAGGATTGAATGTTGTCGATTCAATCCCCAATTGTATTTTGGATCCTCTTTGTTATTTAAGAATCCTTGTTTTTTATAATATTGGTGCTTTTATTCTATTCTTAATGCTTAGCTTCCGTCTTTGTATCAGAGTTATGATATGATTTTATGGGACACACTGGGAAGTGGTTTTCTGAAATCAGGAGCGAGTTCCTGAGTGCCTAGGAATAGGGCTCTTAAATTCTGATTGGTGAAAACACTCAACGGGATGAATTGATAGCTTTAACAACTGTTCTTCAACCGGGGCAATTTGTGACAGTGGGAACTTGCATGAATTGTTTCTGAGTATTTCATATCTGTGGGAACCTTTTATGAAATAATATTTATTTGTGCTTCAATATTATAATTATAATTTCATGAATATCATTGGGTTCCAAATACAAGAGGGGTGCGATAGATGAAGTTCAATGCTGGTTTCCGTAATTTGCTCAACCTTATCCATATTTCCTCTTTCTTATCTTTTATCTTCCCAAACAAACATTCAAATCTGCCATACTTGACAAGTGTGATCACTAGGATTTATCTTTGTACCGTTCCCTATGGATACGACAATTCTCTTTACTTATTATTATACTGCTGTGATATTGGTACGCTTGCCAAGATCTCAACAACCAAGCGAGAGAAAAAATGAGGTGGATATTGCTAAGGTATTGTTACTATTTATCAACTATGTTAAAGGATTGTTATGAATATGCAAAAGGGTGTGAGCAATGCCAACAACATGGCCACATTCAACACGTGCCAGCAACTAAGTTACATTCAATAATAAAGCCTTGGCCCTTTCGAGGTTGGGCTTTAGACCTAATAGGATAATCCATCCACCATCTTCAAAAGGTCAAAATTTCATTCTTGTAGGGGTTGATTACTTCACCAAATGGGTAGAAGCAATACCTTTGAAAGATGTGGGACAGAAAGAAATCATCGATTTTGTGGAAGAACACATAATTCATAGGTTTGGTATTCCTAAGACTATAACCACTGACCAAGGGATTATGTTCATTTGAAGGAAAGTGGTACAATATGCAGTGTCAAGGAAAATCAAATTACTTGCCTCAACCCCTTACTATGCCCAAGCTAATGGCCAAATCGGGGCCACAAATAAAATTTTGATTTGTCTAATAAAAAAGCATATAGGACAAAAGCCTCGAAATTGGCATGAGACACTTAGTCAAGTCCTTTGGGCCTACCGAACATCTCCTAAAGATGCCATTAATTCGTCTCCATATAAGTTAATTGATAAGTGAAAATTAGTTGATAAATTAGAGTACTTTTTAGTTCACTTATCAAGGATAAAATGATAGTTTTGCCCCAGTTTAATCCCTTTTTATTAAATATTAGATAAATTGTATTTATTAATCTAAGATTTGAATTTAATGCTATTTTGATAGAAATATTGCTGATTTTTGCAGGATATTGCAAAGATTTGATTTGAAGGATAGATAGCATTAAATGAGGGAGATATCTGCAAGATTTGAGATTGATTGAAAACATTTAATGAAGATTTGAAGAAGATATAATACAATTAATGAGGAGATCACTGCTAATCAATCAAGGATTCTACAGACAAGCTTCCCAAATAAATCAAAGATTGCTCAATAAATGCAAGGATTTTATCAAGAAAAGGGAAACAAGGAAAGACAAATCTGCCAAAACCAGTCTCGGGGAGAGATCAAGATTAAAAAGAGAAAGTTGGAGCTGCAGGACGCTACCTGCGCTTCACTTGCGCTATAGCGCAGGGTGAAGCGCAAACTCTCTGGAAGTTGCGCCCCATCCTGCGCTGTAGCGCATCCTGGAGCACAGGTCACGCTGATTTGCTCCCTGTTGCCGTTTTTAGATAGATTTCTCCCCAAATTGCTTTGTCTTTCCTTAGTCTATAAATAGGAACCTCTTGTGCCAAATCCAGTGTGCACGATCATTGTAATTCAGTCTTATTTCAGTGATAATGTACCAGAGCTAAGTTTAGAGTAGGAGAGGAGGAGCGCTTCACAAGGATTGAAGATGGTGACAGCATCTTCGGTGGTTTGTATGGCTACCTTGTGTAGTTAACTCTCCATTATGATTGGATGTAATTGATTCTATCCCTAAGTGTATGTAAACTCTATATTATTATTTACTGAGCTCTCTGTCTATAATATTGGTAATCTTATTCTGTACTTAATTCCTAACTTCTACACTTGCGCCAGAGTTACAGGCTAGTTTCGACTAGGATTGAGTTTGGGGGAGCCTAGACATAGGAAACTCAACCTCTGAGTGGATAAGAGGACTCGGTATCCAGGGTTCCTTTACGGGGGCGTTGCTTATAATTGATGGGTAGTGTGAGTACTCTAATGAAGGGCGTTCCAATATGTTAGGCATGGTTTTTGAATTACCGATAGCAAAGGATTAGTTGATTGTGAATCCCGGAAGCGAGAGGTGGGTATATCTAATGAGCGATGGGTAGTGACAGTACTCTAGCGAAGGTATATTTCATTTGGTAGGCCCCTTATTTCAATTAAACCTTTACAAATTGAACCAAAGAGAGCGAAATAAGTCGAGGGTAAGTCTGTCGCCTGGGAGAGCCCGCATGGATTACCTTTGAGAGTGTGAGGCTGCTGGTAACTCGGGGTCTTAGCAATAAAGTTTATCTACAGTATTATAGAGTAAACCTAAAATAATAGATAGTTTTTACATGCACAAATGGTGCGATGAGATGAAATCCAATCCTAATCCAAGTGTCTCTAACTCTTCCTTTCAAATTCCATTGATATTTAATCTATTATTTACAATTCCGCAACAATATTGTCAAACCATTGTTTCTCCTTGATAATTACGTCACAGTCTACATAAACTGACTGTTCCCTGTGGATACGATACTCTTCTTACTATTATACTACTGGATTTTTGGTTTGCTTGCCAGAAACCCATCAAGTATTTTTGGTGACATTGCTGGGGAACAGTTTCCAATTCGTGTAGAACTTGGAGGTCTAATTATCAAGAATATTTATCTTAGGATTTCTTTTATTTATTATTCTTATTATTTTAGGAAATTTTATTATTTAGGAAATTTATACTTTTTTTTATACTTTATTATTTTATTTTGATTATTTTCTTTTAAAAAAAAATTAAATATTTAAAAAAATAATAAAAATTATTTTTATTATTATTTTGTTCCTCTTTCCTGAGCTAACATTTGTTTGAGCTTCTTGAATTGTGAAAGACAAGTGTCTCAAGAGCAATTGAGAGAAGTGACCAAATAGAGAGAGAAAAAGGGCAAGGAGACAAATTCAAGACTCTCCATAATTTAGGAAATTTGAATTATTTTTAGGAAATTTATAGTTTTTCTATTTTTTATTTTTCCACACTTACCTTTTTTAAGTTTCTTGTTTATGTTTTTTAGAGGCCAGATGTCCCCCAATCAATTATAACTTGAAGCGGAAATAGGAAGCACATCAAGGAAGAACAAAAGTAGAAACAAGGAAAGGAGACAAGGGAGAAGTCGAGAAGAAAATAAAAATATTTTATTTTTAATTATTTTATTTTAATTATTTTTTCTTAAAAAAATTATTATTATTTATTATTATTATTATTTTGAAAAACAAATAATAAATAAATAAATAAATATTTATTATAAAAAAAATATATTTTTTTGTTATTTTGTTTTTCTCTTTGTTTGAGCATCTTAATTATTTCTCTTGAGAAAACAGGTAACAGAAAAAGGGGCAGAGCTCAAGGAGACAATTTCAACACTCTCTAATCACCCAAGAAGAAGAAGGGACAAGCTCAAGGAGACAATCTCAACACTCTCTGTTCTACCACCCCAAGCGAAGTAAATGTCAAATGGCTTATGAATGGCAAAATCAACCAAGGAGAACCCTTGGAGATTATGTTAGGTGGCAAGAACCAAGTTACTCCTCCCATGCACCGATTCAAGGTAACTTCTCTAATTACAACAATTATTCTAACAATTTTTCACAGGATTGGGGAAGTTACCAGAATCAGAATTGTGGATGGCACCAAGATGATGTTTCACTCCGTATGCAACCTTCTTTTCAACAGCAACAAAGTTATTCTTCACACCAACAAAGATACTCAAAATCTGATTTGTTTTTGGAAGAACTCAATGACGACAATATACGATTTCAGAAGGAGAGAGAAGAAGCAAGAAGAAAAAATGATGCTTTGATAGCACAACTAGCAGAACAAAGGGAATTGCTTGCTGAGTTAAGACTTTAGAAGGAAAGAGAAGAAGCAAGAAGGAACACTGATACCTTGTTGGAGCAATTAACAGAAACAGGAGCCAACCAACAGTCAGAACAAATCTCAGTAAGGCATTCAGATAGTGACGATGATATTGAAGACAAGTGGGACGAATATATACAATTTAAGCAGTATTGTGAAAGAGAAGGGCTTACCGTTGGCCTCGTACTAGATGAGATACACAATATGATCAACTGTTGGAACAAGCAATCTTCAGAAAATGCAGTACCGAACCCCGAAGAGCAGTGTGATGACATTGTTCAGCTGACAGGGGAGGAAATCAATGACAATCTGGCTGATGAAGAAGAAAAAGTAAAAGAAGAAGAGGAAACTGAAGGAAAAGCTAAAGAAAGGGAATCAGAAGAAGCTGATGAAGAAACAAAAGAAGAAGGTGCAGCAGAATTAGAAGAAGAAGATGGAGAGGATAAAACAGAAAAGATGGTTCTTGAAGAAGAGGCTGACTGTGAAAGGGAGAAAGAGCACAACACATATGAGGGTGTACATGATCAAGAAAAAGAGAAAAGAGTGAACGGAGAGATGGTGAATCAATACCCGAGGAAGGAAGGGAAGTGGTATCAAGATCAAAGACCTTGCCTTATCCAACCAGTCCTCCAAAGGAAGATCAAGAAAGGCATGGTACAAGTGATAAACCTTCCAGACCTCACAAAACAAAGGCCTGCGATCACACTGACCAGGACAAGGCAAAAAGAAGAAAAGTCAAGCTAGAATCAAATTTAGAGCCTAAAGCCAGATTGAAGATCAAGTTGTCAGGTGTGTTCCATATCAAAGACCCTTGCGAAGCAAAGGAGTTAAGAGCAATCAACTGTGAATCATCTAAGCTTCAGGAAAAGAAGACTCGTGCACATGGGAGCAAGATAATAAAGAAAAGAAGAGTCAAGCCAAGGGAGTCAAAAGCATGGTCTAATTCCAGAAAGAAGCCCAAATGGTCAAAGTCAGTTCACACTAGAGGTTTCTCCAAGGCAAGATTATGGGGAGGTTTACACGCCAGAAAAAGGAAGGGTGCAGCTCACAGGCTCATAAAAATATTTCAGTTTCAGCCACCTTGAGAGAACAGGCGTCGAGCTATTAAACGTTAAACAAGCGCTTCCTGGGAGGCAACCCAGAGATTTTTAAGTTTTCAATTATTTTCAGTTTTATTTTATTTTCTTGCTGTTAATTAGGATTTTTCATTTTTTAGGATTTAGGAAATTTTCAAAATTGATTGGAATAAGTTTGTGGAAAATAAAATTTTTAGAAAAAATAGGAAGTAGCAGAAAACGTGACTGAAAATTGCAAAATTGCATTCTATTTTCTGCGCTTCAACCTGCGCTGTAGCGCAGATATGCAATTTTAGTCACTGTATTCTGCGCTTCACTTGCGCTGTAGCGCAGGGTGAAGCGCAGGATACGAAATTTAAAAAAAACTTCTATTTCTCATGTGTTGTTTCTCTACTTCCTAAGCTCTTCTTTTCAATCTTTCCACTCACAAACCTCCATCAATTTTGAAACTTTCAGTTAAGTTTTCTTTAATTGTTACCAATAGAAATCTTCATTTACTCTATTTGCACTAGGGCTGTGCATAATAACTGGTTCTTTGGGTCCAAACTGCATCCAAATCCATAACCATTTTATATAATTGGTTATTTAGAAAAAAAAATTACCCAATCTATTTGAATGTAAAAACCGGATATATTTATATCCACTTTTCATAACCGGATATATTTTAATTTAAAAACGGATTAAAATATGTCTAAAACAGCAAAGCAAACCGCATCACCATAGCAAACTTCTTTAGCTCAGCTCTCTAGTTGCATTTTTCTTTTCACAGTGATACCGAAATCGATGAACCCTAACCCCCAATCTGAGACCGAAATTGATGAACCCTAGTTCCTAATCCCCAATCTACAAGAGCCCCATTCCTAGTTCCTGATCCTAATTCACTCTAATCGAAATCGTGTTTAGGGTCGTGTTTTGCTTCTGCTTCTTGTCCGCCATCTCCGCCGCAACTGCCTTCGCCGTCGCGTTTTGCTCCTGCTTCTGGGTCGCGTTTTTGTGCGTTATTCGTTAGTTTCGAAGACTCAAGGGAGTTGAGTGATTCTCAGATCTGGATACTCTACCTAGATTTTTTCATCGTCACGGTATATGTCTAATCTGATTCTGCTTTCATTTCTTTTCCTTAATACTATGTTTCTGTAATATGGAAAATTTTAAATTTTAAGTAGCAGAGTCAAGGATGATTCATTACATGCTTTGTTATATCCTCATCAAGACTTTTAGCCTTTTCCAGAAGCTCCTCCTGCCAACGCCAATGGGGGAAAAAGTAGTAAAAAATTTCCATTATTATATATTTAAGCAAAATCAATTCACATTTTATATGTTGTGTCAAGATATAGTGAAGGAATGACTGTAAACTATACTGTGAGAATTTTAACAGTCAAACTGCTACAAGAACTAGCAAGAAATGTGATTTCTAATTACACTGAATTTCAATGATTTTTAATTCCTATTTCAGATAGTCGTCCTTCAAAAGGTAAACCACTTTTTTCTTCATATACCAGACAACTTACAACAATTAATTTTAGGAGCAAGCCGCTTTTCACATTTTGCTGCAAATCTTCACATTCTTGCTGTAAATAAAACAACACAATAAGTATTCTAAGAGAATGAAAGAGTTAATAGAATGTATTTTCACTGAATGGTCTTATAATTTCTATATAGCTGAATCTAGAAACACGCCCTCTTTCTCTCTAGATTTGTATCTGGTATCTAACAGAATTTGCTACTTAGCTAATTCCTTATTATCTCACAGCTAATTAATATTATTAGAGACAGTAGCAGAGCCAAAAAGATAGGTATTTTAGATGATTTTATAAGTTTTTCTTTAACAGCTTTGTCCAATTTCTCCTTTGTTATAAAACTTAGCATTCTCATAGCTTCTGATGATGTTGGAAACAACTATTTCCAAAACTTTATCCAAGACTTTTGAAGATTTTGGGCATGATGACATTTTGTTGTATCATTTGTTTGCATTGATGTCTGTTTATGTCTGTTTATGACATTCTATTGTTATTCATCACTATTCATTTATTCAAAATAGCTCAAAATGGGTGATCAAGATGAGTTGCTACAGAAAATAGAATATTATGTCTTCCCTTGTCTGATATAATTGATCTTATGCTGCGGAAAATCTGTTAGATAATATTTAATATATGAAGGATGGCTGAGTCAGATAATTCAATTGCATATCTTATGCAGTTATGCTTGATTTTCTTGATAACATGACATATAAAATATTATCTAGATTTATCTATGACTCTGAAACAACTTAAAGCTTTTTCTTTGGGATTAGATGTTACAAGGACAATACAAAAGGGATTTATGGTTTATTCTTCTATCTTTTTTTCAGGGTATTGCAAGGAGGCTTGTGAAAACTGCCCTTCGAGAAGCAGCAAAGAAAAGAGAAATGAGATATTCAGACTTAAAAAAATTTGGATGCTTGTGTTAACATTTTGACATAAACCTTTATTTGTTAACATTTGTACATCTAGAGCAATTTCCCTCTTAAATTTCAGTTCTAAATTTGCAATTGTTGGCTCTGTAAAAGAAAATAGATATGAGGCTGCAAGTATTGCATTATACTTAGCAATTGGCATTGGTTTTAATATTTTCTTACTATTGAATTCTTTGTTGTCATTATTGCTTCCACCTGACAAGGAAAGGAAACTTATTACAAGTTACATGTAATATTTTCTCAAACACATCCAATTTTGATCCTTAAAATCTGGTTTTGGAACCTCAAAAACCAGTTTTTGGACATAAAAAAACTGGTTTTGTGGCCTAAATCCAATTCTGGAACCTTAAAAACCGGTTTTTGAAAAAAAAAACAAGTTTCAAAACCGGTTTTAGAACTGATTTAAAACCGGTTTTTAAAACCAAAACCAGTTTATAACCAAAAACCGGTTTTAAAACCGGTTAGGATCGAAACTGGTTTTAAAACCGTTTTGAAATTGGATACGACAAAATAAATCTGGTTTCTTGTGATTTGGTTAAGAATGGATATGTAAAAAATGGATATATTTGGATACAATCTAGTTTTTCTCTTATCCATATCCATGCACACCCCTAATTTGCGCTTTAGGGTAGCAACTTTAGGATTGTGAATATTATTGATTATTGCTATCTTGAATGTGATTTTGGTTGTGTGAAACATGAAGAACAATTTGCTGAATTGAAATGCTCTTTGTTTTGTGAGTTATTGAATTTGAAGGTGTTATGCTCTGTTTCTTTCAAAAATCTTGAACTTTCACTTTCCAAGGATTGATTGAATACTTGCAAAACAAATGAGTATGATTGTTTTTAGGAAATCATTACCAAGTGCACTGAACTTTTGTTGTGAAAATATTAATTCTTTGAATTGTGCATGTAAATTGGTTAATGATGGCTTCCATGTTCTTCATGAATTGCACAGACTGCTGCAAAGTATAAAGACCAGTTTCCCTCAAACCAATCATGAGTACTAGACCCATACCCGAGCATGCTGCTTGAAGAGTTTCGGATATTCTTGCAGTGGTCTGGGGACAGGCCTATTTTCCCAGGGTGATGGAAGTAGCAGTAGGACAAGAACTCACAGGATACAGAGGATGAAGTTTGATACTGGTGTTTTCTTTCTTTTAGTTTTTCTTTTATTTTCTAATAATTTTTCCATTAATTAAGATTTTTTGTTTGTATTTCATATTTTTTAGAATTTTTAAAATTTTTAGGACCTTAGGAAATTAGGAATCAAGGTAACTTTTTCAAATTCTCTGTAAATAAGTAGTTTAACTAACCATTCTAGGAAAGATGATAGGATCTTGTGATTAATTCCATAATCAATTAGGATTAGGATACTTCTTAAAAGAACCTATCAGGATAGTTAATTAAAACCATTAAGTGCTTTATCAAGGAATTTTAGCCAATAACCGGTGAGATGAGAGCCCAAACACTTAAATTGAGAGCTTTTCACCGCTGCTTGTCAACTGTTATTGCTTGAGTTTCTGAATTTTTGCTTGCTTGAAGAAGATATTGAAGTGACAAAGGCATATTTTGTGATTATAATATTTTACTCAGTGCCAAATAGCCAACCATGATTAAATGTTTCCATTTATTGACTGCCCATTTGAGCTTGAATATTTCCTTGATGCACCCTAACCATATTCATTGAATGTAACCTGTCCCTTAACACTTGGGATAGAGAGCAAGGTGCACCACAACAACATGGGACAAGAGGTTGGCGAAGTGAAAAGTCACAGAGAGTCAAGAAAAGGCACAAGAAAATCACAAAGAAGAATACTCCCCCATAAATAAATTCTCTATGTTATTGTTTATGATTCAAAAAAAAAAAATCTGCACAAAAGTGTGGAAATTGAATAAGTTGGGGGGAGAATTTCTTCAAACAATGAGGCCAAGCTCAAAAAGGGTGACCATTCAAGAATGACCAGGTGAATTGAGAGAAGTCCCAAGCACAATCACAAGATGTTCTCTATTCAAAGTGTTCCTTGAATATCCAGAAAAACCATGATTTCTTGATAGCCCAGCCTCATTACAACCTAAGAATGACCTTTTGATTCATATTAACTACTTGCAGGTTCAGATCTTGGAAACGACTATCAATTATAGTTGTTCAACAGTGGTGAATAAGATTGAGGGAAACACTTACCCGTGAAATGAGGGAGATATCTCCAAGATTTGAGATTGATTGAAGACATTTAATGAAGATTTGAAGAAGATATAATACAATTAATGAGGAGATCACTGCCAATCAATCAAAGATTCTACAGATAAGCTTCCCAAATAAATCAAAGATTGCTCAATAAATGCAAGGATTTTATCAAGAAAAGGGAAACAAGGAAAGACAAATCTGCCAAAACTAGTCTCGGGGAGAGATCAAGATTAAAAAGAGAAAGTTGGAGCTGCAGGACGCTACCTGCGCTTCACCTGCGCTATAGCGCAGGGTGAAGCGCAGACTCTCTGGAAGTTGCGCCCCATCCTGCGTTGTAGCGCATCCTGGAGCGCAGGTCACGCTGATTTACTCCCTATTGCCGTTTTTAGATAGATTTCTCCCCAAATTGCTTTGTCTTTCCTTAGTCTATAAATAGGAACCTCTTGTGCCAAATCCAGTGTGCACGATCATTGTAATTCAGTGATAATGTACCGGAGCTAAGTTTAGAGTAGGAGAGGAGGAGCGCTTCACAAGGATTGAAGATGGTGACAGCATCTTCGGTGGTTTGTATGGCTACCTTGTGTAGTTAACTCTCCATTATGATTGGATGTAATTGATTCTATCCCCAAGTGTATGTAAACTCTATATTATTATTTACTGAGCTCTCTGTCTATAATATTGGTAATCTTATTCTGTACATAACTTTCGCACTTGCGCCGGAGTTATAGGCTAGTTTCGACTAGGATTGAGTTTGGGGGAGCCTAGACAAAGGAAACTCAACCTCTGAGTGGATAAGAGGACTCGATAGCTAGGGTTCCTTTACGGGGGCGTTGCTTATGATTGATGGGTAGTGTGAGTACTCTAATGAAGGGCGTTCCAATATGTTAGGCATGGTTTTTGAATTACAGATAGCAAAGGATTAGTTGATTGTGAATCCCGGAAGCGTAAGGTGGGTATATCTAATGAGCGATGGGTAGTGACAGTAGTCTAGTGAAGGTATATTTCATTTGGTAGGCCCCGTATTTCAATTAAACCTTTACAAACTGAACCAAAGAGAGCGAAATAAGCCGAGGGTAAGTCTGTCGCCTGGGAGAGCCCGCATGGATTACCTTTGAGTGTGTGAGGCTGCTGGTAACTCGGGGTCTTAGCAATAAAGTTTGTCTACAGTATTATAGAGTAAACCTAAAATAATAGATAGTTTTTACATGCACAAAGGGTGAGATGAGATGAAATCCAATCCTAATCCAAGTAAAGTGTCTCTAACTCTTCCTTTCTAATTCCATTGATATTTAATCTTTTATTTACAATACCGCAACAATATTATCAAACCATTGTTTCTCCTTGATAATTAGATCACAGTCTACATAAATTGACCGTTCCTTGTGGATACGATACTCTTCTTACTATTATACTACTGGATTTTTGGTTCGCTTTCCAGAAACCCATCATTAGTATATGGGCATGAAGTCGTTCTTCCAATAGAAATCAATTTGCAATCTCTTTGAATTCAAAGGCAAAATGATCTACTTACTCAAAGATTATTTTGACCTAATGTTCGATGAGTTAGATACTCTTGATGAAGAGAGGGTTATAACGCTGTAAAACATGATTAAGCAAAAACAAAGGGTTTCTCGTTTTTACAATCGAAGAGTTAATATTACAGCGTTTCGAGAAGGAGATTTAATTTGGAAAGTTATTTTACCTTTGGGTTAAAAATCTCCTAAGTTTAGGAAGCGGACCCCTAATTAGGAGGTACCATTCGAGATTGAAAATATACATTCAAATAAGGCCTACACTATTCGAGACGTAGCGTCTAGATCCTTAATTGGTCCAATTAATAGAAAACACTTAAAAGCTTATAAGCCAACACTATGTGAAGTAAAAATTCCTCAAAATTAGATTGAAAAAAAGCCAAAAATAGCTAAGTATAAAATGAATAAATGTGGAATTAAAACATAAATGGATAAATACGAAAAGAAAACATAAAAAGAAAACAAAGAAAACATGATGAAATTCCTAAGAAAGTGATCGAGCCTTGAACTCAGAATACTCTTCTTGCTAATTGGGCTAAAAGCATAGCATGCTAGCTTCAAGCCTTCTTGAGTTCTCTGGGGTGTTCAACCAGTTGAGCAGACTCCTCTTTAATTCCTACCTTCATTTTTTCTTGTTGTTCCTTCCTCTTAGGCAAACCTGCCATTAACCTGTTATACTCTTCGGTCTTAATAGCAAGTTGTTCTCTGAGATCTTCAATCTCTCTGAATTTTACAATTCATTAACACGAGAAGAGCCTTTGTCTAAGGATTAAACTGAACTATGAAGTAGTGTGTTCTTCCCCAGGAGTTGAACCCTTAATGCCTCGTGAGACTTTTGAACGGACTATTAATGTGACTCATTCTATTGCAGTTGATTGATAGACTTGGTCAATGATTCATACTTGGAACAAAAAGTTTTCAGGGCTTAACCGAGATCAAGGGGCACTTGTTCAGGGAACCTTTTTTGTTTCTGTCAAAGTGTCCTTGATCTGTTGATGGACATTGCTATCAAGGACCTCGACCAAGTTTTGAGAGAAGACTAAAGAGCGGAGTTTGTCAACAAAATTGTTTATCCTCGAGTTGGTATTGGACTCCGATGTCTTCGTACTCAAACTAACTTGAGCACCAGGGAAAGTTCCATCAAGAAGACTGTTTATGATGGAAAAGGGGTCTTCTTCGAGTTTGCGATTGAACTCATCCAGATTGAGTTCATCTTCAACAGGAGGAGTAGGAACATTCTCAATATTTCAAGTACATTTTGGCAGTTGGGAAGCAGTGTCTTTCTCTGGAACAGCAGTCTTGGAGTTGATGGTTCGAAGTATCCATCTGAGTAGTAGGATTTGTTGGGAAATCAGACCGGAGTTCGCGGAAGTGAGATTTCCCTCCGTCTATGTGACTTAAAATAGGCTTAAGAGAAAGAAAAGAGAAGAGAACAAACACACAAGAATTTTAACGTGGAAAACCTCCTCAATGTGAGAAGTAAAACCACGGGCACTAGCTAGTAAAGATCTCCACTATCAAAGTAGGATTACAATGATTCTCTCTTAATACAAGAGGATGGCACTCAACCTCATCACCTTTCTAGGATGGAAGATCAATCTATCTCACCAAGTGTGGTGGAATCACTCAAACTCTCTCTCAAAGAGGATTACAAACTCTCTCACTTTCTCACTCTTGATTCTCAACTCTCTAGTTGGATTTATGATCCAAGCTTCTCTCAAATCCCCTATTTATAGTGAAGGGGTAAGGCTTCCATCAAGAAGAGATAGTGGGTAATAAATGTTTTTTACCTTTCCAAAAATGAATGTGCGTTTTCTCAAGATCAAAGAATTCATTCTAAGACCTTGGATAAATCCATTGTTTCTTTCCCATGCATGGATGTATTAATTAAGGAGGGATTTCCAACAATCTGCCCCTTCCCGACTTAATTGAGGGGCATTATCAGTCCTACTCCCTTGCAACAATCTGAGAGCTTTTTGACTGGATTTGTCTTGGTCATCATATCAGACCAGTTATCATTTGTGTGAACTTTCTCTAGCTGAAACAAGCCATCATCGAAAGCTTCTCTTATCCAGTGATAGCGAACATCGATATGCTTCGAACGGGAATGAAAAGTTTGATTCTTAGCCAGATGAATTGCACTTTGATTATCGCAATGCACATCATATTTTTCTTGCTTGTGACCCAACTCACACATAAAATTTTTCATCGATAGAGTCTCCTTGTAGGCTTCAGTTGTTGCGATGTACTATGCTTTAGTGGTTGACAAGGCAACACACTTCTGTAGTTTTGATTGCCATGACACAGCTCCCCCCTGCAAAAGTAGTTATATATCCCGATGTAGATTTTCTAGAATCCACATCTCCAGCCATGTCAGAGTCTGTGTGCCCTTCTAATATAGACTTACCATTACCAAAGCATAAGCACCTTTTGGTAGTTCCTCTTAGATACCTTAGTATCCATTTTACAGCATTCCATTGTTCCTTATCAGGATTTGACAAGAACCGACTCACAACTCCAACTGCATATGCAATGTCTGGTCTTGTGCAAATCATAACGTACATAAGGAAATGCATTTGTTTAACCAAATTAAAGGATAAACAATATTAATGTTAAACAAAGAGAGAAAAGTTTTTCATATAAGTGTCATGTTTTTATTAGAGGAACAATAAGGAAATATATTGGAGATATACACATCAAATACTCTCTACATTTCTAAAAGATGTGGAATAACTACCTTAGTCCAACTTATGTAGGAAAAATTGAAAACTAAAATGTTTTTCCTTCAAGAAAACCGTTAAACCCATTTAGAGATTACTTACTGTTCAACATCCCTAAAGCCTAACCTCTCTTGTGATGAACCTACCCCCTCTCACTAATAGATCTCTCCTAGTGATTCGAAATATTGAAATTGCACTAATTTCACCAACAAAAAAGGGAGTTATCAATGGTTGCAATGTTGAATATTTTATCACGCCATCAAAATAGAGAGTTATCAAATATTTATGAGGACTTACCTCTTTATTTGATCAATTTATCAACCACTAACCTATGAGACTCAACATTTATTGTCTGAAGTGGTTCGGTTTTAGATGGGTCTTCTGAAGGTGGTTTAGACATGTATTCAAGTTTGATTTGAGATTCTTCACAAGTCTTGTTTAGATCCATACCTACAAAATCATCTTCCAAATCTATTATTCCAACACTAGCGATCCTTCCTTATTGATTGCCTACATAGGTGACCACTCCACCATTTCTAGGTCTAAGGTTTTGGAACAAAGACCTTTCGCCCGTCATGTGTCTCGAGAATCCACTGTCCAGGTACCATTTTGGGAGTTTCTTTTGTCCTGTTAAGCACATCTGCAACAAGAAGAATTAAATTTTCAGGTACCCATATTTTCTTGGGTCCTTTCTTATTAGTCTTTTGGGCTTTCCTTTCTTTTTGTGATTGCACCTTGTGACATAATGTCCGGGTTTTTCACAATAAGAACACCCAGTACCTTTCTTCTTATACTTTTTAAGCTTATTAATTTGAGGTTTAGAAGGTTTTGATGGGTTGTCTGAGTTGTACCCTAAACCACATTTGTTATTTGAAACTTTCTGAATTTCTAAAAGCTTATTCAAATTTTTTGTTCCTTTAACAAAGTTGGATAGGTCAAGGGTGAGTTCATCAATCTTCTTTTGAAGCTTATTTACTTCATCAAATGATTGATTGCATGTCTTACTTTTCCTTGAGTTCTCAAGTTTTGTCTTGAGTATGAGATTTTTTATTTCTAGAGTTTCATTCTTTTCACACATTTTTGTGTATGCTCTGCTCAAGCCCTTATACTCATTGAATAGTTCTTTAGAAATTTCAAAAAAATCATCAAAACGTTCTTGAAGATCAGAAGGTACCTCTGTTTAAGAACTATTTAAAGAAGGTATGCTAGCAATCAAACAAAGGTTGGCCTCTTTTGAAGATTCTTCCTCCTTTTCTGAGGTTGAATCATCCAGATCTTCCCAAGTGGCCATCAGACCCTTATTCTTCTTCTGGAAGCTGGGCTTCTTCAACTTGGGACATTCAACCTTGATGCGGCCTAGTTGTTTGCATTCGTAGCAAACTATTTTTTTCCTTTTCTGATGTCGATGCCTCCTTGTTGGCCCTCTCATTCTTAGTTTTAAAGTTTTACTCCTTTCTGAACCGACCCTTCTTCTGGAGCATCCTCTTGATCATTCTGCTTAATAGAGCAATATCATCAACTTTAGATTCTTCTTCAGACACCTCTAACCCGTTTGAAGTCTCCTCAGCTTGCATGGCCTTCGTGGCACCATGTCTGAGCTGCTTGGTTCTGACGTTAAGCGCTAGAGACTTTTTCTTGGCAACATCCTCTCCTAGCTCAAGCTCATGGACTTTCAAGGAACCCAAAAGGTCTTCAGGGAGTTAATGTATTTAGCCTCATGAATAGTAGTAACTTTTGGTCTCCACTACTTAGATAAGCTCATTAGATTTTCCTAATATAATCCCTAGAATCAATGGTTTTTCCTAAGGACTTAAGTCCGTTGGTGATTGTTTGGAACCTTCCAAACATCTGATCAATAGTCTTTGTCCATGCATCTTGAACATCTCATATTGATGAACAAGCATGCTGCTTTTAGACTGCTTTACATGCTCAGTTCCTTCATGGGCTGAAGCTAAAGTATCCCAGATCTCCTTAGTTGTGTTGCATCCATAAACTTTCCCATACTCAGGCTTGTTGAGTGCACAAACTAAGTATAGTTTGACCTTGGCGTTGAGTTGCACTCTAGCTCGTTGCTCTCTCGTCAAGTCTGACTTTGGGATAGGAGCATCACCACACATAGGAACATAATCACCATCAATAACTACTTCCCAGAGATCTATGTTGCTTGACTCTATGAAGAGCTTCATCCGATCTTTCTAGTATTGGTAGTAATCTTCGTTGAAGGCTGGAGGCCTGGTCACAGAAGCTCCTTCTGTGATGTAGTGGCTTGTGCTTGTTGAGGTTTCCATCTACTTGGATATACTCCTCTTACATTGACAGGTGCTCAACCTAGAGGTTGAGCTCTAATACCAATTGTAGGAAACATAGGGAAAATACTAGAAGGAGGGCTCAATAGTGTTTTACAAACTTTGCAGATTTTTAAGAAACCTTTTCGCAAAAATTAGTTTACCAGAATTTCAGACAAGGTTTACAAGGTTGTCTGAAGTTTCTTCCCTTATCTAAAAAAGTTCAAATAAGAGGTTTTCTGAAATGTGATATTTTTAAGAGGTTTCAGAAAACGTTTGTAAACTTAACTTTCAATTCCCTTTCTGTTAGCACGAATATGAATTAAGAAGTTAAGGGATAAAGATACTTAGCCACAGGTTCACTCACTACCACTGTGAGCTACATAGCACTAGATTTTTCACTAATCTCAAAAGATTACAAATATTCTTTTGCAGGAAAGCCTCTTTAGGCTCAGTTACACAAGTAGTGCACACCTAGCCTCTGTAGGCTCAAACTAAGAATTTTTTGCTCACCTAGCCTCTTCAGGCTCTACACTCTAAGAGTTTTTACAAAGCAGGATTGAGCTCAGAACTTCAGATAAATTCTTTGTTCAAAGAAATGTACAATAAAGTGTGGTATTCACAGGATTTGAAATATGTGTACAAAAACTAATCAGAGTATTCTACTTAGAATTTTGCATCATTTTTCTTCTTCTTTTTGCGTGTAAGTTCTTTGTTTGTTCCATGAAGGGGTTACTCTATTTATAGGATCAACACCAGGTTGAATTTATCCGTTAAGGGATTCTTCTAGAACTAGCATGAAATTCATTTGAATTTGTTATGAGACAATTCTGACATTTGTACAAGTTGCAGGCGTCGTCTTCACAATTCTGACAATTGTATAGATGTTGCAGGCCGCGTCCTGACCTCTGACATTAGCAGGTGTTGTCGCATATGCAGAATATTCTTGCCACGTCAAAAAAACCTTGTGTTCTGATAGTTGAACTTCAGACATAAGACTTTGAAGACTTCAGGTCTTCAGACAGCTTAGCAGCTTCAGATGCCTTTAGGATTTCATACGAGAAACTTCAGATAACTTTACACTTCATATAGCTCTTGTTATTTCAGACATCTTCCTACTTCAAATACCTTTGTCTTCAGAAGGATATGAGCTTTTGAAACAAAAGCAACTTATTAAGTTCAGTTTGCAAAGTTCACTACTGTTTATTTAAGTTTATTATCATCAAATTAAAATGATGGGGTGTCTTAGACTTTTTACAGTCTTGAGACTCAACATGAGTTAATGGTGAGGGATCTAAGTAGTTTACATGAATTTATTGATTTAAATCTTATTGTCACCATTACATACATATATATATATATATACATATATAAGGATTACTAATGTACTCCCACTTGTTTTTAAGAAGGAGTATGTTAGCATGTTATAACTTTAAATTTATTATATATACCTAAAGGTGTAACTTGCTATAATACTTTTTCTAAAAATTAAGTGGGAATATTAACAGTCCCTTATAGTTATCGCTAACACACTCTCACTTATTTTTTAGAAGGAGTATATTTTAGTAATATAACTTTAAATTTGTTACGTATACCTAAAGATGCATCTTGTTAACGTACTCCAAAAAAACAAGTGGGACTGTGGCAGGGAGTATATTAGCAATCCTGTGTGTGTGTATTATATCAAGTCTTAAGTGTTCTAGTCTTTTTTATTAAATTTATATAGAGACTTCTATATTTAGATTGATAAATTACAACAACACACTCCTAATGAAAATGTATTTTAAATAAATTTTTGTTACAGTGAATTGTGTTTATTAATAAAAACTGAACAACTAAGTTTAAACGATATATGTGTCTTATTAAGCTATTTTATAGATACCAAAGAGTCGTGGCTTAGTTGGCAACGCAGACTGAGATTGTGGGAAGAGCTCTCGGGTTCGATCCCCAATACACACACTCTTAGGGAGAGGTGAGAAGCCTTAATTATGACTAAACCCCGAATAGGATTATCCCTAGTAAATAGGGGATACCCATGGTGAAAACAAAAAAATGCTATTTTATAGATTATCGATCATTTCCATTCAAGAATGTAATACTGAATATTAGTTTTCCTTAATAAACTTTGAAGTGTTGTCGAAGTCATGATTTTAAGCATCTTCAACTTGATCAAGTATATACATTCATTTCTCTAAATATACGCTCGAAGGATTAAAAAACAATTGAATTTTGAATATTTAAGTTTGTAAATTGCATACTGTTTATCCTGAATTTTGGTAAACAAATGTATCTCAGAGCAATCTAGGACGAGATACGGATCCTTCTTTGTTTAACGTGGGCTCTACCTAGTGTCAAATACTTAGGGGAAAAACGAACAGAGAAACAAGCACAAGTAACTGATGAATCAATCACATTGTGGTGAATTCCTAGCCTATAAAAGTGTAAGAAACTTATGACAGAAAACATGAACAAGCTTAAAACAACGAGTAACAAGAAAAAGAAAAAGGGTTTGGTCTGCCAGGGCCCTACTTTCTCTAAGCCTGCTGGTATTGTGCCTTGATCGCGACGGTGGATGCTACGGCTTTTTCAGGGTGCTTTTGAGTGTTCAGGTTGCGGACCTTTGATCTGTGGAGGATTCTCCTATTTATATTTTTCACCCTTGTAACCGTCTTCAACCTATGGGCTTGTATCAACCGCTCCTGGAGTTGGTGCCTGATAAGTGTAAAATTAGCGTTAATTTCATATAGTTTTTATTACACTTATCAAGGATTAAATAGTAATTTATGCCCCAAAATATCCCTTTTTGTTAATATTTATAATAATTGTATTTATTTGACACAAATTTGAATATGATGCTATTTTAAATAGAAATTTGCTATTTTATGCAGAATTATAGCAGATTTGGAACAAGAGTGGAAAAAGCATCAGAATGAAGGATATTGCAGATTCAGAAATTAAATAAATAAAAGAAAATCAGAGAATCCTGCAAAGAATCTTTTCTTATTCAAATACAAGCAGATAAATACAAAATAATTCGGATAAAGGGATAAAGGGAAAACCAGATAAGATCAGAAGGAGATCAAGAGGTTAGATCCACAAATCAAGGAAAACAGCAGCGACCAGGCTTCATGTTCGCTAAGCGCACATGAAGCGCGTGTCCTGATTAATGAAGCCACGCGCTGTGACGTCATTTAGTGAAGGGAAAGCTCCTTATTGGTCAAGCTTCACAACAGTGACGTCAATTAATGAAAAGACAGCCTATGATTGGATTAAACACTCACCAGTGACATCACAACCTGATCCCTTGAAGGTTTTCCAAGTCTATAAATAGAGCCCTTTGCATAGGTCACAGGCAGGTCCTCGGGACCCAAAACACTGATACAGAGAGAGAGAGTAGTATAAGATTGAGAAAGGTGACAGATTTCTCAGTAGTTTGTAATGGCTACCATGAGTAGCTAAGCTCTCTAGTAGGATTTGATGTAGTAGATTCAATCCCCTTGTGTATAAGAATTCTCTTTTCTATTTTATTTATGATTCTATGCTTGTAATTTATCGGTATCTTTATGTTGTGTTTAATGCATCAACTCCGCGCGTGCGCCGGGATGGTAGGCTAGTGCTCTGGATACAAAAAGTGGAACTCCGGCTAGTATCAGAGGTAGGTGAGCATGGAGCTGTTCATGAAGCTTATTCTCGGATTGCTAAAGGTACTCAGTTTAGTCATATCGTAGCATAAGGATTGTATTCTAACGATCAGAGGTTCAGTGAGTGACACACCCCTCCGTAGGTGCCTTATGTGAAAGTATGGCTAAGTCGATAGCGCTAATTGCAAAATACGGGGAATGTTCGAGGTCGCCAAATGCCACTTTGAATGCCTGTAGAGAATAGCTTTTGGCGTTTAATTATGATGTTATAGGGGAATTTGCGGGTATGGTAATTACTAGGCATGCTTTATAATTATTGTAATTAAACAATTCTAAGGTGATTACAAGTACGATCATAAATAAGGGAAAAGGAGTTCGAATACACAAGGAGGGAGATGAAACGAAATCAAGTCCTAGTCCTAAATACTTATTCTCTCGTATTATCTTTGTTTATTTTATTACGAAATCAACTACTCTTTTTACGAAAACATTTTAATTGAAAATACAATTACTATAACTCTACAAGTTAAAACCGCTCCCTGTGGATACGATACTCTACTTACTCTAAAACTACTGGACTACTGGTAAACTTGCCAGGAAACCCATCAAGTTTTTGGCGCCGTTTCCGGGGAGCGGTGTATCAATTTGTAAAGTTTTAGAAAATTGAATATTCAATTGTTCCAAAACTTTTTCAAAAAAATTAAAAAAAATATTTTTCTTTTCCTTTGAATTTTTTTAGTTCTTGGTATTTTAGTTCTTTTATTTTATATTTTTAATTTCTTTTTGTATTTCTTTCTTAAATATATATATATATATATTAATTTTTAATTTTTAATTTTCTTTTATTTTTTTTGAAAAAAAAAATGTTATCCGTCTGTTATCTTGCCCTATTTCTAGCTTCTCTGTTTATGCTTTTAAGAAGCCAGGTGTTTCCAAATCAATTAATTTTTGATTCAGAAATCAAGAGGACAACCCGGAAGAAAAGAAGCCAAAGAAGAAGAAGGAAGATAATAACAGACGAACCTCAAGATATGGAAGGAACACAAGCCAGATGGACTTTGGGGGATTATATCATGCCTATGGGGATATTTCATCATCCAGGACATGTTCACCCAATTTATACAAAAGCTGTGGAAATAGAAGGAGAACATCTTCAACTTGTTAAAGCTCAACAGTTCACAGGATTGGCTCACGAGGATCCAAATAATCATCTTTTTACATTCTTGGAACTAGTTGAAACTATGGGTTTTGAAGAGAAGGACAAAGAAGCTGCATGCTTACGTTTATTTTCCTTTTCTCTTGTAGGAAAAGCCAAGGATTGGTTAATGTCACACCCCGGCCGAAGTCTGAACAATTGGAACGTGGGTAGCAGAAAAATTTACAAGAAGATTTTGTTGCAAGCCATGTTGCATTCAAACTAAGGCACACACTTCTTCATTCAAGCAAGAATCAAAATATTTCTCTCATGCACCGATTCAAGATGATGTTTCACCCCATAAGCAGATCTTTGAAGATGGACTCAGGAGGTTGGAGCAGTCATCAGAAGCACTCAATAAGAAGATAGCCAACCTTTCTCAGCCACCACAAACAATTCACGCTTATCCTATCCAGTCATCACAATTAATTTGTGACTTTTGCGGAGGTAATCATCTCAACAGTGAATGCTCTTTTCCAGACATTCAAGAAGAGGAAGTTGAAGAAGAGGAAACTGAAGAAGCACAAGAAGAGGAAGCTGAAGAAAGAGAATCAGAAGAAGTTGATAAAGCGGAGGAAGAAGAAGAATGTGAAGCAGAAAAAGAAGAGTTCACACATTCAGACAAAGACTATTTTCAGCTATATTGTGAAAGAGAAGGACTATCAGTTGACCTCGTGCTAGAAGAAATACAAAATATATATTGGAAGTTTTCAGCAAATGCACCACTATACTCTGAAGAGCAGTGCAATGATATCAACGATAATCTGGCTGAAGAAAAGGAAGAAAAAGAAGGTGCAGTAGAGGTAGAAGAGGAAGAAAGAGAGGATGAAACACAAAAGATGGTGCTTGAAGAAGAATCTGACTGTGAAAGGGAAAAGGAGAAAGGTGAACCTGAAACAGAGGAAAAAGGTGAATAGAGGGATGATAAATCAAAGCCCGAGGAAGGAAGGGAAGATATATCAAGACCAAATATCGTGCCTTATCCAACCAGTCCTGCAAAGGAAGATCAAGAAAGGTATGGTACAAGTAATGATCCTTCCAGACCTCCCAAAAGAAAGGCATGGAAGCACACTGACCAGAACAAGGCAAAGAGAAGGAAAGTCATGCTAAAGTCAAACTTAGAGCCTAGAGCCAGATTGAAGATCAAATGGTCAAGAGTGTTTCATATCAAAGATCCCTTCAAGGCAAAGAATTTGAAAGCAACCAATGGTGAATCATTAAGGCTTAAAGAGAAGAAGACTCATGCACCTAAGAGCAAGAAAATAAAGAAAAGAAGAGTCAATCCAAGGGAGTCAGAGGCATGGTCTAATTCCAAAAAGAAGCCCAAATGCTTAAAGACATTTCACACTACAGGTTGCTCCAAGGCAATGTTATGGGGAGGCTTATGTGCCAAAGAAAGGAAGGGTGCAGCTCACAAGCTCACCAAAAGATTTCAGTATCAGCCACCCTAACAGAGCAGGCGTCGAGCTATAAGACGTTAAATAAGCGCTTCCTGGGAGCAACCCAGAGATTTTTAAGTTTTTAGTTTGTTTTCTTTTGTTTTTGTTTAGTAATTAGGATCTTTCATTTTTTTTAGGATTTAGGAAATTTTCAAAATTAATTGGAGTAAGTTTGTGGAAAACAAAATATTTTTTTAAAAACAATAGGGAGTAGCAGAAAATGTGACTGCAAATTGCAAATTCTCATTCTGCTTTCTGCGCTTCAATTGCGCTAAGCGCAGGAGAAGCACACAATTGCAATTTTAGTCACTGTTTTCTGCGTTTCACCTGCGCCGAGTGCAGGTGAAGCGTAGCAGTACAAAATTTTAAAAATCTTCTATTTTCTCATGTACTGTTTCTATACTTCCTAAGCTTTCTTTTCACTTTTTCCACTAACAAACTTCAATCAATTTTGAAACTTTCAAATTTCATGCATTTTATTTATTTATTTTTTTTACCAATTAAAATCTTCATCTATTCTATTTTCTTTAGGATAGCAACTTTAAGATTATGAATATTATTATTTGCTATCTTTAATCTGTGTGGATCATGAAGAACATTGTGCTTGATTGGAATACTCTTTGTTTTGTAAGTTATTAAATTGGAAAGTGTTATGCTCTATCTCTTTCAAAAAAATTTAAACTATCACTTTCTATGGATTAATTGAAAACTTGCAAAACAAATGAGTATATTCTGTTTTTAGGAAGGCATTACCAAGTGCAGTAAAATTTTTGTTGAAAATAATTCTTTATGCATGCAATTGGTTAATGATAGGCTTCCATGTTCTTCATGAATGGGTATAAGGCATCATTAAAATAAATGTGCAACTAATTGTTGTTATTTGACTTTTCAGATGCCTAGGAATAAATTGCTAGTCTTTCTCGTGGCTTTAGCTCACGAGGAGAAGGCATGGGGAAAAAGATCAGAAAATGTGATCCCATGAGATTCCCGAGTGCACAGGCTGCTGCAAAACCCATACTCAGGCATGTTGTTTGAAGAGTTCCGGATATTCTAGCAGTGGCCTGGGGACAGGCCTATTCTTCCAGGAGGGAGGTGAAGCAGCAGCAGCTGGAGAATATAACAAGGACCCACAGGATACAGAGGATGAAGATTAACATTGGTGTTTTTCTTTCTTTTCTTTCTTTTATTTTCTATTTTCTTAATTTTTAGGACCCCTAATTAGGAATTTTTTATTTTTTTATTTTAGGATTTTTAAAATTTTTAGGACTTAGGATTTAGGAAATAAAAAAAGGAAAATTTTTGAAAAATCTCTGAAATTAGGCAGTTTAACTAACCAGATTAGGAAGAAAAAAAGTCTTGTGATTAATCCCACAATCAATTAAGATTAGAATTCTTCACATGAGAATCAATCAGGGTAGTTAATTAAAACCAATAAATATTTTTCAAGGAATTTAGCCAAGTAACCGGTGAGTTGAGAGCCCAAACAGTAAATTGAGAGTTTTTCACCACTGTCTGTCAGTTTTTATTGGTTGAGTTTTTAGTTCTTTTGCTATTTTGGAAAATTATGGAAATGACAAAGGCAAAAATTTGTTTTTCAATATATCTGCCTAGAGCCAAAAATCCAACCTTGGTACAATTTTTCCAATTTTTGAATACCCATTTGGAGCCTTAATTAATTATTCTTGTTCACCCAAGCCAAAATAAATATATATATCTTGTCCCTCACACATTTGGGAAAGAGAGCAAGGTGGCAAGTAGAAAAATAATGGGAAGAAAAGGTTGCAATTCCAAGGAGCAGGTATAGAAAAACAAAAAGAAAAAGAAGAGCACTCCCCCTAAAATCAAAAAGAAAAAGTGAATAAACTGAATAAGTTGGGGGGAGTGCATCTTCAAACAAGGAAAGAGGCCTGCAAAGAAAAGAAATAAATCAAGAAAAAATGGTGGAAGGAGAGAAAATCAAAAGCAACATCCAAAGATGCTCTCTATTCTAGATGTTTATTGTTTATCCAAGAAAAATCATAAATTCTTGATAACCCAGCCACATTACAACCTTGAAAAGACCTTTTGATCCATATCAACCATAAACAAGCTTAGGAACTAGAAACGACTATCAATATTAGTTGTTCAGCAGTAGTGAAAATATTGAGGGAAACAGTACCCGTGAGCATGAGTGAAGTTCCTTGGTATTTGTTTATTGCTTTAATTACTACTCCTGAGAAAATTCAAATTGATGTTTGTGTTCTGATTATGGTTGAACTATGGTAATCTCACTTGATCTTAATTTTTCCTAAAATGAAAAGTGACTTCTGCCTAATAAAGAGATAATAAAAAAGTTTTTCTTGTAATTATTTTGAGAATCATTATCAAGGGTATTTTGAAAATTTTGACTGCAAAGGGTGTCTTGCTTGAGGACAAGCAAGAAATTAAGTTGGGGGGTATTTGATAAGTGTAAAATTAGCGTTAATTTCATATACTTTTTATTACACTTATCAAGGATTAAATAGTAATTTATGCCCCAAAATATCCCTTTTTGTTAATATTTATAATAATTGTATTTATTTGACACAAATTCGAATATGATGTTATTTTAAATAGAAATTTGCTATTTTATGCAGAATTATAGCAGATTTGGGACAAGAGTGGAAAAAGCATCAGAATGAAAGATATTGCAGATTTAGAAATTAAATAAATAAAAGAAAATCAGAGAATCCTGCAAAGAATCTTTTCTTATTCAAATACAAGCAGTAAATACAAAATAATTCGGATAAAGGGATAAAGGGAAAACCAGATAAGATCAGAAGGAGATCAAGAGGTTAGATCCACAAATCAAGGAAAACAGCAGCGGCCAGGCTTCATGTGCGCTAAGCGCACGTAGAGCGCAGACGGCCAGGCTTCATGTGCGCTAAGCGCACATGAAGCGCGTGTCCTGATTAATGAAGCCGTGCGCTGTGACAACATTTAGTGAAGGGGAAGCTCCTTATTGGTCAAGCTTCACAACAGTGACGTCAATTAATGAAAAGACAGCCTCTGATTGGATTAAACACTCACCAGTGACATCACAACCTGATCCCTTGAAGGTTTTCCAAGTCTATAAATAGAGCCCTTTGCATAGGTCACAGGCAGGTCCTCGGGACCCAAAACACTGATACAGAGAGAGAGAGTAGTATAGGATTGAGAAAGGTGACAGATTTCTCAGTAGTTCGTAATGGCTACCATGAGTAGCTAAGCTCTCTAGTAGGATTTGATGTAGTAGATTCAATCCCCTTGTGTATAAGAATTCTCTTTTCTATTTTATTTATGATTCTATGCTTGTAATTTATCGGTATCTTTATGTTGTGTGTAATGCATCAACTCCGCGCGTGCGCCGGGATGGTAGGCTAGTGCTCTGGATACAAAAAGTGGAACTCCGGCTAGTATCAGAGGTAGGTGAGCATGGAGCTGTTCATGAAGCTTATTCTCGGATTACTAAAGGTACTCAGTTTAGTCATATCGTAGCATAAGGATTGTATTCTAACGATCGGAGGTTCAGTGAGTGACACACCCCTCCGTAGGTGCCTTATGTGAAAGTATGGCTAAGTCGATAGCGCTGATTGCAAAATACGGGGAATGTTCGGGGTCGCCAAATGCCACTTTGAATGCCTGTAGAGAATAGCTTTTTGGCGTTTAATTATGATGTTATAGGGGAATTTGCGGGTACGATAATTATCAGGCATGCCTTATAATTATTGTAATTAAACAATGCTAAGGTGATTACAAGTACAATCCTAAATAAGGGAAAAGGAGTTCGAATACACAAGGAGGGAGATGAAACGAAATCCAGTCCCAGTCCTAAATACTTATTCTCTCGTATTATGTTTGTTTATTTTATTACGAAATCAACTACTGTTTTTACGAAAACATTTTAATTGAAAATACAATTACTATAACTCTACAAGTTAAAACCACTCCCTGTGGATAAGATACTCTACTTACTCTAAAACTACTGGTAAACTTGCCAGGAAACCCATCGGTGCCTTGACCCACGTTCTCTTGCATGAACGTTGGTGCCTTTCCTCAGTAACTGCTCTGGATGACGTGGTTGTTGGCAATTGATGCAGGAACGCTTAAGAGTAACTTACCCTTCGATCTTGCTGATACTTGAGTGACTTTGTTCGAATTCTTTCAAGGGAACTTTGACCTTCTGAACTCTCATGCCTTCGAACTAAAGTCTTCTTCTTACCCCTCATTCGAAGTAACAGAAAACTTCCCTGCAAGAGCCTCCCTTCGAGCGTGGCCTTCTCTCTTTTTTCTTCGAGCCACCGGCCATTCAGACCTCCTTGACCACCGACCACCTTGATCATTGTATTTAAGATTACTTCCTATTGGCTTAGATTACTAGCTTCCTCAGAGTCATCGAAACTTAGCTCCTATAAAAGGCGTAGTCCCAGAGATGGTGTAGCATTGCCTTCTATTTTGATGGAAGGGCTCTTAATATTGATTGTCCTGTACGGCCTAAAACTTCCATATCTCTTGGATCTTAGGCCGTCAGGATGTCCAACATTAAAGGTTACTTCGAAAAGACTAGAAACCTTGGGTCGAACAGTACATCCAAATTACCAGGACTTAACCTCTTTTAGGGTCTGGTATTACTTCCACCTCCTTGGTTCCAGCTTCGAAAACGGGGCAGGAAATCACATGCTTGCTCTGCGCCCAGTTTTCTGATCCTGGGAGGTGGAGGAAGGAACGGAAGAGGAAGGTGCTGAGGAAGACAAGGTTAAAGAAAAGGATGATGAAGATGCAAAGCTGGAAAGGCTGGATTATTTGGAAGATTCAAGCTTCGAATCCCTTCTCTCTGGCCTTTCGACCCTCTAGTGCCTTTCTTCTCCAAGGACATGACACTGGCAGGAAGCGTCACAGATCGATGCCTTCAGCAATTCGAAGCAAATACCTGCCAAAATAATTTAGGGCATTGGCCAATAGTTCGAATAGGAAAGACTTAGCTTTGTAGGAAATTATTTCATTGTACTCGTTTCATATTAGTACAACTTTCTTCGATTGGCCATTAGCTGAGCCACTTCGAATTTGCCAACATGATTCCCAAGCTTTCTCATCTCGAATTTAATACAACTTGAGCATTCGAATTGCTTTTGCTTCGAGTTTTAATTTTTTACGCCTAACAAATGCCCCCCCAAAATGCATAGCTTCGAGTTGTTTTAGAAGCTAATGCATTTTTGCACGTGTCATTTTTACGCTGATTCAGAAATATTTGACGATTCTTTTCTCTTTCCCACGATCCCGTAGACTGAGAACTTTTGGGCTTCCACTAACGCCAGTTGGGCTTGTAACCGTAAGTGACCTTTGGTTTTCCCTCATTTACTCTGCAACAGCTTCTAGTCATCACTTTCCTCTCAACTCTTTACCTTCCTCCTCACGTTTCTTTCAGCTCCTAGCTCTAAAAATCTTTACTTCCCTGAGTTACTCTCTTGCTTTTGCCACTTTACTATGGCAATGGCATCTTCTTCACTCACTCTAACCTTCCCAAGCAAGAACTATCAGGTGGCTTGCCCGATTCCACTTGCAGCTGAAGATGGCAAAACCCTTGTAAAAAAGACGGTACCTTCGTACCGGAGCCTGAGGCCACTGAAAAGAACCTAAAGGTATTGGGTTCTAGTGTTATCATTCCCACCAATGTTGATGGCCTCCGCTTGGGTTTCCTTGGCCCATACGAGTTTCCTTCAAGGACCAAAAATTTTCAAGACTATCAAGCTCTGTATCCGTCAGAGAAGATTTTGGCTTTTACCAACGAGGTTCGTGCTGATGTAGTGAAGCCGTAAAGACAAGCTTTCAGGTCTTCCCCTATGTCAAACAGGAAAGCTTACTACAACTGGTTAGACAAGGTGCAGCCTGTGAAGGAGAGGTTATGGAAAGAACTGGGCATCTTTGACCTGATCCAACACTCTAGGGTGCCCATACCTTATGACTTCGAACTCATCCTAGCTGCAATTCCTTTCTGGGATCGAGGTACATGTACTTTCTTCCTTCCTTGTGGAATGATTACCCCCACCTTGTTAGATGTTGCTGTCATAACTAGTTTGGAGCCTCGAGGAGAAACCTATCTTCCTAACACTAGGCCTTCTAACCATAAATATAAGAAAGTTGACCCTAAAAAGATGACCTACCAAGCCTTTATCTCCAGTAATCATAACAAAGATTCTCCTGATGTCTCTGAGGAAGAACACATTGCTTTCTTATGGTTCTGGTTAGCCAACTTTGTATTTTGTGTTAGGTCTCTCCAAGTCCCTCATGGCCTCTACCCTTTAGTTGTCTGCCTTCATGAAGGTAGAAAGATTAATTTGGCTAAGTTACTTCTTGGCCATTTGTACCTTTGTCTTTCTGATGTTTTAGGTTTCTATAACCTTTCTAAACCCTTGAGTGGCTTCTATGGTCCTTTTTGGCTCCTCGATTATTGGCTTCGAGCCACGTTCCCAAAAGACCTTAGACTTCCCATGAAGATCTCCAATGTCTTCGATACCACAGCCACCAACTTAAGCCTCGTTATGCTTTGCCCTACTGCTGAAGATTTGGGTCGAATCAAAGCTTGTATGTCTTATTTCCTTGACCAAACTAATTCGATGACATGCTCGCGCCATATGCCAAAAGGACTCTTGGCCCCAGGTGGGTTCATCAACCCTTAGTGAGCATGTACCCTGCTGACCAACCTGCTCAAGACCAGAGGTGGAGTGAAATCTTAAGGAACCAATTGATATTTCCTCACTATGATCAATCCATTCCCTGCTTGATGCATTATCATCCAACTCTTGTGGCTAGGCAGTTTGGCCTTTGCCAGGATATCCATGTTCCTCTCTTCAAAGGGCACAATATTGCCCCTTGCACCTCAGCAGACGAAGTGATCCTAAGGATCAGGGAGTTCGAAGAAACAAAGCCACCTTATGTGGCTACTGATTTCACTCTTGCCAACTATTGCACTGCTGCGTTCGACCATTGGTGGCGCAGTTCGTATAAAGCTATGGCATGTTCGAAGGATGACTTTCTCTCTAGAGTCATTCTTGAACGAGAGTATCCTGAACCAGTGAAGCGAAAACGCCAAGGTACTCTTGAGTAAAATTTCCTTTCATTTTCTTTTCGCTTTAAATGCTTCCCTTGACTTCGTATTGTTATTTTCAGCTTCGAAAGATGCCGGGGACTCGATGGAGTCCAAAAGGTCGAAGGCCCCTAAAAAGGGCAACAAGGCCGCTTCGACTGACACCACTGATGCTGGAAAAAAAGACAAAGGCTCAAAAAGATAAGGTATGCTTGAAATTTATATCTTCTTCGAATTTCTCTTTTTTCGCCATTTTATTTTCGTCGAATTTCATGGCAGGCAAAAACTCAAGCCAAACAGGCTTCAAAGCCTCCTATTTCAAAAGCCATTGGCACTTCAAGGAAACGAAAGAATCCCACAGCCACTACTTCTGAGAAAGAAACCCAAGCTACTCCTGTACTGACTCAGGCTGTTGGCCCTAAGGGTACTGACTCTTCGAACAAAGAAGCAGTTGTCTCTGGACAGGAAACTATTCCTCCTGTTGTGACTGAGGGCACGGAGCTCAAGACCCAAGAACATGGTTCTTCTTTAGATCCACAAACCACTGAGGTAAATCTTCGAATTTCGTTTAATTAAAATACCTTCGAGTGTCTAACTCCCAACCTTTCTCTTCGCAGAAATCCTCCCCTAAAAAGAAAATTAAGCATGTTGCTTCAGGCGTCAGGCATTCTTGGAAGGCCAATAGAGTGGTGAGAATTTGCCCAATTCTTCTTTTATCACCGACTTCGATCTTCTATTAACTTAGTTATTCCTCATCTTCAGGTACTATCGAGCTCGACCGACCAAGGAAGCTCTTCAGGTTCTAGTTCTTCCAGTATAGATACTTTTTTAAATTCTCTGCCCCTTGCTATGCAGTATCCTGGATCGAACTGGATTTTAAGATTTGAGCCTATAGGGAATCAAGCCGCTAATAAGGAACAAGAAGCTACCTCCCCTAATCATTCTGAAGGTCAACACCAAGAAGAGAATGAAGAAGAAGAAGAAGGAAGAAAAGGAAGAAGAAAGAGACGAATAAGAACCCTAAACCCTAAACCCTAAACCCTTAGCAGGTCTAAGACGAAGAGGAAGAGGAAAATCATGTCGACGGTTCTGAACAAGAAGAAGAAGAAGAAAAAGAAGCCTCTGGGTCTTCTACTGATGATGATGGCGTGACTATTACCAAGATTGTCAAGGCTGCTTCCATAAAAGGAAAAGGAATAGTGCAGTCTGAAGAAACCATTTCTGAGAAAGTTCTTCTTGCAAGTAAGACAACTGAGAGTGCTCTCGATTCTAAAGTCACTGAGCCACCTCGAACTCCAGTGCCCCAACAGCAATCAACAGATGGGGGTTCGATCAAGGAGAAGACACAAGAACAAGGAGTCAACCCAAATGCTCAGAGTGAAATTCCTTCGACTCCGTCTTTCACTGCCCATGAAAATGTTGATGAAGGGCTCGACCAAATGACTTCTGATGGCTCCCGTGAGCAAGCCCTTAAGGAAACTGAAGAACTCCAAACTGTTCCCACTTCAAGCATGAAACCACAAGAGCCTCAGGCTTTGGGAAAGGTTGACCCTCGAACCCCTACTGCTACTTTGGCTCTGACTCAATCAGAGAAGCAAGCCACTTCGCCTTCTAAGGTCTCTGCCCAAGATGCTGATCTCGAGAACCTTAGCCAAAAACTCGAAGATGATCCTTTTTTCATCTTCAACAAGTTACTGGCTGGTTCGATTCCAGCTGCTTCGACAAGCCGCAGTGCTAAGACCTCTGAATCCAGTTCTCATCAAAAGGTTCAAGGGTTGGTAAGTAGGCTTCGTCATTTGGCCTTATCCCAAGACCTTGTTGCAGTCCTCAATGATGATTTTGATAAAGAAATCAGGGAGGTCTTTGCTGAATTAAGAACTATTCCTGAGAGTACTCCTGTCGAGTTAGATGAGGCCATTGGAGCTTTTTATGCCTGGTACGATACCTTTATCGAAACCATCAACAAGCTTCATGCCAATGAGACCAAACAGGATGAGATCGTGGGTCAAGAGGTCGCCCTGAGGAACAAACTTATTGATCACAAAACTCGATTCGAGGCATGTTCCACTACCTTGGAACAAGGCACCACACAACTTGGGGTTTTGGATTCAGAGATCGAAGAGCTGCAGAAGAAGGTAGCACTTAAGGTCAGAGAGAGAGATATGCTTTCTGAAGCTGTTGAACGAGGTCGAAAGCTCCAAGAGAACTTGAAGAAAGAAGCTAAGGATGGCTCCACTGAACTCGTAAATTGTTACAGGAGCTTGAAAATGGCGCAGAACGACCATGCCACTCTTGAAGCCACTCTGGAGAAAGCTAAGAAAGAGTATCTTGATTTTAAGATCATAAATTTGTTCTAAGGCACTTTTCCTTTTATTTATTGCGCCTCTTTCAAATTTTGTTTTGACTTGTATTGGCCATGTTTGGCCTCGAACTCATTATCTATTTAGGACATATTTTTACTTCATGCATAGTTGGTTTATATTTCTTTAAATGTTTGCCATTTATGGCTCGAATCGCGCAATTCGAAGTAATATCCCGAATAGTATAGGCGTTATTTGACAACACCTTTTCCACTTCGAGTGGTCCCTCCCAATTAGGGGTCCACTTACCAAATCTTGGTAACTTTTTTCCTAAAGGCAATTGTACTTTCCAAACTAAATCAGCTTCTTGGAAATTCTCATTACTAACTCTTCGATTATAAAACGAGCCACTCTTTCTTTTTGCACGACTATATTTTCCAACGCACCTAATATTTCTTCGTCAAACACGTCTAACTGATCAAACATTAGGCTCAGATAATCTTGAGCAGGCAATTCATGTTGCCTCTGGATTCGAAGAGACTCAAGGTTGATTTCCAAAGGCAAAATAGCCTCATGCCCATACACTAATTTTTATGTGGAAACCATAGTGGCATCTCTTGGAGAATTCCTATATGCCCACAACACTTGGCTAAGTGTTTCTTGCCAATTTCTAGGTTTATGCCCTATGTGCTTCTTGATCAACCCTATTAAAATCTTATTGGTGGCCTCCACTTGGCCATTTGCTTGTGCATAGTAGGGGGTAGACGTAAGCAATTTAACTTTTCTAGATTCAACATATTGGGCCACTTTTCTCCCTGTGAACATAGTTCCTTGGTCTGTGGTTATGGTTTCAGGGATGCCAAACCTATGGATTATATATTCTTCTATAAAATCTATCACTTCTTTTTGGCCTACATCTTTTAGGGGAATGGCTTCGACCCACTTAGTAAAATAATCTACCCCTACTAAAATGAACTTATGACCTTTCGAAGACGGGGGATGAATCATACCTATCAAGTCGAGGGCCCACCCTCAAAATGGCCAAGGCTTAACTATCGAATGGAGTTCTGCTGCAGGGGCGTGATGTAGATTACCATGCTTTTGACATTCTTCACATCCTTTCGCAAAGTCATGGCAATCCTTCAGCATCGACGGCCAGAAATAGCAATACCTTAACAATGTCCATTTCATTTTCTCCCCTGCTTGATGGGCTCCACATATGCCTTCGTGAACTTCTGCGAGGGCGAGATATGCTTCTGCTTCTCCCAAACATCTGAGCAGGTGTCCTCCATTCGACTTCTTGTATAATTCATCTCCCAGAATAGTGTAATTCAAGGCCCTAAGTTTGATCTTCCTCTCGACTGGTTGAGATCCATCGAGAGGCTTCCTCCAGTCTGAAGGGGTGAAGACGTCTAAATTCCAAACCACTCTCTCCTCCTTTGATAATGGAGCGTTGGTTTTGATGAAATTTTCGAAGAGTTCTGGCATAACTTTGTAACCAGAAGCAACTTGGGCTAATTCGTTAGCCACCTCGTTTTGAATTCGAGGAACGTGTTCTAAGATTACCTCTTCGAAGCGATTTAGCAAGATTTTGGCTCTAGCGAAGTACTTTGTTAACCTCGAGCTAGAACACTTATAAATCCCTTTTAATTGATTTATAATCAACTGAGAGTCCCCCATGATGTGGACATGAGACGCTTCGAGGTTCAGTAACACTTCTAGCCCTGCGATCAACGTTTCGTACTCGATTTCATTATTCGAACAATCACCATCTATTTTAAACATCACTTTGGTTATTATCTCTTTAGGAGATATAATCAGCATGCCAATGCCGCTACCATTAAGATGTTTAGAACCGTCGAAGAATAACTTCCAAGGCTTGACCCCTATAAAGCTAATCTCTTCGATTTTGGTAGTGGGGAGTTCGACTAAGAAATCAGCGAGGGCTTGCCCTTTCACAGCCTTTAGAGGTAAATACTTTAGAGAAAATTCAGTTAGTGCTAAAGCCCATTTTCCAATTCTGCCATGAATTATTGGCTTAACTAGCATGTACTTAATTACATCAAAATGAGAACTTACAAAAACCTCTGCGGGTTTCAAATAGTACTTAAGCTTTGTACATGAAAAATAAAGGCATAAGCATAATTTCTCTACAGGTGAATACCTCTTTTCTACATCACTAAGGCTTCTACTTAGATAATATATCACTCTTTCGAAGCCACTATCATCCTCTTGGGCTAACATACTACCAAGGGTCTCTTCAGATGCAGAAATATACAATCGAAGTGGCCTTCCTCGGACTGGAGGAGTCATCACTGGAGGTTTGGCTAAGTACTCCTTGATCGAATCGAAAACCACTTGATGTTCTTCTTTCCACTCGAATTCCTCCCCTTTCTTTAACTTGACCAACGGGGAAAAGATCCTTGTCTTTCCTGACAGGTTCGAGATGAACCTTCTTAGGTAATTAATCTTTCCCAATAGACTCTGCAACTGTTTCTTGCTTGTTGGGGGTTTCGTGTTGATAATTTCCTGAATCTTATTTGCATCCACTTCGATCCCTTGTTGTTGGACCAAGAAACCCAGGAAATTTCCAGCGAGACTCCAAAGGCGCACTTCAAGGGATTCATCTTCAAGCCATGTCGCCTCATCCTTTCGAACGAACATCTTAGGTGTTCCAAATGTTGAGCCTTGGTCTTCGACTTGACCACTACATCATCGATATAAACCTGCATAAATTTACCGATGAAATCATGAAATATCAGGTTCATGGCCCTTTGATACGTGGCCCCAACATTTTTTAATCCAAAAGGCATCATTACCCACTCGAAGGTGCCCAATGCCCCAGGACAACAAGATGCAGTTTTAGAAATATCTTCTTCTGCGATAAAAATCTGGTTATACCCAGAATAGCCATCAAGTAGGCTTAACATTTCGTTTCCTGCTGCTGAATCAATTAACATGTCAGCTATAGGCATTGGATATGTCCTTTGGTGTTGCCTCGTTAAGGTTTCTAAAATCAATACATACTCTCAATTTGCCATTCTTTTTAACTACTGGCACAATGTTCGAGAGCCAATTTACATACCTGGTAGTTCTTATGAATTTAGCCTTGAGGAGCCTTTCGATCTCCTCTTTTATCTTCGAAACCACTTCTGGTGCAAACCTTCGAGGAGGTTGCTTTACTGGTTTCTTTCCAGGTAGCCTGGGTAACCTGTGCTCGACCAAGGCACGATCCAGTCCTGGCATTTCCTCATATTCCCAAGCAAAATAGTCTTTGTACTGCTTGAGAATCTCTATTAACTGAGGTTTGATTTCTGGATCTACTTTGGCACTGATGAAGGTTGGTCTCTGATTTTCGGCCGTTCCTAAGTTCACTTCCTCGAGCTGATCTTGTGCTTCAATTTTAAGAACTTTCTCATGGCCGTATTCGACGTTCATGTCTTCTTCATCATATATGCAATCCAGCCGAACCGGCTCACCTTCTTGTGCTTGCAGCTGCTTGTGATTGTCCTCGCTCCCCCTTGCCTTTTCTTTCTCTGGATTTGGAGGAGCTTTACCTCTGGATTCGACCATGTAAGTCGTTACTCTCTTCATGAAAATATCTAGGCTTTCCATGAATCACCCAGTATTTCTAAGGCCGTATCAAGATCGACCTCTCTCTTCAAAGTAAATCCTTTGATAGGATCCAACCTTACTGAATAAGGCACTTTGGCTGAATGAATTGCTGACTTTGAATCGAGCTCATAAGGACTAATGTGAGCCAGGTTTTTGTCAAAATCCATCTCCACCAATCCTTGTTCTACAGTATAAACCCCTTGGTCTGCTTCGACCACTATGGGATTTCCTTGTTGATCCCAAAGGAAGAGTTTCTGGTGAACAGTAGATGGTACTACCCCCATGCCATGGATCCACTCTCTACCCAATAACATATTGAAACTGGCCTTTGTTTGAATTACTACGAAGATAGTAGTTCTCATCTGGCCACCCACCATTAAGTCTAATGCTACTATGCCTTCTGACCTTGATGGTTTACCTGCAAAATCAGTAATTACAATGTTATGTGGGAGAAGGTCCCTGTTAGTCTTACCCAGTTTGTCGAAGGTAGTCTTTGGTAGGAGGTTGATGGCCGCTCCTCCATCAATGATCACCCTGTTAATAGGGTCTCCTTCGAGAAAGGCTTTGATGTATAATGGCTTCATATGAGCCATATCTCCAGGGGCAGGTTTTGTTATGATGACCACCTCCTTCTTGGTCTCTTCTGCCTGGTTCAATATAACTGGGATCTGAAGATTTTCGTCTTCAAAATCCTCTTCATTCTCCAATCTTTGCACCTGCTGGGCAAATTCAGCTGGTAAGATCGAAACTATTCCACATATTTCCTGGATCGAATCAGGGAATCCTGATTCGAATTCTTCAGTAAGAAGATCATCTTCCTCCATTTCTTTTACCTTTGTTGCATTGATTTGGTCACGCAGATCATGCTGAGCCTTTGAAGATGAAGCTTCATGTCTTCTCTTGATTCTCTGTGGGGTCTTGGCACATTCTGCCTCTATCTGTTCCATCCTGGCCCTATACAACCTTTGGGCCCTGCGCCATTGGGTTCTAGTCATCGAACCCTTTGCTTTGGAATATTAGCTGAAATGGTACCAGCTTTCTCTTGGTGGTTGAACCTCCTTGGACGGCAAGACCATTATCTCCTTCCCCTTCGAAGTTTGGGAGGTTCCTGTTTGTTGCGCCACTGGTTGCCATCTTATTTGGCTCTTTGGTTTGACTGGAACCTGCCTCACCGACTGGTTCGAAAGCACCTTATGTGGTGGAACAAAAGTGTTTTTCTGACTGGGCATGCCCCTGCCCATTCCCTTCATGGCTCTAAACATTTTCTGCCCCTCTTCGTATTTCTGAGGCCCCAACCTTTTGCTTCAATTGGTGCTTCTTGCTCGAAGCTTCTTCAAAGGTCTTAGCAGAATTGACATTGAAAACTGCACTACACCTAGGACAGAGCATCACGTGTCTGTCTTCATTCTGCTTCCTGCTCAGATATTCCATTATGGTCTCATCAGCTGAAGGGTAAATGTCCTTCACTTCCTTTTCGAAGTCATCAATGGCCATGTTAGTGGCCCTTGCGTTCACTGGTTCGACCTCTACGATGTTGATCTCTAAAGGCTCAACGTAATGAACCTTGTTGTCGAATGGGTCTGTGTCCACCTTCATTGTTCCTTTCATCTTCTCTTCGAACTTCAATCTCCCTTCAGCAATTGCTTTCTGGATTAAGTCCCTGAAACGTACACAATGATTGGTTAAATGACCATACACATTATGATATTTGCAATATTTTCTTCCCTTTCTCTGTTCGAGTGTAGGGATTTTATGATCATCATTCAAGATGATTTGTTTATCTTTTAGCAAAATATCAAAAATTTGATCAGCCTTAGTTACATCGAAACCGTATGTTGGTTTCCTAAACTTATCATTCGGAGACGAAGTAGTCCCCTCTTTAGCAGGTCTAAGTGAAGGACATACATAGGAAGGTCCAGGCTTTAACTCAACCACATTAACCTCACTCTCTTCGAAATCACTATTTGAATCACTTTCGTTACCGTAAGCCTCTACATAGGCTATCTTATCCTTTCTCCCTATCCTTTCGATTTTATTATATTTGGCCTTTTCAGCTTTTATCTGTTCTATTTTTCTAACTCTATCAGCCAATTGAGCCATGTCTCGAGCAGGGAGATTGATGAGTTTCTTTCTAATAAAGAACTCGAGACCTCCAGTGGCTATCTGAACCAGCTCATGTTCAGGTACAGGGGTGAAACACCTAGCCTTGGACTGCCTGAACCTATTCAAGTAGTCTTCGATGGTCTCATTGGGTGATCTTTTGATACCCATCAAGTCCATTAAACTGACTTTGCTCTCACCCCTAAAGAACTGCTCATGGAAGGTCCTTTCTAACTGGACCCAGTTCTGGATCGAGTTTGGAGTGAGGGTTGTAAACCAAGTGAACGCGTTCTTAGTCAACGAACTGGGGAAGTATTTCATCTTTAACAACTCGTCATTGGCCAAGTCCCCACATTCTATTTGGTATCTAGCTACATGTTCCACTGTTGATTCTCCTATTTCTCCTGAAAACTTAGAGAATTTTGGAACTTTGATTCCTTTGAGCAACTCTGCCCTTAAGACATCCTGGGGGAAAGCTGAAACAAAAAAGGGTTGGTTTGCATAACCTACGTTGAAACCGTGCCTATTTAACACTTGCTCAACCACATTGGCAACATTGTGTTACCCCCAAGGTTCATCTGCCTAACCCTTTCGACCACTAAGTCAGGGTCTTGGTTTCGAGCCACTATCACTGGCCGTGCTCGATCAGGCTCATTCAAGTCTGCCACGACTTGGGGCTCTCTTCGATTGACCTCCTGGTTCTCGAAGCCCTCTGTATCAGATCCAGTACCAAAAACTTCAGCAATTCTACTCATTTGTCTAGCCAGCAACTGATAATTTTGATTGGTTGTTGCAACCAATGGGGTTATCACAGTGGCCATTTGGTGAGTTAACATATTAACCATGTCATGGTTACTTTTATCCATCTGTTGCCTCATGGACTGTAAGGCAACGTTGGTAAAAGGCGCGGATGCCAGTTGATTGGACCACGTTTCTGGTGAACCTCTGTTATTCCTAAGAACAACGTGTGTTTCTAAAGGGTTAGTATACACACTTTTAGGCATTCCTAGGGTTGCCACCATATTTTGGGCTTGGAAACCAGGGGGTGGTCCTTCTACCCTAAGGTGCTCGTATGCCCTCACTTGGCTGATTACAGGCTCTTCAGGTTGTGGGAGAGTACCCACAGGTATTTCATCATTCGTATACCTTCCTATACCCCTCTGAGGGGTTTGGCTAACATTGTGGCCATCAGGAAGTGGTTCGTTGGTTGAGGAACTCCCTGATGAGTGTCTAGAACCATTCTTGTTCTTACTGGTCATGGTTCTCTTACCACTCCTAAGATTCATACACCACTTAATGGAAGGGTCCCACTGGGCGTGCCAATTTGTTTATCCTGAATTTTGGTAAACAAATGTATCTCAGAGCAATCTAGGACGAGATACGGATCCTTCTTTGTTTAACGTGGGCTCTACCTAGTGTCAAATACTTAGGGGAAAAATGAACAGAGAAACAACGTAAGAACAGTAAATGCACATGAGAGTTGAACTTGCAACAATGGCCTTTGACAAGGCCTTAACTTGCATTGAACGAAATGTGTAACTTACAAGTAACTGATGAATCAATCACATTGTGGTGAATTCCTAGCCTATAAAAGTGTAAGAAACTTATGACAGAAAACATGAACAAGCTTAAAACAACGAGTAACAAGAAAAAGAAAAAGGGTTTGGTCTGTCAGGGCCCTACTTTCTCTAAGCCTGCTGGTATTGTGCCTTGATCGCGACGGTGGATGCTACGGCTTTTTCAGGGTGCTTTTGAGTGTTCAGGTTGCGGACCTTTGATCTGTGAAGGATTCTCCTATTTATATTTTTCACCCTTGTAACCGTCTTCAACCTATGGGCTTGTATCAACCGCTCCTGGAGTTGGTGCCTTGCCCCACGTTCTCTTGCACGAACGTTGGTGCCTTTCCTCAGTAACTGCTCTGGATGACGTGGCTGTTGGCAATTGATGCAGGAACGCTTAAGAGTAACTTACCCTTCGATCTTGCTGATCCTTGAGTGACTTTGTTCGAATTCTTTCAACGGAACTTTGACCTTCTGAACTCCCATGCCTTCGAACTAAAGTCTTCTTCTTACCCCTCATTCGAAGTAACAGAAAACTTCCCTGCAAGAGCCTCCCTTCGAGCGTGGCGTTCTCTCTTTTTTCTTCGAGCCACCGGCCATTCAAACCTCCTTGACCACCGATCACCTTGGTCATTGTATTTAAGATTACTTCCTATTGGCTTAGATTACTAGCTTCCTCAGAGTCATCGAAACTTAGCTCCTATAAAAGGCGTAGTCCCAGAGATGGTGTAGCATTGCCTTCTATTCTGATGGAGGGGCTCTTAATATTGGTTGTCCTGTACGACCTAAAACTTCCATATCTTTTGGATCTTAGGCCGTCAGGATGTCCAACATTAAAGGTTACATCGAAAAGACTAGAAACCTTGGGTCGAACAGTACAGCCAAATTACCATCCTTAACCTCTTTTAGGGTCTAGTATTACTTCCACCTTCTTGGTTCCAGTTTCGACAACGGGGCAGGAAATCACATGCTTGCTCTGCGCCCAGTTTTCTGATCCTGGGAGGTGGAGGAAGGAACGGAAGAGGAAGGTGTTGAGGAAGATAAGGTTAAAGAAAAGGATGATGAAGATGCAAAGCTGGAAAGGCTGGATTATTTGGAAGATTCAAGCTTCGAATCCCTTCTCTCTGGCCTTTCGACCATCTAGTTCCTTTCTTCTCCGAGGACATGACACTGGCAGGAAGCGTCACAGATCGATGCCTTCAGCAATTCGAGGCAAATACCTGCCAAAATAATTTAGGGCATTGGCCAATAGTTCGAATAGGAAAGACTTAGCTTTGTAGGAAATTATTTCATTATACTCGTTTCATATTAGTACAACTTTCTTCGATTGGCCATTAGCTAAGCCACTTCGAATTTGCCAAATTGATTCCCAAGCTTTCTCATCTCGAATTTAATACAACTTGAGAATTCGAATTGCTTTTGCTTCGAATTTTAATTTTTTACGCCTAACACATACCTTTGGTTCTTTTTCATAAGAAATAAAATGATATATTTCCTTGTCATAATTATAAGAAACATGGACCCATTTTTTACTATTGATGATTTTGGTAAAGCAAATCGTTCATAACAATTCAAGTATGAGAAAGAGAAAGGTAAGAGAAAATGAAATTTTGAGTATGAATGTTTAGTTTAGTCTAGATGCCTCTCATTGATATACATAAGTCAAAGATCTTGTCAATTACAATTGAATCCAAGCCGTAAAATGAATTTAAGTACTTAGGAAAAGTGATAAAGAATTGTATTAAAGAAGTGAAAAGAGAAAAGTATCTTGACTTGAAATATTTTAAAAAGAGCTAGAAGCGTATTTTCTTAGTGCTTTAATCGATTACATGAGCTTATAATAGATTATATTGTTCTTGAACGATTTTCAGGAATGTTTTAAGCAAGATAATTGATTACATAAGTAAAATAATCTCTTTTAAAATAGGGTAATTCACACACAATTACATTTTTCTCTGTTTTAATCGATTACGTGCATATTTAATCGATTACATTGATTAAAATTGAAATCCATGAGGTTATGATAAACAATATAATCGAAATCTTTAAGAATGTGTCTTGTAACAAATTACAAGAAAGACATAATTGATTACCAAGTTTTCCTGCTAAAAAATAACATTCTTTTTCCTTTTAGATTGTTACTTTCATAACTAACTCTAACGACTAGATATTCATCTCAATATATATAAAGGGATCACTTATGAATTAAAATCATTAAGAAATAAAAAATGATTCATTGGTTAAACAAAAATTCTCTTAAATTCTTGAGTTGTATTAATAATAAGACATTTTTTGGTTTAACCACAGGTATCCTCCAAGGGAGGCAATCCTATTCGAGCCGAGAATATCCACATCATGGTGGGGCTAACTCTCCCAACGGGGATTTTTTCCATCCACAAGACTCGAACACGAGACCTTGCTTAAGGGGAAACAAGCATGTACCACTTGAACCAACCCCCGTTGGTTTAATAATAAGACATTTGGAGAAAAGAGAGTAATTTCTTCAATTTGTAAACTTCTGTCACACTAGGTGACTACATCTTTTTGTTCAATCTTCTATATTGTTTTGAATAGAGTAAGGTATCTTTCTTGGAGGAAATTGCGTTAATGTTGTAGGTGGGGTATCCTACAAACGAAAAAACTTTCAATAGTGAGAGATCTATTATAAAGCTTGTAGCAAGAAGGGTGTTTTCTTACAAAAGAATATATAAGAACTTTTGTTTCTTAGAGGAAAATCTTAGAGGTAAACTGAAGATTGGATGTATTCTCTAGGGTTTAGGAGTGAACGAATATATATAATCCTTGATGTTTTTCTTCTCTATCTCTTTAAGCTTTTGCAATTTTGTTGTTTTCTTGTTATCATTTCATTGATTGAATTGCAATTGCATATCTCTTTCATTTGATTTGTATTAGTAAAGATTAACACAAACATACATATCTAGTTGTACATCAAGAAAGGTTCATTCTACTTCAATATAAGTGTCTCACGTTGAAAAATTAAAAAGTTTTTTGAAATTTTTTTAAAGATCCAATTCACTTCCCTCTTTGATTTGTGGCCATTTGTCCAACATCTTCAGATGTATTTAAATTTGAATATCTTTTATACCCTTAATTTATTGTGAGTTTCATATTGCAAAAAGTATCTTATAAAAAAGCAATGTTTCCATATGATGAAGGGATTTAGGGTGTCTTGACTTATGTGTTTTGAGGAAGGAGGAATGGCTTAAGAAGGGGATCATTAGAGTAGTGGGAAATGAGAAAAATATAAACTTTGGAAGGAACATTGGGCGGGTGTTGGAAGCTTGAAAGAAAACTTTAGAAGATTATATATATCTAACTGTAGAAGACAAGGAGGCTAGGATAACTCACTTAGGCTCTTGGAGGGAAGGGAAATGGTGTTGGAATTTAAAATGGAGAAGAGAGTTACAGGAGTGGGAAAATAACCAAGCTCAAAATTTGTTTAATGTTATTGCAGTTGTTTATTTATCTGAACTCCAAGAAGACAATTGGAAATGAACTCTAGATTCCACAAGGAATTACATTATAAAATCTGAACTACTTTTGGTTGACCAAGTCTCTTTCGAAGACCATTACTTTTTGGTTGACCAAAGCTCTTTCGAAGACCATTACTTTTTCTTTATGCAGAATTTCAACACAATTAAACTTACATAAGAGAGACATCTTGATCAATGGTGCTTAATTGAAATGTGTGTTTTTTGTAAAGTAGAGGAGGAATTTGTACAACATCTTATTTTCTTTTGTCCTGTCTCATATAACATATGTCAAACTTGCTATATTTGGTTGAGGTACAACTCAGTTTTTCCTTTGGATAGAAAATTATAGTTTTTGATACATTCAGGTATGCGTATGAACAAACACTACAAAAAATCGATTATTAACGTCGGCCAAAAGCGACGCTAATGGTTTTTGATAGAAGATATCACATAGACAAAACTATAAATATAATTATGAATTTAACACTCAGATCATGAGATTGTGATTAGGTGAAACCCTCTCAAGAATAATGATTATTAGCGTCGTCTAAAAGCCGACGCTACAGGGGGGAAAACCGTCTCTATTTCATAGCTTAGTGACGGCCAAGCATCGACCTCCCATTCGTCGCTAAAGCGAGCACCGTTAATGTAGTAGCGAAGACCTCTTTACGGCCGATGCTTTGTAGCGTCGCCCTAGCCATCACAAAAGCAGACACTAATTACATGACCATCACAACATAGCATCTCTGTAGGCCGTAGCAAGTCGACACACAGTAGCGACGACCGTGGCTGTTGGAAATTGTAGCGACGACTAAAACCGTCACAAAGTGTATTTAACTATAGCATCGACTCTTTTGCGTCGGTCTGGCCGTCGCTACTTTTTTATTTTTCTTTTTGCTTTTTTCTGAAATATAATTTTGTGAATTAAAATAAGATAAAAAATGTGGAAAATATAAAATAAGATTATTGTTAAGTTGGATCTTATATATTAAAGCTCCAAAAAGTAGTACACATTGGTATTAATATAATTATACATCATTTTTATCTTTTTTATTTTCATCATCCTCTTTATCTTCATTGTTATCCCACCCATCTTCTAAAGTGTAGCTTGCCTTTGATTTTCCCAACTTTCCATTACCTAAGTCAATCAACTCCAAGTCACCTAATGCACAGAATACAGACACATCCATTCTTGCCTTTACATTGTCATTGGTTTTACCCGTAACATTCATGACAGTGTTAAAGACATTATCGAAGAATTTTTTCTCTATATGCATGACATCAAGATTATGCCTTAACAAGCTAAGTCCTTCAAATATAGAAAATCCCAAAATATATTGTGTTTAACCTAATTATGAAACTGCCCATACTATACCCTGGAAGTTTGGAACAATTACCATTTGTCATGTTTGGAAACTTTTGCACAAATTCCCAAATTTGAGTCTCTGTCAACATACAAGGTGGTCCATCAAACTCAGCCCTATTTCTCGTAAACCCTCTTTTACTCCTTCTAAAGGGGTGATCACTTTGCAAGAATCTATGATGACAATCAAACCATGAGTTTTTTTTCAACCATGCTGCAAAGTGAAAGCTTTTGTGTGTTCCATACAGTAAGGACATGCTAATTTACCCTTTGTTTTCCAACCAGATAACATTTCGTATGTCGGAAATCATTGACAGTCCACATCAAACATGCACGCATGACAAAGTTTTGTTTCGTGGAAACACATCTATGTTTGATTTTAGGTTAGTTGGACCGATATTAGACAAGTTAAAAATATATATATGGCTTATTCATGCACATTTTCAGAGGGAAATTATATGGTGTAACAATTACAGGCCATGAATACGGTGAAGTCGAAGCTTGAAGTAAGGTGTAAACCAATCGGAACATAACCTCAATCTTACATGTCTTGGCTCATTTGCAAAATCCGGATACACATTATCAAAGTGTTTCCATGCTTCCCCATCCGATGGATGACACGATAAACCAGAACCATTCTTGTTCTCATGATGCTCTCACATTTGTGTAACAGATTCTAATGACGCTTACAATCGTTGTAACCTTGGAATAATTGACAAATTAATAGAACAACCTCTTCAGTGTAACATCTTTGTATCTTCCCATCCCAACCTTACGAGGAACAAACCTCGGAGCATTACAAAACTTGCATTCAGTTAAATGTTTATCATCCTTGTAATACAACATGCACCCATTCTTACAACAATCAATTTTTTCAGCCTTCAAGCCTAACTTAGACACCAATTTCGTTGGTTGATAGTAGTTTTTTGGAATGTTGTTAGGTTTTGGAGCTACATCAACCAGAATTTGCAATAAATAATCCAAACACTTTTTAGTAACACGTCAGTTAATTCTAGTTGCTAATAGCCTCACAGTTATTGATAACATAAATTTAGTTGCTCCATCATAAATTGATTGATTGGCAGAAAGTAACATATCAAAAATCGTTGGTTATATCTTGGTTAGGTGGCTCTTGGTCATTACCATGTGGTTCATCATGTATAGGCCTAAATGCGTCATACACCATTTGAGTCACTAAGGCAAATTGAGGTTCATAATTCATATATTCAACATTATTATTTTCACCATCCCCCAAGTCAACATTATTAGACCCTTCTTTTTTGTGTTCAGTCCGTACCTAATAGTTTGGTTTAAATCCAGACTTCAACAAATGAACTCTAACTAATGGTGGTCTCAGAATCTTCTCACAACCACAATTCACACATGGACACCTAATCCGTCCTTCAGACATAAACGAAGGTTGTTCAACACATTCTAAACAAATTCAAAAAACCTATTGATATACTCATAACTCAATATCCTAGAAGAATCAATCTTATTATACATTCATCTATGATCCATTTGTCTACAATTCAACAAGTATATAAATTCAACATAACAACTTCACATATCACAACACAAACACATGCACAATTCTACATTATCAGTACACAACCAGCACCCTTCATAGGGTCTCACCTATTGAGCTCAACTCTCCACTAACAAACAACAAACAATACAAATACATGCACAATTCTATATTATCAGCACACAACCAACACCCTTCATAGGGTCTCACCTATTGAGCTCAGCACTCCACTAACAAATAAAACAAATAATTCATATAATACACATAGAAATGCAAATTGGAACAATTTCATCACACATAAGAGGTGAACACAGTACCGGTTGGATGCCCATGTTGGAGCTTGATGGCCAGCAATGGCGTCTCACGGTGGTTGGCTGTCGTCCACCTCCCTTTTCACGAAATAAGGGGCTGTATCACAAAAATAATCAATGAGATTGAAAAGTTTAGGGAGAGGGAGAGGTTGAAGGAGAAGGGGAGCTTGAGGGACAATAAGGGAGAGGTTGGGGGACACAAATGGAGGAAACCGTGGCGGAGGAGAGAAGAAGAGAAGGGAAGAAGAAAGGATGAGGAAGAAAGGGGAAATTGATCTGCGTATAAGTTTTAGAATTAAGCATCGACTTTAGCGACGGCATGGCTCTCGCTAATTTTATATTTAATTAGCGGCAGCCTGGCGGACGCTAATGGCTGTCGCAAAAGTTAATTTTAAAATTACGAATACGTTTAAATTTTAAATTTAGCGTCAGTCAAGCCGACGCGCTACATTCATTTTTCAATTAGCATCCAACTGGACGACACAAATCTTAATTACGGTTGTCGCTAAACACTATATTCACCTTAACGACAGTCAGACCATCGCTACATTTTCGCATCTAAAACCCAATTTTCTTGTAGTGAAAAAATGCAAGATATTTTGGAATGTTATTTGGATGACAAGGGTTTGATCTCTGGCTACATAGGAACAATATCATCTTCAAAACTTCGATTTTATTATATAGAATTTAATAGAGATTATACAAGTAAGGTCTTGGCTAGCTATGGATTAAAGGCAAATGTGGGCAAAAGTCTATCATTTTATGAGTGAGTTGAAAATCTTGTAATTTGTTTAAATTCTTATTAGTGTTATGGTAAGTTATGGTATGAGCATATGTGACATTTGGTTGTTATCATATTTGAACTTATGTAAAAGGTTTGAATTACTAATTGTACTTTATTTTAATTATTTTGCTTATAAAAAAATGTGGCATTGATCATGTAGATGTTTTCATCATTAATTATGAATAATTTTAGAATAAAACTCAAATTTATGACAATAAATACTTTTTCTGGATCATGATGATTTATTCATTTATTTCTTTTAAAAAAGGACCAAATGTCATATGATATTTAGTGATGAGGATATGTAAAACATTCTTCATTTATTTCTTTTAAAAAAGGACCAAATGTCATATGACATTAAGAATGTTAAAATTGCATTAATTACATATTTATTGACACTTATCATATGGATATACATGAGATAATTGTATCTTGGTTTACATTTGAACAAACACTAAATCACTATAATTAGATTAGTGGTGAGGGGTTTTAGTAGTTTACATGAGTTTTTTTTGTTTGAACTAATTATTACCATCATTATGAGCAAAAAAATTAATAATTGAAAATCAAACACTAATTGATTAAATTCTTAATAGTAGGAGATAACGTTGAAGACAAATTTTCAAATTTAAATATTTAAAAGTCAAGCATTTGATTCCGCCAATACATTAATATATAGGACCAAGGGATTAATTTATCCATTAGGAAGGGTGGCTAAAAGGGAAGCTTTTTTGTGTTAGATTTGTTTGCACTGAGAAGCTTCGAGGGCTTTGTGGCATATCCCATAATACTCGCTCCCCGACAATATTTGATGTGAAAAAGTACTTTTATTTTATTGTAGAATATATTACCCTCCATGAAATTCTCCCATGCAGGTCCTTATCCTTAGTTATCCGAAACGAACCTTAGAGAATGAAGGGAATTCTTTAAGTACACCAATGTATACTCTTAATAAAATTCTCCTACATCCCCTCAATATAAATGCTCTTCTGTCTACTTTAGACCTTCTTTAAGACCATTCCCCATGTGACCATTTGCAACCTTTATTTAAGGGTATAACTTATAATTGTTGATGAAATTAACAATAAAGTATGGCCTAATCGTTAATTAAGGATATAAAGGTTATCTAATCATGCATATATTTAATTTCGCTTTTTTTGATACCTTCCTTTCCAAAATAACAATCTTATAAAGCACTCATGTATATCAAGTTCAATGCATATAAAATTAAATAGTTCTAGACATTGAAGATTCTAAGCTATAATATGTCTATAACAAGATTATTCACTAACTAGTGGTATATATCTAGATTCTACCATGTTGATTGAGTATATCGGAATTAGATAATAATTTCGTAAGTCCTTAAGATATCCATTTAGCAAATCTCAGTTAATAACTAACTCTTCTTCAGTGGCTAATTAATGAGCCATGTGGGTCACTTCAATGCCACAAACTCTTAATTCAAACTAGGGCCTCAAATCTACAATTAATACACAAATTTATTTTGCAATTTCTTTCTTCCCCCAATTCAATATAGATGCACAAGTAAAACTCCTGTGGGCCTTACTTGATCATTTCCATCTGGAGAATGAGAAAAGAGTTGCTTTTCTATGTTGAGTGTGCATACTGATTTCTCAAGAATCTTCATATATACCACGTTGAAAAACGCCAATTTGTGTTTGTGTATATAAAATATGATATTATATATATGATGCATATTATGATTCCCCTTGGCACTTAAGCCACCATAATAGACAAATAATGTAAAAATCTTCAACTGCATCCAACCAGAGAAAACTGTATCTCTGGCGCAAAATCACAAATAGATTCTTTGAAAGATTTGATAGAGCTTAACAGAACTATGGTTTTTTTTTTAATTCAAAAGTAGGAGAATAGACTTTTTAAACAGCTAATGAACAATCAAATCGATATTAATTTTTAATTTATAAATGATCATTAAGTTGTTTTTTAATCTGAATTTGGATTATTAAGCTGTTTGTATATATATATTGGAATTTAACTTGCTAATTTGTTTATAATTAATAATTTGGTTCATATTTTATCCAGCAATAAAAATGCTAGATAATAATAAATTAAGTACAGTGGGAGGAAGAGCTTTGTCATTTATACGTGTGGAAGATATATGTAGTCTTGAAAAAAAATACACATGACATGAGTTATTAGTTTTTTTATGTTAACCATTTTATTAATATATGGAGACAATTTAATTCGTGTTTAGTACGTACGTATTATCAAAATATATCTTTTTTCAATGTAAAAATATTGTGATGGTTAATTAAGTTTTAGAAAATGAATAAAATTTTCAACAAATCGTTTTAATATTCTTCCACAAACAAAATTTAACTTTAAAAACTAAGAAAAAAGTATACAGATAGAAAAGAGATGAATGAGAATTGAGAAACATCCAGGGTCAACTGTTTGTAATGAAGGGTCGTATCCAAACAAAAGCCAAACTTTAGAATCGCCACCTTATCCGTTATATCTAGTTGTGCGTGTCACTACTATTACGATTTCACCTTTTGCTTTCAATCTTCAATTCTCCCTCGCTCAAGCATAGGCATAGCTATTAAATTCGTATCAAAATAATGTGAAGAAAAAAATTCGTAATTGGTGGCGCAGGATTGCCGCTTGTAATTCGTAATCAAATTGGTCTACATGTTGTTTCCTTTTGTCTATTTAGAACTTCAGATGACTATGATTTGGTTAGTTAATGCTAATTAAATAATACAATCAACTGGACCAATCAAAACCTTTTTCACCAATTGATCTGTATAAGAAGCCAAGAAACCATGATTATTAGGACAGGAATATTAGAATGAGGCGAAGTAGATGGCGGTTAATTATTTCGGTATTCTTATTTTTTCTCTAGCTAGAATTACGCGTATCCTAATTTAGTTATGAGGAGTACTATTTATTCAATAGTGTTTTTGTTGGAATAAATTACAGCTAAAGAAGAAAAATTAAGAAATTACAATAAAAAATTAAATTAACAATGATAGTGGAATGAGGTGCGTTTTCGCTCTCTTTAAGGTGATTCACGCCACCACAGAAGATGTTCTTCCTCTAACGGTGCAGTAGGTTTTGACGCGTTCACCTCCAGGATACAACAACTCAGCTATCACTGATTTAGTCTCTTTTTCCTGCACATAATAGAGACAGAGTTCCACTCCCAACACCTTTCTATTGCCCAGAATTATTTAGAGATAATTTAGAATGTAAAAAAGAAAGATTAAGAGATATGCTCTTTTAGTTAACTGACTAACTTATATAATACAATTATTATAATATAAATTTTCAACGGCTAAAAAACTAAAACCTGATCATCACACCTTTAAATGGATTCATATATTAAAAACGGAAACATTACAAGTTTTATTTTAAAACGTTAAAGAATTAATGCTTTATAATTCTGATAGTTATAAATTGCTATCAATACTCGAATTCGTGTGGAAGAAGAAGCAAGAAGTAAATATGCATACTATTTATAGGGATGAAAAAAAAAAGATTTATATTGCATCTTTTACAAACTACTCCAAGATTCGTTCTTCCCTTTGAACCTAACTTTTAGGATCTCTAATCACTAGGTTGGGTATCCTCAAGGGTAGTTTCTATTCTTTGGGCTTTAATCCCATCCCTATAGATATTTTCACAACTTTTTCTCTATTTAGAGGCTTTGTAAGAGGATCAGCAAGATTATCATTTGTATTCACATAAGACACATGAATGATATCATTACTTAAATATGATCTCACCAAACTATGCTTCCTCTTTATATGTCTTGATTTACCATTATAATAACGATTCTGTACTCTACCAATGGCAGCGGTATTATCACAATGCATCAAAATAGGTGGAATTGGTTTCTCCCAAAAAGAGATTTCACCCAATAGCCTCCTCACTAGCCAAAGTCAAATCAATCAATTCAGCTTCCATGGTTGATTTTGCAATTATTTGTTGCTTTTTAGATTTCCAACAAATTGCACAACCACCTAAAGTAAATATATAACCAGTAGTAGAGAAAGAATCACCTGATTGAGTATTCCAATCTGCATCTGAAAAACCTTCAAGCACTGTAGGGTATCGTTGATAGAATAACCCATAATTTTGTGTGCCTTTTAAATATTTCATAAGTCGATCAACAACATGACAATGCTCAGTATTTGGTTTACTAGTAAATCTACCAAGTAAACCTACCACATATGCAATATCAGGTCTAGTACAATCAGTCAAATATCTCAAGCTTCCAACTATACTAGCATACTCCTTTTGATTGACAATAGAATTATCATCTAAAGTAGCTTCTAAATGAACATTTGGAATAAAAGGAGTATATACAGTATTGCAATCCACATAATTATATTTTTTCAAAATTTTGTCCACATAATGTGCTTGATCTAGAAAAATACCATCAATTTTTCTAGTAATTTTCATTCCAAGTATAACATTTGCTTCTCCAAGATCCTTCATTTCAAAACTTTTATGAAGTAAATTCTTTGTTTCACAAACAATAGACAAATTAGAACCAAATATTAATAAATCATCCACATATAATTAAGCATATTATAACATGTAAATCCTCATTTGACTTGTAATATAAACATTTATCACATTCACTGTTTCTAAAACCATTTTCAATCATACACAAGTCAAATTTTTCATGCCATTGTTTTGGTGCCTTTTTCAACCCATACAAAGATTTATTTAATTTACATACCTTATTTTCTTGGCCAGCCACAACAAAACCTTCAGGTTGATCCATATATATTTCCTCCTCTAAATCTCCATTCAAAAGGCTGTTTTTACATCCATTTGATGTCCTACTAAATTATAAATAGATGCAATGGCTATTAGCAATCTAATTGAAGTAATACGTGTAACAGGAGAAAAGGTAAGGTATCAAAGAAATCTATATCATCTTTTTGTGTAAAACCTTTAGCTACAAGCCTTCCCTTAAATTTATCAATTGTACCATCAGGCTTCAACTTTTTTCTCAAGACCCACTTACAACCAATTGTTTTAGAATCAGGTGGTAAATCTACTAATTTCCAAGTTTTATTAGAAATTAAAGATTCCATTTCATCATCAATTGCTTCTTTCCATAAAGATGAGTTAGGTGATGCTAAAGCTTCCTCAAAGTAATTGTATTTTCAACATTATAAACTAGAAAATCAGGACCAAAATCTTTCTCAATTCTAGTTCTTTTACTTCTTCTTGGTAAAATTTCAGTTTGATTTTCAACTTTTAATGAAGTAGAAGAACTAGGTTCATGAGAAATTTTATTTCCTTTATCCCCACTATTTTCTAATTTAAAAGGAAATTTATTTTCATGAAAAATAGCTTTAACTGACTCAATCACAGTTTTATTATCAACATCAAAAAATCTGTAAGTTGAACTACTAAGAGAATAACTGATAAATAAACAAGTAGAAGCTTGTACACCTAATTTACTTCTTTTAGGATCAACAATTTTTACGTAAGCCAAACAACCCCAAATTCTAAAATAATTTAGATTAGGTTTATGACCTTTCCATTGTTCATATGGAGTCTTATTAGAACTCTTATGAGGTATTCTATTAAGCACATAATTAGCAGATAAAATTGCTTCACCCCAAAATTGAAAAGGTACATGAGCATGAACAAGCATAGAATTAGTTAAATTAATTAAAGTTCTATTTTTTCTTTCAGCAATTCCATTAGATTGTGGAGAATAAGGAGGAGTAATTTCATGAACAATCCCTAAAGAATGAATATAAGAATCAAACTCAGAAGAAATATATTCTCCTCCTCTATCACTACGTAAACATTTTATTTTTCTTCCAAAATTATTTTCAACCTCATTTAAATATATTTTAAACATTTCAAAAGCTTCACTTTTATGTTTCATCAAATAAACATATGTAAATTTTGTAAAATCATCTATAAATGTATTAAAATATCTATTACCACCACGTGTCAAAATTCCATCAAACTCACAAATATCAGAATGAATTAAATCTAAAATTTCAGAATTTCTTATGACATTTTTATGAGATTTTTTTGTAATCTTAGTTTTGCTACAAATTTCACATTTTTCAAAATTTTTATTAAGTTTAGGAATAAGTCCTAAATTACTCATTCTCAAAACATATTTATCATTTATATGACAAAGACGTTCATGCCAAAAATTTAAATAAGAAAGCATATAAACAAAAACTGAAGCATTTTCATTGATCACAACATTTAACTTAAACATCCCATCACAAGCATAACCTTTCCCCACAAAAATCCCATTCTTAGAAATAACATAATTATCAGATTCTATAACTTGCTTAAAACCAGCCTTATTCAGAAGAAAAGAAGACATGAGATTCTTTCTCATATGAGGTGTATAAAGCACGTTAGTCAATTTCAGAATTCGTCCAGAAGTAAAATTAAGTTCCACCTCACCTTCACCCAAAATCTTGGTAGTATGAGAATCACCAAGCATGACCTCCTTTGGAGTTTCATACAGAATATATTTTTTAAACCAATCTTTGTCATAGCAGACATGCCTAGTAGCACCTGAATCTGCCCACCATCCCTTAAAGTTCTCAACAACATTTATCTCAGTTATCATAGCAACAAATTGCTCTTCGGTCACATTAGCCTGTACAACAAGCCCACGTTTCCGGAATCTACAATTTTTAACAACATGGCCAATTTTGCCACATACAAAGCATGCCTCATTTGAAGTTTGGGCCACTCTAGGGAAAGGTGTATTCTTTTGGGTGAAGTTCCCTTTTTTATAAGGAAATGAATTCTTTTTTATCTTGAAAAATTTCTTCTTAGGCTTTAATTTAGCACTATTACTCATATTATGAGAACCAAGGGAATTTACCTTAGTAACAAAGTTGTTGCTTCCATTTTGTGTGCATAGAGCATTTTGACTTGCTTCTTCTTTTTCTTCTACATGAATAATGGCAGTCACGAGCAAGGTATCTTCAATGTTAATACCTTCAGACTTCACTTCATGGGCAATCATTTGGAACTCTTGTGTCTCCTCCACCATGTTCTCCATTTTTCAAAAATATGAATCACCTTGAAATTGTTGGAATAAATTACAGCTAAAGAAGAAAAATTAAGAAATTACAATAAAAAATTAAATTAACAATGATAGTGGGATGAGGCGCGTTTTCGCTCTCTTTAAGGTGATTCACGCCACCATAGGAGATGTTCTTCCTCTAACGGTGCAGTAGGTCTTGACGCGTTCACCTCCAGGATACAACAGCCCAGCTATCACTGATTTAGTCTCTTTTTCCGTTCACCTCCAGGATACAACAGCCCAGCTATCACTGATTTAGTCTCTTTTTCCTGCACAGAATAGAGACAGACTTCCACTCCCAACACCTTTCTATTGTCCATAATTATTTAGAGATAATTTAGAATGTAAAAAAGAAAGATTAAGAGATCTGCTCTTCTAGTTAACTGACTAACTTATATAATACAATTATTATAATATAAATTTTCAACGGCTAAAAAACTAAAACCTGATCATCACACCTTTAAATGGATTCATATATTAAAAACGGAAACGTTACAAGTTTTATTTTAAAACGTTAAAGAATTAATGCTTTATAATTCTGATAGTTATAAATTGCTATCAATTTGGAGATTCAAATTGATTATTCATCAATGACAATAATAAGCTTTAATAGCAATTATATGCACGTTGATTTATTTCCAAACTGATAAGGCAATAACGTTATAATCGTATCAACCATTATTATTTTATAAAAATACTACAACAGTTTTATAACTCAATATAAAATTTAAATGTTTGTCATTCGTCTTAAGACATATAGCAAATAGCTTAGGATACCAATATAGTTTAAAAGGAGAAAACTTAGATTAATTTTTTAATCAGCTTGTTGTTCTATATATTGTTCAGTACAATAAATAATACGGGCCTTTGGGGAGCCCCCCATTTATCAAAAATAAAATAAAATAATAATAATACGTTCATAATTGAATTGTAAAACATTATACGCATTAATTTTTTTTAATAAAACAGCAGTGTGACAAAGGATAAAAAGCAGTGTAAAACATTATAAGCATTTAACTAGTTGGATCTAAATCTGATTCAGATTTTGGAGAGAAATGATGATTCTTGGCAATGGAAAGTTGATCCGAAGGAATCTATTCAGTCAAATCTGCGTATCATGTCATTACTAATGCTAATTTATTTGCAGAGATTCCTCTACATACGTTCATAATTTGGTGTAACTTGGTTCCATCCAAGGTTTCTTGTTTTGCTTGAAGGGTGATGTTGGATAGAATTTCTTCTAGAGCTAATCTAGCTAAGAGGAATATTATTCAACTATCTGCTGCTGGGTGTGTATGATGTACTCAGGAATGGGAAATTTGTTCTCATATTTTCTTTCAACGCTCTTTTGCTTATCAAGTGTGGATATTGTGCTTGGAGTGGTGCGGTTTCTATTCAGTTTTACAAAATGATTTCAACACCCATCTTGAACAATTTTTGGGTCTCCCTAATTGCAACTCTAAAGTGCGGTATCAATGGTCGGCGGTTTGGCTTACTGTTTTGTGGAGTATTTGGTTGGCTAGAAATGAAGCTATTTTTTCAAATAAATGTTATGATGTAAGAGAGTTTTTGGAGCTGATAAAGGTTCGCTCGTGAAAGTGGCTAAAATCAAAGGACAATAGCTTCTTTTACCAATTTTCTTCTTGGTCAGTAAATCCTGATGTGTGTTTGAATCTTGGGACGTCCTTTTGTTAATTGTGGTTGTTAGGGTGATCTTGAATGGTATTTGCACAATTGGGACAACAAGTTGCTGCTCTCAAACCTTGTTTCTCAAATTACTATTGCCTCGTATTGACAGGTGTTTCTTCTCAAAGCCTTCGAGGATATTAGCCTTCCAAGCGGGGTGTAGTGCACACTTTCAGCACTCGGTGAACTTTTGATTGGATTTTTACGATTTGATTAGTAAATGTGTTATAATGCTCGTTTATTTCATTATTATGGTTAGGTTTTAGAGGTATTTATTGTGTATTGGTTTTTATTTTGGCTGTTGGTGAGGTGACTTTGTATTGTGTAACGGGTTGGAGTACCCCTTGTACTCCCATTAATTTAATTATTTTGCTTATAAAAAAACAAATGATTAAAAGCAATAAGTTGTTACATGTTTCTTCATTAAATTTTGAATTTCAACCTTAGTTAATCATAAAGTTCACCTCTCATTTCTCTATATAAATTTATTACCTTAGCTTTATTTATAAAAATATTATAACATAAAATGATCATAAATATGCATGTAAGCGAATGATGCTGAGTTACATAGTTGAACTGAAAATGTGAATGGATTGTAAACAATCTTAATCAATTAATGCTTTAGAAATCTGTTATAATTTCTCTCAAAATAAAGATTTTGTCTAAATTTTGTATTTTTTTTCCTTAAGAATATGCTTGGAAGTTTAGAAAAAAGGAAAGAGATGAGTTATAGGAGGAGAAGAAATGAGAGGAAAACTTTGTAATTAAAACAAGGAGAGAGTTACGTACACTCATAAACACAATGGAGGGAGTGACTTCTTTAAAATTAATCTTAATTCTCCTTTATTTTTCAATTCACAAATAAACCCTTAAAGAAAGTAACCATGTTTTTTTAGTGAAAAGAAGGTAATTATGTTATTGAAACAGTTCAATTGACTCTTAATCATGTAAAAACAATTGGCGAGTTAAAATTTTACCATACACATCCTATCTCTTTTATTTTTGAGGTATAATTTTCTCATATTCTATAATTTTCTATATTATTTTTAGACTTTTTTTTCTCTTTTCTATCTTTCTTTTTTTCTTCATTTGATTATCCATCACAATTAATTAATAAATAATTGATTTAAGTGATACATGATATCTCTTAATTAAATAATATTTGTAATTGAGTATATTTTGTATTAAGAAAATTAAAACTCTTGGACTTAGACAATAAGATTATCTATCACAACTCTCTCTCTCTCTTTTTTTCCAATCTCTTTTCTCTCGAATCATTCTCACATAGTCCATCGCGTGAGATTATCATTTTTCTTTATTATTTCCATCCTACTATTCACTTGGTGGAATCTCCTAAGCACTTTAGTAGTATACCATCCTTAAATAAAAAAATAGAATATCATATGACCTTTCAAAGAACCTTCCTGCAATAACAATAATTTATTCATTCCAAAAAGAAAGTGTTCAATAATTGTCACCATATTTTGATTAATATTTTGTGTTTTAAGTAATTAATTAATTAAGAAGATATGAAGAAATGTTTTTAGTTACCTAATTTATGAGAAATAATCTTAATGAGTAAGAAACATCCACGTTATAATGAAATTAGCTCTTCTAGTTGGATTTTTTTCCATACACGAAGCTGAACTCAAAACTTTAATTAAGGAGAATCAAACTTATATTATTCAAATTAAATCAACCACATGTTGATTAACTTATTTAAATTGATATATATAGAAGATTAATTAGGTTAATAATATCTAAAAAAAGTCAAAAATTTAAGAAGACCATTACACGTGGCAAGAGGGGTTCGGATTTGGGCATCAAGTCCACGTGGGGCCCAAGAGGACAGCCATGTGTCAATAGAGAGGGATGGAAATTGAATGAGAGCACATGGTAGCAGCATATTTTTGGGCTTATAAATAGGCCTTCATACGTTTGATGTTCCAACACATCTGCTATCATCACGTGCTTTCCTCTCCTCTGCTTAGCTTAATTCACTCACCCCCACCTCTGCCTCTCTCTGCTCACTCTGCACCTTCTCTCCTTATTGTTATCTCTTTATAAATTTTGTTGGCTTCTTCCCTGCAAACCTTATCCCTTTGGTCGTTACGGGATTCTCACCAAACTAGTAGTAGTTTTGTTCGTTGGTTGACAAAGAAAGCTCATCTCTAAAACTTTGAGCAAAAACCTACCCTTATATACTTATTAGCTAGTAACACTCACAACAGACATGGAGAACAACAAAAAGAAAGTTGGAGGAGGTTCTTCTTCTTCCTCATCATCCACCACCAACTTTGATCATCTTTTTGGTCCCAAGGACCCTTCCACCACTTCATCTTCCTCCACCAGCATCTTTGGCTCCATTTTCCCCCCTCCTTCCACTGTATGCATGACCACCCTCCTACTTCAATTTTATTTTCTTTATGTACTTTACTTAATCTTTTATACCCTGGCCTACATGTTTTTCTTTTTTGTTTTTGTTTTTGTTTTTATTTTTACTTTTGCTTTTTCCCCCTTCAAATTGTGTTTTAGTTTTGGCAATAGTTATTGTTTCTGACTTGAGACTTGACCTACTGGTCCTTTTTTTGGGAATATGATAGCTCTAGTGTCATAGTAATTAATAACTCAACTAACATCAAAAGAAACTAACTTTACTGCCTTGAGGTCATAGAGTGTTCCTTTGAGTCAATTATTCACCTTTACTTGATAGCTATACACTGAACACATCATTCATGGTCAAACTCTTCTACAGTTTAGGTAGTTAGTTAGTTATTTAATTATGACTCCAAATCTACAATTTTTTTTATTTATATAAAATGGTCTTTGACCAAAGCAAGCACCTAGGCCTTTTTGGTTTACAGTGATTTATAATTAATTTTGATAAATATATAGAATCAATAACTATAAATGAATAATAATAATTTAAGAAGCACGTTGGTTGGATATATTTGCTCTAATAGAATTGATTCTCACTTGTTGTGAACTGGTAACCAAACAGACACTTAATTAGAATGAATTTGTAAAGTCATTTTGGTCCCTTCTTTGTGTCATCCGGGTTTAATTTGTTACTTATGGGGTATTGATCAGAAATAATTAATTGTGTGACCGAATATATTCTTGTATCTCTGAGTTATATATATGTATATTTGTTTATGAAATTGACATATATATACTGAACCCAGTACTTTTGTAATTATACTTTAGGTTGGAAGGAGAGATTCAACAAAGCAGGAGATGGGAAGCAAACATTATGGAGCACCAGGTTCGTTAAATGAAGTGTCTAGTTAGTTTGACTTGATGAGTAGTACACAATATGCCCTGATCTTGTCTACATACAGGGAACATAGGGCTTTTTCAATGGACTTTAAATGTCTGGACTTATTTAGTAAAGCTGATGGATTCGTTTTAATTAATTTCTTCAATTCCAGGCAGCAAAGGAGAAAGCATCTCTAACAAGAATAGTGGTAGTAGTACCAATTATCAGAATGAGACTGTGGAGCCCAGCTACTACAGTTCATCAATCTATTATGGTGGTCAAGAAAATTATTCCCCAAGAACATGCAGGACCACTGAATCCCACCATGTTGTGAGTGCCTTCATTCCCATCCTTTATACTATGCTCCATCCTTTTGTTTGGGAAAAGGTTAATTTAATTTATCTCAACAAAAATAATGTTACACATACACATGATGTTTTACATTTCCCTTAAGCTTCTCTCCATATGGTAAAGAGAGAGAGAGTTCACTTTCTACTTTTTATCTCTCTCTTTTCCCCCCATAAAATTAAACATAAATGTAAAAAAAATATAAAATCAAATGTAAAAATCGTTTTGCTATTTTAATTTCTTACAACTAATACACTAAAAGTTCTATTTAAATTTATGAACCATCCATTGATTGTAAATTTTTTTAACCATCTATTTAACGGTTAATTTATTAGAGGGCGTGGGGGATTAAATATGTAATATAGAATTTTATTAATAATTCATGGGATTTTAACTACTGATAGATTATCTATGGTTTATTTTTCATTTATACACATGCTATTTAACTATGAACAAAATAGTAAGCATACATCCAGTGATGCAGAAATTAATACTTTATAGTTGTTGGTTTATATATGTTGTAAACTAAAACATACAAGATATAACATTTGGCTTCTTTAATTTGCATGCAGTTCAAGAAAGATAAGGATGATGATGATGATTCAAATGGTAACGACTCCAACAGTGCTTCAAGAGGGAACTGGTGGCAAGGTAGGAGAGTCTTGGTTGACTACTAGCAAATAATGATAAAAATAAACAGACATTCTAATTAAAAACAGTTTACTCACTTTTGTGTACCTTAATTTGTTATTTATTCTGCAGGTTCCCTTTATTATTAACTTCACTCTGCCATAATATGTAAACTCACCATCCTGTGCAGACCAGGTATTTAAAATTTAGTCCTGTATCTTTTCCTTCTACTTTGAATTGCCTACATATACTTAAAATTCAAGAGGTTAAACATGATTAGTTTATGGGTTTGTATATGATAGAACATGATCCATAATATAAAAATACAGTAATTTAAAGTTTTGATCATTAAAATAAATATTTATTTTATTAATAACTAATATTAAAACGATTTTCATTTTTTTTAATAAAATATTAGTTGAAAAAATAAAAACTCAAATAGATAGTAACTTATAATGTATAAATTTTATCTTTAAATTAAACTCAAATATAAAAAGATATTTTAATGAAAAATAAAAATATTATATTAATTAATGGTAAAGTTATGTGCAGTTATAATAAATAACCGTGAAGTGGCATAGTAATTAATTCACTATTCAACTCAGCTTTTGAACGTGTATTTATTGACCAGTGTTGCAGGATGGTGATGGACAATGTAGCTGTATACTATGCATGCAGTAGTAGCAGTATATGGAAATAAGATATGGTAGCTAGCGCATACAACGACTCAAGCTAGTACTCGATCTTTTGGCAACATGTGTTGGGTCCTTTTTGTCACAACTAGCACATACAAGTTTATTGCACACAAGTCAGCTAGCCCTCAGCAGTTTAATTACTCCCAACTTAGTTTGTTGTATTTTATATAACGGTTTCATGAGGGTAACTGACCTTTAGACTTTAGTGTTGTTTTGTAGTCATGCGACCCTGTTACATGTGCTTTAATTATTTGTGCTTTCTAGTTCTATCCACTATATATATAGTAGTCTTTTGCTTACTATGACTTGTAATATATCACGTTCACGTCCTTGTGTGTGACCATGCCAATATTTGTTTGGTAAATGGATTGACGTCATTCGTTGTTGGACTTTATGTATATAGATATATGGCGCTAGCTTAAGAATGTATAAGACATACAAAATTAAGTCAAACTTATTAAACACCTCCTAAAGACCTTAACGAACCGAAAATTGAGTGTTTTATATATTAGGCTTCTACTAAAAGCTAACTGTGATAAATCAATTCTTTTCATTTTGGCCCAAACCCATTCATTACAATTTACACTTCGCTACGTCCATTTACAATTTACATATCAGTTCGGATTTTCCCACACCCACATAGTTACCACCCAGCACACACCCACTTTTTCTTTTTTTTTTATGTAAACAGTAACATTTTTTTCAATTTTTTTTCAAAAAAGTCTTTTTTTTCTTTTTTTTATGTCAACAGTAAAAAAAATTTGACATTTTTTTATAAAAAAGTCTGATTTTTTTAAAAAAAAAATTATTTTTGATTAACCAGATTAATAACCTAGTTAACCACCATGGTATTAACCACATGCTTGAACAGTACTTTTTATAAATGTGAACAGTACCTATTTTTTTTTAAGAAAAAATATTGTCGGTTAACCAGATTAATAACATAGTTAACCACCAACTTATATGGTATTAACCACATGTTCACTTGTAAACAGAGTTAAAGGTTTGTCATTTTGAAGTTATCTGAACTTATATCAATATTCACCACTTCAACAACTAATTTAACCCCATAATAACTCACAGTTAACCACTTTTTGCCCCCGTTATAATTATTAACCAATTTAATAACACCGTTAACCACCAACTCATATGGTATTAACCACATGCATGTTTACTTAAAAACAAATTATTCACCAGATTAATAACACAGTTAACCACCAACTTATATGATATTAACCATTAACCAGATTAATAACACAGTTAACCACCAACTTATAAAGCGTTAACCACATGTTTACTTAAAAACAAATTATTCACCAGATTAATAACACAGTTAACCGCCAACTTATATGGTATTAACCACCTCTTCACTTGAAAACAAAGTTATAGATTTGTCATTTCTGAACTTATATCAATATTAACCACATGAGCAACTTGTTTAACCACATATTAACACACAGTTAACCACCTTTTGTCTCACTTATAATTCTTTGAAGTGATTAAATGTTAACCACTTGAGCAACTCATTTACCCACATATTATCTCACATTTAACCATTTTTATCTACTAACTCACACTTAACCATCTTTTTGCCTCACTTGTAATTATGGTGAATGCTATATAATTTGGTGGTTATCTATGTTGTTAATATGGTTAATTATAGATAGAATATTTTTTAAAAAAAATATTATATTTTATACAAAACATGTTACTGTTCACACAAAAAAATATTTTTTTTTGGTAAAAAAAATAATATTTTTTATACAAAATGTTACTGTTCACAAAAAATAATTTAATAAAAAAATTATTTTTTATACACAAAATGTTACTTTTCATAAAAAAAAAAATTGATAAAAAAAAAGGGGGCGGGTGTGCCGTGGTGGATGAAGTTGGGTGGTGGAAAATTTTTTTTCCTTTACCTATCGCATTGGCGCTATTTAGTCAGCGCTATTTAGTCAAAAGAACAACGAAGGTATATATGACCAACCGACCATCTTCTAATACGTACTGTCCATATATAAAGATTGAATTTGAAACAACCAAAATGAACTATTTTTAAATTACAACAAAAAAATTATTTATTATATAATAAAATTGTTACAGCATAAAGCCCAACTTATTAAGAATTAATATATAGTATACAACACACAGCACCGCCCGAACTTTGACGACATTACAAGAAAATTAACTTTTAGTGACAAAAATTTAGTGACCAAAAATGAATTTGTCACTAATGATATATTATTTGTAACAAAATTTTATTTTGTCACTAATAATATTTATATTAGTGACCAAATTATAAATCGTCACAATAAATGTATTAATAGTGACAAAAATCTATATGTCACAAATAATTTGTCACTAACATAAAACAATCATGATAAATTTGTATGTCTTATTATGGAATCATAGATGACGTAAAACTTATTGACTGTGTAAAAATTTATTGTGATAAAAAATTAACTTTTTCATTAATTTTATATCATATTATTGATTATTATAAAAATAACCATTTGACTTCCTTATTAGTGACAATTTTTTTTTATCACTAGTGACTTGATATATTTGTGTCCTAACTAATTTATAACTAAATTTAGTATCAACATAATATTGACAAATTATAATTTCATTATATTAGAAATGATTATAAAATAGTCGTTTACTATATTTTACTAGTGATAAATTATTCGTCACTAAATATTTGAACCATTTATGTCTATAGTAATTCGTCACAAATAATTAATATTAATATATTAGTGACGAAATATGATTCCACATCATATTACTGTGGAAATTAAAAGAAGACATTCACTTTCTATTAATTGTAACAAGTCTCTTTTCATTAGAGATTCCAAACATCTCTAAAATAAATAGTTCCAAATGTTTAATATCACTATGTTAATTAATTTCAAACTAATATACTTGAAAATTTTTAACACAAAACACTTAAATATTTACAAGTCATATTTTTCTCATACTAATTTCAATAGATAAAAATATAATAAATTAAAAAAATTTAGTTTTAAAATAGTAGATTTTTTAAATAGCCTTTTTATCTTAATTTAACTCATAATATAGAATTAAGAGATAATAAAATAAAAATTTAAAAAATCATAAAATATTTTCTTTTAACTTGAGTTGTTAGGTTTTTTTTTACGATTAGATAAAATATTAAAAAAATATTTTATTTGAATTTAAATTTTAGGATTAGATTTTGTAAACTTTAGGATTATAGGATTTAGATTTACACCGTGACAAAAATATAGAATAGAAAAATTTTATCTTTATTGAAAGTTGTTTTTTTAGGATTAAAAGACAAAACTTTGAAAAAAATCTAAAAAGTAACAGATTCTTTATCTTGATTTAAATTTGAATTTTTAGATGAAGATAAAAAAATGAATGCAAATAATCTACACTTATTTAATTTAAATCTTATATTATTATAAAAATATTGGTGTAAAATATGAGATTACCTTTTAATTTTGTTTTAATTTATTTTTTAAAATTGTAACAAAATGTTTTCATTTTCACTTTAAAAATCTAAAATAATAATTCCTAAAGTTATCGTGTTAAATTTAAATACAAATTATTCATCTCCTAACATTTATGTATCAAATTTGAATTGAAATTTTGATTTATTTTTATCTACATATAATATTAAATTTAAACTAAAAACTATATATATCACTTAAATTTAATTTATACAATGCACCAAAAGAAATTAATTTATACATACATTAAAATATTTATTAAGTATTTTATATTTTAGCACTTTGAACCACTTGTAACAAAATGTGTTTTAATATGAGAAAAAATAGGGATAATTATACCGATTATGTGATAAGTAGTATATTTGGCAACATTGTGATGTAATCATGTAACTACTTTATGGCAATGGATTGTTTTTATTTTTTGTTCCATTTTTCATTATTCATGAATCTTTCTTCTTGTTGTAGAATTTTTATTGGAATATTAAAATATTTTTATATTGGTAAATTTTAAAAATTACATAAATCAAGGTAAATTAACCGATAACCATATATATTACTTTTATTCAATGTTGCTTCAAGTGGCGGTAGACAATTGAGTTAATAATTATATAATCAAAATCTATATCCGTCAAAGTTAAAAAAAGTCCTACTCATATATACACATTATGACAAGAACAATAATGGAAGCACATCAATACATAGAGTATGATTTATATTAAATTATTTAAGGCTTATAAAAAAAATAAAAGACACAAAATAATAAGAAAAAGGACAAACATTACCTAATAACAAGGAAATCATTTTGATATCACATTCATAAAGTTAAATTAAAAATAAAAAATAATTAAAAGAAAAGTAACATTATTTAATATTTTTATATTATTAAATATAATATTATATAAATTTTAAAAAGAATATTAAAAAAGTGACACGTAGTGGTGTGAGACTATAAAATGCAAAAATATAATATATTTTAAAAGAATGTTAAATAATATATATATATAAATTGCAAAAATATAACAAGAAACAAGCTTGGCATAGTGGTGTGAGATGTAGCAATGTTGACTGATAGCTTGAGTACCCGGGTTCGAATCCCACATCTTTTTAATATATAAACTCTTAATAGTGGCGATTAAATCATCACTATTATTGTTTGTATTTAGTGACAAATCATTTTTGTCACTATTATGTAGGACTATTAGTGACGATGTGTTTGTCACAATAAAAAATATTTTTAGTGACATATTAAAAATATTGTCACTAATATAATAGTGACTCGACATTTAATGACAAATTCAAATATCGCCACTAGATATTCTTAGTGACATGTTTTCAGGTTTTCAGTGACGAATTTTACCATCATAAAAAATAACTTTTCTTGTAGTGCGATTTGTTATAACCTCAGGCACCATAAGTCCTGCAGATAGATTGAAACAATTAATAACTGCAATGGACATATAATTTGATATATATTAATTAGTATATATTTATGAGTGGAAGATATATATGTATATATACATACCTGATCGATCTATATATGCACTAGTCATAAATGAGATGGCAACGCCTGGGAATGGTGATTGCAACTTTGGGGTTGATTCCTACTTTTTCTAAGGCGTCAGAAGAGAAAATAGCACGACGGCAAAGGTAGTTGAGCTTTGCAACGGCTTTGCAGCACTGTGTAGAAACAGCAACATTCACGTCTCGTGCAGCTTTCTCGCAGTGACGCAGCTTATGCGTCAGCATTCTTTCTATGCTAAACTTCCCGCATGGACCAACTTTATCTTCATCGAGATGGGATTCAGCAACAGCCGCAGTCACAACGATCAAAACCACAAGGAAGCAAACGAACTTGCTCATCATTGTAATTAATAACTTCCTTGAAATTTGAAAAGTAACTCACAAAAATTTCTTAGTGTTAAGGTCTATATATATATGGCCATATTTGCAATTATGGACAAATTAAACAATGTTCGCAAGCATCTGGTTTTTAGAATTCTTAGGAGATTAAGGGATATATATTAGTTGCCCGCAGATTATTCTTATTTTTGTCGGTGTTTAAAAAATTAATAAAAGTTGACTGAAAAAATAACTAGGGAATACGAATCAGGATGCATATATAGAGCGTATGAGGTATTGGGAAATGAGAATTATGACGGCCTGGGTTTCTGACTTAATGAGCGAAAGGAGAAGAAGAAGCGAAGTTGTATTTGTATGACAAAGAAAGAATATTGGTAGGAATAAATAAAAGAGATAAAAAATTAATGCGTGCGTGATAAAATGATTTATATGAATAAAATTGTATATAGTAGAAAGTGTCATTGGAGTAATATAATTCAAAAGAATAAAAAATCAATACAGATTTTCTCTTATATAATTATCAAAATGAGATAATAAATAATTTTTCAGCTAGAATATTGTGTACATTTTGTAACACGTGATGGTATTATCATTTGAGTTTTATTATTCATACTAGCAGTGTACCTGCACAGTATAAATAAATTATGTAAATTATTTTTATATATAATTAATTAATTAATTATGAATTTTATTAGTATATATATATATATATATATAGACACGGTAAAAAAAATTTACATCATCTGCTTGATAGGCTCTCACATCATTAATTTTATAGGGGTATATTTAGAATACTATAAATTTTTTTAAAATACTAATATATTAACCAATTTTTCTTAATTAAATTGTGAAAAACAGTTGAAATAATCTTATAATAAGGGATGAGGGAAGTACTTTGTATTAAAACTTGCACTCAAATATTTATTTTATGGTTAAAACACATTACATGAACTCAATTTATAGGAGTAACATATTTGGTGGTTTCACAATAGTCAAATTTATAAGTGTCCTGAAAGGTTAGTCTACTTTCATCGAAAGGCTATATATGGCTCATATTTTTTACTTTGCAAAACCATACTCTATTTTATTAGGCATGGTCTGTTTCATATCTTCAAGTTCTTAGTATTATGATAATTTGGAGGATGAAGAAATGATGAAAGGAAAGGGATTGTATGGGGAGGGAAAAGGTTGATGGGGTGAAAAAGAAGAGATCTGGTGTAAAAAAAAATGAAAAATTAAGGATATTTAAGTCATAAAAAAAGGAAATAGAGTAGGTGTATTTAACAAAAAATGTGGTGTAAAAAATAACTCCCAACAAATGGAACCCAACCCAAAGCTATTTTGAGCCCAACAATTGTATATATCTAGTTATACTAGCTGATAGAGCCCAATTACTATCTAGACTGAATTTCATAAAAAAAAAAAAACTTCAACGCCATCAATATTTAATTATATATAAGTTTTTAATATTTTATTTGGAGCAAAGAAAAAAAATCCTGAATATATATGTCCATCCATCTGAAATCAAAATATTCCACATGTATTTTTTAAACTAAAAAAAAATTATAGCAATTTGGCTTTTTTAATCTATGAACTTTATGTAAAATATGACTAATTAACTTGCTTAAGCTTTTTTATTATTTCAATAGTAAGTCCCATCTTCTGCAATATTTGCACCGCGCGCGCTTGGCTTGTTCTTGATTTTTCTTTTAATTGTTAGTTACCCAGTAGTAAACATGCGTATGATCAGCGCAGAAGATTCCTACCGAAGAAAAAAATTAATCTTAGTCTTGCATTGCAACTATCATTGTAGTCTAAGATAATTAATTTTTTAACAATATATGTTTTCGTCACTCTTACTCGTACATCTGCCTTTTTTTTTGGTCCATGTACATCTGCCTTAAGTCTTGATCAAAGGCAGATACTTCCAATTGCATTGTTAGTCCAAGAGACCATGACCTTTTTTTTATTCTTTTTATCAAATATCAGATTAATTGTTTGAAATTTAGTTTATTAGACCGAGTAGAAAGATTAAGTCAAAAGGATAAACTTATTATGACCGTTTGGGTGGAACTTCTGCGGAAGTACTTCTAGATGAAGAAAATAGCATGAATCAAAGAGGTCAATGCATTTATCTTCTCCATAAGTTACAATTAGTTACTTTTGGAGAAGTTAAATAAGAGAACTTTTGGAGTATGTGGTCTACAAAGACTAATTTTAACTTATGGAGAAGTTAAATGCATTTTACCTCTTTAATTCATGCAATTTTTTTCACCTAAAAGTACTTCTGCAGAAGTTCCACAAAAACAGACTCTATATATATTTGCACTTAATTAGATTTTAGTCAAAAGGCGAAGTTAAAGAGATATATCGAGATATATCTATATCACCAAAAGATATATCCATGGCAAGTTTAATTTAATCTAAGAGGGATCCGTGAAAACGAACACTATGTTGGAGCGTAACACGTTAATTAGAGATGAAATTAAATTATAATATAACTTTAGGTATTTTTACCTTATAAGTTAACTTTTGAAGTTAGTTAGTCCCAGTCTAAAAATTAAAATGGTATATATCCAAGTTTATTTTAAATGCTCCAAATATTTAGCCTTGAGTATAACGGGCCGGGTGTGTTGGAGAGTACTACTTTACTTAGAAATAAGAATAAATTATAATATATAAGAGGGTTGAACAATTATTACCTATAGTTTTTTTTGGTAGAATTAGGTTGACGTACAAAATCTAAGAAACTATACATATACGAGTATGCCTACTCGAAATAAAGATTGAATTTGAAACAAACAAATTGCTGTCTTTAAAAAAAGAGAAATTTTATTTCTTATATATAAGAAAGTTGTTATTACAGTATAACTTTATTATTGAGCCGCTAGCTATAATGAGCTCAAATTATTAACCATACAACACAACAGTATTGTAGCCATGTGTCATAACCTCAGGCACTAATAGTGAGGGTGATGGCAACGCCATGGAATGGTGATTGCAACTTTGGGATCGACACCAACTTGCTTGAATGCGTCAGAACAGAAGACGGCGTAGAGGCAAGGGATATCGACCTGTGCGACGTCGTTGCAGCACTGCGCAGAAGGAGCTACATTCACATCTCTTGCTGCTTTCTCGCAGTGACGCAGCTTATGTGTCAACATTCTCAGTGTGCTAAACTTGCCACATGGACCACCATTGTCAGGGTTTTCAAGAGTGCATTCAGCAACAACTGCTGACACAGCCACCAAAAGCACCACACACCAAACGAACTTGCTCATTGTATAGTTAACTAACTAATAACTTGGATTCGATTTCCCTTCCTTAATTAAGTTATTTGCAGGTATATATAACTCACAGTATGTAGCTTCAAGGGGTTAATTAAGGTCCATATATATATACTGCTTCCTAAACAAACAAGCTAGCAAACCCATTCGCAAGCAAACCACTGATCAATAATATATATATAGCTGCCCGCTGAATCTTACTTTTGTGGATGTTTGTTTGAAAAATTGGGGACGGTTGAAGAAGAACCAGGGAATATATTTCTTGAATCAGGAAGCACAAAGCATGTCTTCCGTGGTATGTATGGGTTATTTGGAAAGGCGAATGGGAACGGCCAGCAGTGTTACTTAGCAAAAGAAGAAAATATCAGTGGAGGCTTTCACTTTTAATAATAAAGAATAGAAAAGAATTACTTTTTCAACCTCGTAAATTGTACACACATAGGATTATGCAATTCATTAGACCCATCTTTCCCTCTTGTCCTGTTCATTGTCAAAGAATTCAAATATAAGTGATTAATTTATACAACAAAAAATATACAACAGCTCATACAAGACATTTTTCTCTCTATCTCTTTCCATCATATCACATATCACATCACACATTTCTCTCTCTTTACTCTCCTTTCTCTCTTTCTCTTTCTATGTTGTATATCTACAACATGTACAAATACCATTATTATAAGTGATTAGGAGTAAATAATAAAGGTATCACATTGTTTGTGTTACACTATGTAACATTATTTGTACCTTTTTTTCCCTTTTTTAATATTTTTAAATTCTTTTATAGCTTTTATTTATTTCATAGTTTTATTATAATATCATTAACCAAATTAACTATTTCATTAACCACTAATGGTCACATAGAAAACCCCATGTTCACAAGATTATATTCTTCGAAGTGTTGGTATAAGTTTCCCGTCATCATTATTATATTTTTATGCTAATAACCAAATATATTATTTCATTAATCATTTTTAAACACATAATTAATCTCATGTTTACATGAAGGGTTAATATAAATTTCATGTGATCATATATTGTTTTATTTCAATGCAATAAATGACCAAATTTCCTATTTTTTAACCGTTAAAGAACACACAATTAACGTCATCTTCATAAGATTGCATTTCACGAAGGGTTAACATAAATTTCATGTGATCATTGTTCTATATTGATGCAATTACCAAATTTACTATTATTTCATTAATTAATTGACACGCAATTAACCTTACATTCACAAGATTAATATTACATTTGATGAAAAGTTAACATAAGTTCCATGTGATCATTGCTCTATTATGATGTCATTAACCAAATTAACTATTTAATTAACTATTTAATTAACCATTATTATACTCATATTTAACCTTAAGATAACATAATTCCTTTAAGGGTTAGCATAAGTTCCATGTAATTAATCAATATTCTATTAAGATGCAATTAACAAAATATCCTATTTCGTTAATCGACAATGGACACACCATTAACCTAATTTAAAAATAAGTTCAGTAGGAGCAAAATTGCCTCCCGTAAGGAATACATATCGTTGAGACAAATATTATATATTACCCGTCTCGCAGGTACTACATAATTATTAAAATATATTTTTTATTAAATATATTAAAATAATAAGATTTTTTAATTATTTTATGGTAAAATAAAATTTATTTTATAATATTTATAATGATAATTTTAATATATTAATCTGCAGGTTAATATATTAAAATTATCATTATAATATTAGAGTATATTATATGATATTCTCTATCTTTTTTCTATAAATTTTAAATTTTTAAATTGTAATGGATACTTGTGAATACCCGCTACACGCATTGATACACGTTAATTTTAGTAGGTATGGATACGAGTAATGCACATACTCGCTCTCGTCCGTCCTCGCCCCGTTAACATACCTAGTATCATGCAACAATAATAATATTATTAATAATAAGTTTAATGCAAATTAATATATTTATTGTATTTCTTAATCTAAATTTTTATTTACTGAGATAGATAAATAAAAATGTAAATAATAATAAACGTAAATAAATAAATAAATAAATAATGTAAAAATGAGTTAATGTTATAAAAGAGAAAAAAAGAGAGTCGTGCGATAAATCATTCAAACTGATGGATCAAAGTGAAATCATATATCACATGTATTCCTTGTAACAAAATAAAGAGATGAATAATATATGAAAAAAAACATAATATGGTAAATATAAATCAACATATTTATTGTATTTTTTAATCTATATTTCTATTTAATGAAATAAAAAATAATAAAATAAAATAATAAAATAATAAATAAATAAAAGCTATAAAAAATTTAAAAAGAAAAACAAACATGGTACACTATTTTGTTTATGTTACGTTTAGCATTACTGTTAATTATAATATGGTGTGTGTGCGAAATAACAAATAAGTTGAAAAGCATTTGTTTTTCAATTCTTTATTTATTATTATAAGAAAAACTAAGAAAGCCTGGTTTGATCTTTTCTTCTTCTGCTTCCGGCATTGTTTCCCTTTCCGAATACCAACTACATACGCATGAGTCTATGTTTCCAGCTAATTCAATATATATCCCTGACTCTTCTCGACATCGTAATTTTTTTCAAACATTACGTCCACAAAAGTAAGAATCTGCGGGTAGAACATATATACAGCTAGCCTTTATTCTCCTAATTAAGAAACTAAAGATTACCGAAACCTGATGCTTGCAAACGGGATTTTGTCAATAGTTGCTTGTTTGTTTGGTTAATGAAGCGGTATATATATGGACCTTAATTAACCCTTGAAGCTACATACTGTGAGTTGCCTGCAAACAAATTAAGCTTAAAGCTACTCAATTAAGGGAAGGGAAATCGAATCCAAGTTATATATTAGTTAGTTAACTACAATGAGCAAGTTCGTTTGGTTCGTGCTGCTTTTGGTGGCTGTGTCAGCGGTTAATGTTGCTGAATGCACTCTTGAAAACCCTGACAATGGTGGTTCATGTGGCAAGTTTAGCACACTCAGAATGTTGACGCATAAGCTGCGTCACTGCGAGAAAGCAGCAAGAGATGTGAATGTGGCTCCTTCTGCGCAGTGCTGCAACGACGTCGCACAGGTCGATATCCCTTGCCTCTACGCCGTCTTCTGTTCTGACGCATTCAAGCAAGTTGGTGTCGATCCCAAAGTTGCAATCACCATTCCATGGCGTTGCCATCATGCTCACTATTAGTTAGTGCCGGTGTTTATAGTGCGCGCCTGCGGTTATGACACATCGTCATAGTTCGGCCTACAATGCTATATATGCTTGTGTGTGTTGTATCATTAATAACTTAAGCAGCTCATTATAGCTAGCGGCTCAATAATAAAGTTATGTTGTAATACTAATAACAACTTTCTTATATAATATCAAATAAAATTTCTGTTCTTTTAAAGACACAGCATTTTGTTTGTTTGTTTCAAATTCAATTTTTATTTCGAGTATGGCATATGGTAGAAGATGCTGTTGTGCCCAAAGTATGTGGGTGCATGTTCTCCAAAGATGCAATACGTGAGCTTATAGTGAAAGAGGTAACCAAAGAACTTGGAGTTCATGATACATTAGTCAAGGAAGAGAAAACTAACAATAGCAGACACAAACCAGAGATGTGTAGAGCATTACAGTAGAAACATATGCATGTATTGGGAGGTCGGCCAACAATATTTGAGAATGAAACGAAATCAACGAGAAAAAAGAAAACATAATAAATGATGTTATTATTTCTCAGGGACGTTTATATAATTTATTATCTTTCAGGGACCAATGTGATCAACCTCATATCTTTTGGGGACCATTTTGAGGGTTTATAAATGATGTTATTATTTCTTAGGGACGTTTTTACAATTTATTATCTTTTAGGGACCAATGTGACCGACCCCCATATCTTCAGGGACCATTTTGATGATTCACTTGCAGTTCTGTTAACTTTAACAGAGGAGAGTTAACAGAAGGACCTAATTGATCGACGTTACTATCTCAAGGACGTTTTTACAATTTATTATCTTTCCGGTACCAATATGACCGACCCTATATCTTTTGGGGGACCATTTTGAGGGTTTACTCGTTTGGGTATATTTATCACAACAACACTAGTCCTTGGATGTATTGGAGACTTCGGTAGTTGTGTGTCAAGAGAGAGTTTGTAGTTTTCTGTGTAAAAATTGTGTAAGAGAGGGTTTGCAATTTTCTTCTTGTAAAAATTGCAAGTGGAGTAATAAAATTTTGTGCAGGTGTTTATGGATGTAGCAAGAGATACCTTAATTTCCGAATTTGTTCCTCAATATATTTTTGTTTCTCTCGTGTTTCCCTATCCTACCCAACAAATGCATGGTGTTGGTTTTCACCAATCCCCTCTAAGATTAAATTAATTAATCCCGACATCGATAGATTTGTCAGTTATATATTCTGAGCATGCAATATAATTAATATAATCAATATAATACACTTATCTTTTTGACTTAATATAATCTTTCTACCTGGTCTAATCTTTATATATATAAAAAAAGGTAGTCTTGAGGTTGCCCTAGAAATAGTTTTTCCCTCTTAAATTAAGGGTAAAAATGTCATTTAGCTTAAAATATTTTATTTTAGAATTTTTTATCCTTTGCTAAATACATATTGACATAAATCATATTAATGTCTTTTTTAATAATGTTGATTGTTTTCCAAGGAAACCTTTTCTACTTCCATTGTTGAAATGATTATATCACTTCCATATAATTTTATATCTCTTCATATTGGGGCTTTTCATATTCATTATTATAGTAACTATTCTAATTTGAATTGGGTTTCATCTGTTAACAATTTATAACTTCACTATTGATTCTTCTTTTACATTATTCTATTCTATATCACTAATAAATTAAAATATTAAAATAATTAATATATTTTAAAAAATTTAGAAAGACAAAATATTTTTTAAAAAATATTTAAATATATTAATATATTTTTTGGTTGCATATATTAATATATTTACTTTATTGTTGGAGTGAAAATACAAATAAATATAATAAAATAAATTACTAAAACACCTATTTCATTGATAATAAAAATTAGTTTCATAATTATTTTCTATTAAGTTTTCAATAAAAAATAAAATATTATATAACTTATTTACATAAAATAATGTTACAAAAGTTTATATATTAGAAGTAATTCTATTTTTAATATATATGTGTGGTTGATTTCTTTTAAAAAAATTTATTTAATTTATTTTTATCCTTATGCTTTAATTAAAAATATTTTTTATTATATATTTTTCTTAATACATAAATCTTTTATTATTAAGATTTATATAAAAAATGATAATATTAGGCAAATACAACATCAAATAAAATTTTTATTATATTCTTATGAATTTGTTATTTTTTTATCTAAAATATTAGATGATATCTTTATCTTTATATTTATATATAAAAAAGAAGATTAGTATGGGATTGCCCTAGGGATATATTTTCCCACCAAAAGTGGGTCATATTAGTAAAAGTGCTTATTAATTATTTATTTTTTATTTTATTTACCAAGGTAATAAATATTAATTCATTCATAAAGAAGTGGGTAAATGGGTTTGATAACATCTCTTTGTTTTCTACTATTGGGACTATATTTATGTGTCTCTTCAATTACCTTGCACGTTGCTTTAAAAATTCTAACCTAAGGTAGATTTTTTTTTTGTAGTGTTGTTACTCTTACCATTATAGTTATGTAAAATAATTTTAGAATATATTAATCTTTTATATGCATATTTTATCATAGATTAAGTTTTGATATGACATATATTAATGTGGTTGTACTCTAACTATGGAAATATGTTATGGCAAGATGAAAGGTCTTAATAGAAAAGAAAAGACAGATTGTTTACATGACCGTGTATTTTGTAATAAGTGATTGTAATGATTTAAGATTAATGCTTTTAAATTTTCATTATTTTTTTTGAAAGCTCATTCTTAAATTTATGTTTACTTTATCATTTCAAAAATCGGATGACTTTTAAAATGTACCACAAAAAAATATTAGATGCTAATGAAATCAAAAGTAAAAAATTAATTTATCAATTATTTAAATAAAGTATTTTTTTACATATTTTAATTTTAATTGTTATAATTTTATAAAAGCTCTTAAGGCACTTACTGATAGATCCAAAAGAATATTTATTTTTCTAAATTTACATATTTGCCTTTGACCGAGTTGACTAGGAAGGGAGTTGCCTATGTATGGAATAGTAAGTGCGAGACTAGCTTCCAAACCCTTAAGGAGAAGTTGACTAGTGCACCAGTGTAGTGTTACCTGACCTTGGTAAATCCTTTGTAGTATACTGTGATGCCTCTAAGATGGGTTTAGGTGGGGTGTTAATGCAAGAGGGTAAAGTAGTAGCCTATGCTTCTAGGCAATTGAAAATTCATGAGAGAAACTACCCTACCCATGACCTAGAGTTAGCAGCCGTAGTGTTTGTGTTGAAGATTTGGAGACATTATCTGTATGGTTCCCGATTTGAGGTTTTTAGGGACCATAAGAGCCTTAGATATCTGTTTGACCAGAAAGAGCTGAACATGAGGCAGAGGAGGTGGTTAGAGTTTCTTAAGGATTATGATTCTGAGTTAAGTTACCATCCCGGTAAGGCCAATGTAGTGGCTGATGCCTTGAGTAGGAAGTCTATCCATGTTAGTTCCTTGATGATTAGAGAGATGGATCTTTTAACCTAGTTCAGAGATCTAAGTTTGGCTTGTGAAGTAACATCCTCTAGTGTGAAGTTAGGAATGACCAGGGTAAGTAGTGAATTGTTGAAGGATATTAGTAAGGCCCAGTTAGAGGATCCATTTTTAGTAAGTAGGCGAGAGGCTATAGAAGGAGGTAGTGGTGGAGAGTTTGTAATTGGTACTGATGGGGTAGTGAGATTTGGAGATCGAATGTGTGTGCCTAGTGAACCTAGCATTAAGAAATTAGTGCTAGAAGAAGGTCATAGAAGTAAGCGTAGTTTCCACCCAGGATCGACTAAGATGTACCAGGATTTGAAGAAAGTGTTTTGGTGGCCTAGGATGAAAAGGGACATAGAAGAGTTTATGAGTGCATGTTTAGTGTGCCAAAAGGCTAAGGTAGAACATCAAAAACCTTCAGGATTGCTTTAGCCCAGAGTAGGTAGAATAGTTATGCCGATAAGAGGAGGAAGGAGTTAGAGTTCAAAGAAGGGGATCATGTATTCCTGAAAGTCACTCCGTGGACTGGGGTTGGTAGGGCATTAAAGTCTAGAAAGCTTACACCTCGATTCGTTGGTCCTTACCAAATCCTTAAAAGAGTCGGCAATGTTGCCTACCAAATCGCTTTGCCTCCACATCTGTCTAATCTTCATAACGTTTTCCACGTTTCTTAACTCCGGAAATACGTTCACGATCCTTCGCATGTGATTGAGTCGGATCATCTTGAGGTTAAGGAAAATCTAACAGTGGAAACCATGCCGGTGAGAGTTGAGGATCGGAGGGTGAAACGACTTCGAGGTAAAGAGATTCCTTTAGTGAAGGTGATCTGGGGAGGACCTACACCCGAGAGTGCCACTTGGGAACTTGAAGAGAAGACGAAGGAGTCTTATCCAGAGCTTTTCACTTCAGGTAAAATTCGAGGACGAATTTTCTTTTTAGGAGGGGAGAGTTGTAACATCCTAAATTCTATTAGGATAATATTAATTAAATTAAATAGATTAATTAAGGAGATAAGTAATTAATGAGAAAATAAATAATAGGAGTATTATTATTATTATTATTAGTTTTATTTTGTAAAAGTAAGATTGAATTGAAAATAGAAATAAGGGGTGAGAGTGGGCCCAAGCCCAATTAGACAATTCAGTAAGGAGGGGTTAACAGAGCACCCTAATCCTTATTCGTATCATTCGTCAGTAAGCAAAACGCTAAGGAGGGGAGAAACAAAGTCTCAAGAGAGAGCTGCGGTGGAGTGAAAGCCAAGAATCCAAGAAAGGACTTCCTTGCTGTAATCAAAGCTTCGCTTAAGGTACGGTGGGGGAGAGGGTATTGCTTGTATATGCATGTAGGGATGTGTGGGTAGTGAGGGCAACCATAAGACCCTCTAAAGGCTCTAAATTCGTATGGATGTATGTTGTAACTAAGAATAAATGATATAATATGTTGCTTGATGATTGATTGGGTGTATATTGATGATTGATTGAGTGAAATTGAAGATGATATTCAGAATAATGAAAAAGGGGGTGATTAGGGATTTAAAGATTGGGGGTTGATGAATTGGTTGTATAATTTGTAAAAGATTGTTGATTTACTGAGCTTTGGATGATATTAATGATTATGAAAGATGTTTAGACGAAAAAGATTGATTAGAGATTGATTGGATGAGTTTAGAAAGGTTAGAAATCGTGAAATCTATGATCTGCGTCGCGGGTAATCGATTACCAGGTGTGGTAATCGATTACCAGGGATTTCTGGGCAGCGTTGAGTGAGTTTGGGTTGCTGGTAATCGATTACAAGGGGTCTGTAATCGATTACCAGAGAGTTGAGTTGCTGGTAATCGATTACATCTGTGTGGGCTTGTATGTAATGTAACCGGAAAGAGCATGGAGTCAAAGGAGCATGTGGAGACATGTGGATGGAGACTTCAAGATTATATATGATGTAATTTTGTATTGGAATTTTAGGAGGCCATAACCATATCATGTGTTTTGTATGAGATGCATGCTTGTATGTTTGTTAAATGGTTTAACAAAGGAATAAAATTAAAGCGATCAAATCCCTCTAAGGGAATGTTAAGTTATGTTTTTCATTCCAATGAATAACAATCGTCAAGGCTAGAATGGATTAAGTGTGGGTCTGCTAAAGCAGGGTACATTTATCTATTTGAGTGAGGGGCGATTATGTTTTTGTTAAATGGTTTAACAAAGGAATGGAAAAATAAAGCGATCAAATCCCTCAATGCTTATTATGCCTTCCGATGAATGACACTCGTCAAGGCTAGAATCGATGAAGAGTGGGTCTGCTAAAGCATGGTACCTTTATCTATTTTAGTGAGGCGTGATAGGATAAAAGTGATATCCAATTGTCAAACCATTGGTCTTTGATTGGGTATATTCAATATGATTGAAGAACCTAGAGGCACTGATATTAAGTCATGTTTTGCCTTCCAATGTATGGCACTCGTCAAGGCTAGAATCGATTAAATGTGGGTCTGCTAAAGCAGGGTGCATTTATCTACTTTAGTGAGACGCGATGGGATAAAAGTAATATCCAAATGTCACCATTTGGTTTTGACTTAACTAGGTATATTCAATAGGATTGAAAAACCTAGAGGCACTGAGTTAGGCATTGATTCATAAGATGAATTAGAATAAGAGTTATTCACCTAACTATCCAAGAGTTGTATGAGATACAATTGGAAGTGTGTTCCTACCTAAATAACCTTTTCTTAAGCGATCGGCTAAAGATGACTTAAAATTAGGTGAAATATGGATCTTGGCCCACTAGAAAATCTGGTGATGGGATTTTCTGATTCTTTATATTGAGGGTACTTGTTTTGAGTCAAAATAGTGGGAGACATATTTATTTAAAGACCTTATTAAATATGTTTTTTATATGATACTTACGTGCATAGCAACAAGCACAAAAAGTAACTTTTATTGCGATCTGTCCTTGAGTAGGACAAACTGGCTGGAATTAACTTTCTAGACTGGTATAAGATATCATGTGCTCACATAGGTACACATTAAGAGATATCATGTGCTCACATAGGTACACATTAAGAGTAATGGTGTATTTGACAGACCCACCTTAAGAACGTTGCATGGGTTGTTACATAAGTGTCATGAACGTTTCTTAAATTAATAAATGTTATATGAAGTCCTTCGACCTGAAACCACTACGATTCCTACATAAGGAATTATGTGTTTTAATTATCATCAAACATTACCTGTAACAAGGTAATCATAAAGATGATTTTTGGACATATAATAAATTATGTGGAGGAATGTGAGTGCCCTAGATGGGATTTGTCTCTCCTATGTAACAGGAGTTATATCTGTAGGCCTCTTGATAAAGTGAGACAGCAAAATACATGGCCATGCTCAGGAGAATAAATATGAGATATTTATTTTCTGTACAGTCTACTTGGGGATCAAGAAAATATAAATTGAACTATACAAGGTTGACACAATCCATGCCCTTGTGTTCAATTAGATATTTGGACAAAGGGACAAAGCATATAAATTATTATAATAAAATAGGATTTATTATTTTATTAATAATCGTAATATTTGGATAGTGATGTGTTGCTAGATACCGCTCACTATTTATGATATTAAATATAAAAGGGTTTTATTTTAATATCATAACCAAATATTAAAGTCCTATTGGGTCACACGCATACAACAAGCCACTAGGAAAAGGATAATAATTCTAATTTAATTTAATTAGAATTATTATAACATAATAGGTCAGACCCATAAGTGTGAGGGTTAAGTGAGTGAGGGGGTAAAACCCTAGCCACCACTCTATAAATAGAGCATAAGATGCACTACCCCAATACACATGAGCAATCGCTTCTTACTTTCTAAGGCTACTAGCAGAGCTGAGGGGAGAATCCTAGTCCGGCTATTGGCGTGGATACCAATAGAGACGTGGCTACATTTGCCTCGTTAATAATCCTAATAAGGTACAATCTTTCATTTCAATACCTTTTATGCCTTGATTCGTGTTTTTCGCAAAACGATTATAACAAGGGAGGGAATCCATTTATTTCCGCTGCACCCTGACCACATGCTTGATTCCCTTTGTCGGAACCGGGGTCACGATGGGACGGCGAAAAGAATTTGTTTTCAATGGAGTCGCCACCAATATTTATTTTGAGGAAAAATATCGAAAAAACCCTTTAAAAAAAATGGCCTTTGAAACCAGATTTGGATTCGGGAGTCGGTTATGTGTAGGGAAGGTACTAGCACCCTACCACATCCATCCTAAGACGGTTACCTCTAATTAATTGTGCAAATTTATTAACTTGTGAAAAATATTTATTTTACCCTTTGAAAAGTCTTTCTTTGTTTTTAATTACAAAGTTTATTTACACTTTTTATTTTTTTACTTTTGGGAAAATTTAGAAAAATATTTATTTGGGCTTGACGGGGTCGGTTCCCGCTCCTACGTATCCCCAGCTGCAATGGGGAAATCAAAGCCACGTAGTTCTGAGGGATTGTTGGTGATTGGTTTGATTTTTTTGTTTTTGGAAAGATTGGTTTTATTTGAAATATTTTGATTTGTTTTCATTTTTTGGAAAGTAGTATTTAGAAATATTTTTGGTCTTTTTTATGTTTAGAAAAGATAAATTTAAAGATTTTTGTTTGCAAGGGGTTCAAATCAAACACTTGGTTTGCTTAATAAACTCTTACGATCTTAATAATATTAAAGTCAGCATCCACTGCTCAATTAATATTATTAGTCGTTGCCAAAAAATGTATTTATTTATTTTTATATGTTTTTTTTTATAATTTCAAAAAAAAAGAATTTTTAAATTTTGAAAAAGAAATTTTTTTAAAAGGAATATTTTATTTAGAAAAGAAATTTTTGCTTTTTATATTTTTGAAAAGAAATTTTTAATTTTGAGGAGGAATATTTTATCTTAACCTATTTTTGCACGGGGTTCAAGTCAAACACTTGGTTTGCTCAATAAACCCTTATGATCTAAATAAAGTTAAAGTCAGCATCCACTGCTCAATTAACTCATTTAGTCATTGCATAGATTAAAATAAAATATTCCTAAATTTATTAAAGCATCTGAATTATTATTTATTCACAAAGAGATATAAAATTAGCAAATATGTACAAGATATTATTTACAACAAACAATCAACATGAAATTCAATAATAGTCAAAAATTTAAAATACACACTCAATACAAATAAACAAATTAAAACAAATTTGAATTTTGAAATAAACTGGTCTCTTTTTTATTTTTATCATTTTTATTACTTATTTTATTTATTTTTATTTTTATCTTTTTTTTTTGTAAAACAAAAGGAGAAGGGATCAGGTAAAGACCCTCACGCTCCCCTCCTTTTCTAAACACACACGGTCTTTTTTTTTTTGTTTTGTAAAATAGGTAAGGGTTTAGAAAGGGAAAGAAAGAAGAGAGAAAGGGAAAGAAAGAAGAGGGAGAGGAAAAGAAAGAAGAAGAAGGAAGAAGAAGGAGGGGGAAGAGGGAAGGGCCACGGTGGCCGCTGCGGCCAGAGAGAGAAGGAGGTGTTGCTGCGCGCGGTGGACCGGAGAAGCAAGCTCCTGCAGAGGCTTCGCCACGGCGCGGTGGTGTTGGCTGTTAGCAGGAGGACGCGCAGCGGCCGCGAGGGGGCTGGGCGCTGCAATCCGGTGTGGCTACGGTGGGGATCTGCACGGTGGCTCCCGGCTGACTGATCGGGGAGATGCTGTCTGCTGCTGAGATGACGGTGGTGGCGGCTGGAGGTGCACAGAGGCGCGGCTGTAAGGATGGCTGAACGTGGTGGCAGATACGGTGGTTGATCGGAGCTTTGCGGCGATGGACAGCGATGGATACGGCAGCGCACGGTGTTTTCTTATTTCTGTAAAATTTCACCTATTCACTCTCAACCTCACTTTGTTTCAATTATTCCCTATTGCTATGGTTCTGATCTACCCACATCCCTTCTCTCTTTTTTTTTTCACATTGATTGTAAATTGGACTCTGATTTATGTGGTAATTTTTCCTATACTCTATTCTTGATTATAAACTAGACTCTGTATGGCTACATTCTGTTTTTCCTATGCTTTGTTGGACTTTGATTCATGCTAATACCTTGCTAAATTCTCTAATAATTTCCCACAATTGATTAATCTGATTATATGCACAAGATGATATTTGTGTTTATCTAACAGAATCAATCATTCATCAATATACAATGAATAAAATAGAAGAGAAAGAAAGAAAGAAAGAAAGAAAGAAAAAGAAAAGAACAAAAAAAAAAAAAGAACCTGAAATAGAATCAATCAATTATTCTCACTGTTTATGCTTCTGATGCGATTCTATCCTTGCACTTCTCTTTGATTCTTTACTCTTCTTTATTCTTCTCAAATCCTCCAGACCGTTCAACCTCTATTCTTTTCACTCTTTTGCTTCTCCTCTGCTTTGTGCCTTTCTCAGTTACTATGAATTTGTGAACTGTTTTTTTTTGCTGTGTAACCGTGAATCCTATTTTCCGAACCCCTTCTTCAGTGTAGTTTGGTTCCTTTTATACTTAGCTGAGAGGTAACTACCTCATCAACAATATCAGAAAACCACTCCCCATTTCTCCTCCTATTTCTCCTTATTTTGCTCCACTTTATCAGCACTTTATCTCTATCCCACTTTCTCTCGTGGACTTAGTAACTACCTAGTCAAAGTTATATTTTTTTTTTCAGATTTATTACTATTTTTCTGATTTAAATTTGAAATTTAAAATCATTTTTGGACTTATTATTTTTTTGATTTTTATTATTCTTATTTTCGGATTTATTTTATTTTCTGAATTGAGATTTTTTTATTTATTTGATTTTTTTAGATTTTTCCTTTTTTAAATATCAAATTTTATTTTTTGAATTTCTAGACTATTTATTTTTGAGTTTTAAAAACTATTTTCAGATTTTTAAAAAATTGTTTTGAGCTTTTATTTATAAATCAAATTCAACTGAAATTGAAATTAAAACAAAGCTAATTTTAGCCCGGATAAAATTGGGTATTCACAGTTGCCCCTCTTTACGTATTTCTTATTAAATAATCTATGTAACAATGTTTTTTAGATTATGATAATAAGAAATAGGTAAAGAAGTGAATCAATTTATTTGAGGGCTAACACAAGAAAAAGAAATCAACACTGTGGACTGAAATATCCAAAGCGATGATGAAAAGACAAGATTTCAAACTGATGTTGAACTCTTGACTGATAGTATGCCGGACTGATACAGGGTTGTGAGAGTAACTGAGTGCCGGTCTGATACCGGGCTGAGAAACTGAAAAGTAAAAAGGGTGCCAGGCATTGACAGAAAGTAAAGGGTGCCAGGCAGGTACTGGGCTTTTGACAGATGGTAAAGGGTGCCAGACAGGTACTGGGCTTTTGACAGAAAAGTAAAGGGTGCCAGGCAGGTACTGGGCTTTTGACAGAAAAGTAAATGTGCCAGGCAGGTACTGGGCTTTTGACAGAAAGTAAAGGGTGCCAGACAGGTACTGGGCTTTTGACAGAAAGTAAAGGGTGCCAGGCAGGTACTGGGCTTTTGACAGAAAGTAAATGTTCCAGGCAGGTACTGGGCTTTTGACAGAAAAGTAAAATGGTGCCAGGTAGGTACTGGGCTTTTGACAGAAAAGTAAAAATGGTGCCAGGCAGGTACTGGGCTTTTGACAGAAAAGTAAAATGGTGCCAGGTAGGTACTGGGCTTTTGAAACTGAAAAGTGAAGAGTTGTGGACTTAAAAAGTCCAAAACATGCAATGCCATGTAATGCATGAATGGTGCAAAATGTTATGATGCAAGATTACCTGAGTGATGGTTTTTCTTTTTCTCTTTTTTTTTCCTTTTCTTTTGGTTAATTTGGGTATCCCCGTTCCCTACAACATCAGGCATCCCGAGTCAGGTAGATGAGTGATCCATTTATGATTTGCTTTTCCTTTTTGGATGATCAAGTATCTGAATGTGAGTGAGAACTATTTTGAGGCTGCTGCTATAAGGCAAACGCTTCCATCCTTAAATCTTCACTGAGGAATTTGTTAAGTTTACTGTGATCCTTAACCATTAAAGTAAATGTAATGCTTTGAAATTTGTATGTCAACACTAATTCCTTTTCAATTTATGATTATAAAATGCAAAAGAAATTGACCAGTAAATGAAAGAGAAAAATTTATTGAAGAATATTTACAGGAATGGTTATTGTTTAAGGGTAAAAGTGCTATGTACACAAACTCAACAAAAGGTAAAAAGGGTTAGACTGGTGAAAGTATCGGACAACTTGAATCACGCTTTCCGATGATAATGCAAGTACCACAAGTTGTAAACTTTGACGCCCCACTAATAAGCTTCTGAGAAGAAGGAATTTGCGCCAGTTTAGACCATGATCTGTGATTGCCCCAGTTTGTTATTCCGGCATGCCACTTGATAACCTTGGCACCTCATTTGTCCCAATGATTGGTCTCCCTATATCATTTGCCCCGGTTGACGATCTCAATACCTCCTTCTCATGACACTAACTTTTTCCTGAGTTGCTCTTGCGAGTTTTCAACTCAGCGGGCCGCTCTAACTTTTGCTTAGGTCGTCCTTTCGAATTTTCAACCTAGCGAGCTTCCTCTTTTCTCCATTTTTTTCTTTCTTTTTTTTTATTTTTCCCTTTTTTCTTTCTTTCTTTCTCTGTTTTTTTTTAAGCATAATATTTCTTCACAGCATCAGAATTCACAGGGTATTGGAGCTCTTTGCCATCCATATTTGTGAGGATTAGGGCTCCTCCAGAGAAAGCCTTCTTTACCACATAGGGACCTTCGTAGTTGGGCGACCATTTACCGAGGTGATCCTTTTGGACTGGTAGGATCCTTTTGAGGACCGAATCACCTTCTTGAAATTCTCGCGGGCGCACTTTCTTCTCAAATGCTCTTTTTAACCTTTTCTGGTATAACTGACCATGACATATTGCATTCAATCTTTTCTCTTCAATGAGGTTCAATTGATCTAGACGAGCTTTTACCCACTCTGCTTCTTCCAACTCAGTTTCCATCAATACTCTTAAGGAAGGGATCTCAACTTCAATAGGAAGAACTGCTTCCATCCCATACACCAACGAAAATGGTGTTGCCCCGGTTGAAGTACGAATAGAAGTACGGTATCCATGCAAAGCGAATGGGAGCATTTCATGCCAATCCCTGTATGTCACAACCATTTTTTGAATGATCTTTTTGATGTTTTTGTTTGCTGCTTCAACGGCTCCGTTCATCTTTGGGCGATATGGGGAAGAATTATGATGCTGAATCTTGAAGTCTTCACACAATTCTGTCATCATCTTATTGTTCAAATTTGTCGCATTGTCTGTGATGAGTTTACTGGGTAGACCATAGCGACATATCAGCTCCCTCTTGATGAACTTTACTACCACACTGCGAGTCACATGGGCATATGAGGCGGCTTCAACCCATTTGGTGAAGTAATCAATCGCAACAAGGATGAAGCGATGTCCATTCGATGCCTTTGGTTCAATTGGGCCAATGACATCCATTCCCCACATTGAGAATGGCCAGGGTGATGACAAGACATTCAGAGATGTTGGTGGAGCATTGATGTTGTCCGCATATGTCTGACATTTGTGGCATTTCTTCACATGATTGAAGCAGTCATTTTCCATGGCCAGCCAATAATAACCAGCCCTCAAGATTTTCTTTGCCATAGCATGCCCATTTGTGTGGGTCCCAAAAGATCCTTCATGCACTTCGCTGATGATTTTCTTCGCTTCAGCTGCGTCTACACATCTAAGAAGTACCATGTCATGGTTCTTCTTATACAACACGTCCCCATTTAGAAAGAAGTTCATTGCCAATCTCCTCAGCGTCCTTTTGTCATTCTCCGAAGCACCTGAGGGGTATTCCCTATTCTTGATATATTCCTTGATGTCATGATACCAAGGTTTTCCATCTAATTCTTCTTCTACAGAATGACAGTATGCTGGTTGTTCACGATGCTGAATTTTTATGAGCGGCATGTCTTCTTCATTACTCAATGCAAACATGGATGACAAAGTAGCCAATGCATCTGCTAGCTGATTGTCTTCTCGGGGTATATGATCAAAAGTGATTTCATCGAATTGCTTCATTAATTCCTTGATGTGAGCATGGTAAGGAATTAATTTGGCATCTCGAGTTTCCCACTCGCCCCTGATCTGGTGAATCACCAAGGCTGAGTCACCATATACTTCAAGATTCTTGACTTTTGACTCAATTGTTGCTTGAATTCCAAGGGTGCATGCTTCATATTCTGCCACATTGTTCGTGCAGTCAAAACACAACCTAGCTGTGATAGGGACGTACTGTTTTTCAGGGGAAATTAAAATTGCCCCAATTCCATGCCCCAGCAAATTAGAGGCACCATCAAACATCATGGTCCACTTGCTTTCTTCTGATGGCTCTTCTTCATCAAACAATGCCATTATGTCTTCGTCAGGGAATTCACATTGCATTGACTGATAATCATCCACTGGCTGGTGTGCTAGGTAATCAGCAAGAGCACTGCCTTTAATTGCTTTCTGAGTCACATATATGATATCATATTCTGATAACAGAACTTGCCATCGAGCGATCCTTCCTGTGAGTGCAGGCTTTTCAAAGATGTACTTGATCGGATCCATTTTAGATACCAACCAAGTTGTGTGACTTAGCATGTACTGCCTTAGACGACGAACTGCCCAAGCTAATGCACAACAGGTTCGCTCCAACAAAGAATATCTTGTTTCGTAGTCAGTGAATTTCTTACTCAGATAGTAAATAGCGTGCTCTTTCCTTCCAGAATCATCATGTTGACCTAACACGCATCCCATGGACTCATCAAGTACTGTCAAATACATAATGAGTGGTCTTCCAGACACTGGTGGTACTAGAACTGGGGGACTTTGCAGATATTGTTTGACTTTCTCAAAAGCTTCTTGACAATCTTCATTCCACTTCATGGGTTGGTTTTTGCGCAGCAATTTGAAGATTGGCTCGCATGTAGCAGTCAACTGGGATATGAATCTAGAGATGTAGTTTAATCTTCCCAGGAATCCTCGAACCTCCTTCTCTGTACATGGTGGTGGCATTTCAAGAATTGCTCGCACTTTACCAGGGTCTACCTCGATTCCTTTTTCGCTGACCATGAATCCCAACAACCTGCCAGATTTCACTCCAAATGTGCATTTAGCTGGATTTAGTCTGAGTTTGAACTTTCTGAGCCGCTCAAATAACTTCTGCAAATGAACTACATGATCTTCTTCAATCTTTGACTTTGTAATCATGTCATCTAAATAAACTTCAATCTCTTTGTGCATCATATCGTGGAACAAAGTCACCATCGCTCTCTGATATGTTGCCCCGACATTTTTCAACCCGAAAGGCATGACTTTGTAGCAGAAGGTGCCCCAGGGAGTGATAAATGTAGTTTTCTCTCGATCCTCTTCAGCCATTTTGATTTGGTTGTATCCTGAGAATCCATCCATGAAAGAAAAGAATGAATGTTGGGTTGTATTGTCTATCAACACATCAATATGAGGCAATGGAAAATCATCTTTAGGGCTGGCTCTGTTTAGATCTCGGTAATCCACACACATTCGAACCCTTCCATCCTTCTTAGGTACTGGCACTATATTGGCAACCCATTCTGGGTACTTTGCGACAACAAGGAAGCCTGCGTCGAGCTGTTTCTTGACTCCTTCTCTGATCTTTAGGGACATTTCGGGTCTCATCCGCCTTAACTTCTGTTTGACTGGTGGGCATTCAGGCTTCAGTGGCAGTCTATGTTCCACTATGGATGTGTCAAGACCTGGCATGTCCTGGTATGACCATGCAAATATGTCATGATAATCATGCAACAACTTTATCAACTTGAGGCGTTCCTCACTTTTCATGAAAGTGCCAATTTTAACTTCCTTTTTCTCCTACTCTGTCCCCAAATTTATTACTTCAGTTGGTTCTTCATGGGGTTGGATTTGCTTGGTTTCTTGTTCAACCAACCTTTGCAACTCAGGGTCAAGTTCTGAATCACTGTCATTTTCCTCATTTGCTTGATTAATTGGATCATCAAAATTAATTGATGTGGTACAAGCATTATCACTTTCAAGCGTGTTACTTTCAGATCTGCACACATTTTTTGTTTGGACAAGAAAAGGAATGAAATAAATAATAATTCAAAAAGAGAAAGGTTTGAAGGAAATTAGAGAAAGAAAGGGATATTTACTGGAAAAATTCAAAAACCATTTTATTAATTATAAATGAAAACGGAACAACTGTCAGCCCTTATTGAAAAGAAATCCTAAGGCCTTAGGCAAAGCCATAAGATCAGCATTACAAAAATTACTTGAAGTTAAAAATCAAAGGTAGCTCAACAATTTCCCAGTTGGGGAGCTTTGCTTCTGTTGGACCCACACGAACCCAATCTTCTTGAGTATGCTCTTCTGCAGCAGCTATCAAGCTTGAGTGTTCGAATCCAGCACTTATGAAGCTTTCTTTAATGTCGCAGATAGGGACCCCTCCAGTTCTGGGCTCTCTTCCCCCTAGCCTGGCAAACCTCTTTTCCTCCTTTTCTTCAACGAGCCTTTTCACATCAGCACTTGAGGGTTTGTATCCCAAGCCAAATTTGTCTTGTTTTCCCACAAAGTTGGGCATCTGGCTTACTCCCTGCTCATATCTTCCTAGTCCACGCCCGTACTGATACCCGTTCTCCAGCATGACTCTCGCAACCATCATTAAAGCATCTGATGGCTGGGGTTCAGCTTTAGGCTTCTCATAGGTTGTGTGGGCGATCTCAAGAGCTTGGAATGAAGTCTCAAGAGCCTCTTCAGCAGCTTCGATGTAGGGGGTGGAAGAAGGTTTGCTGATAAGCAAATCATCCTCAGCAGAAATGATGATCAACTTGTTATCAATGATAAACTTCAATTTTTGGTGCAGGGTAGAGGTTACGGCTTTTGCACTGTGGATCCAAGGTCTTCCCAAGAGGCAACTATAAGCTGGTGTGATGTCCATTACTTGAAAAACTACGTCAAAGGTTACAGGGCCGATTTGGAGAGGCAGACTGATTTCCCCTATCACTTCTCTTCGGGAGCCATCGAAAGCTCTAACCACCATGGAACTTGGTTTCATTGGCGACCCATTAGATGGTAGTTTTGCAAGTGTTTCCTTTGGCATCACATTCAATGAAGACCCATTATCAACCAAAACCCTTGCCAAGAAGCAGTCCATATACTTCACTGAGATATGAAGGGCTTTATTGTGATCTGCTCCACTTGCTGGCATTTCCTCCTCTGTAAATGTGAGGTGATTATTGGCAGTAATGTTACCAATAATGCCCCCAAACTGCTCGATAGAAATGTTGTGGACCACATGAGCTTCTTTCAGTATATTCAACAAGATCTTCCTGTGTGGCTCCGAATGCATCATCAGAGACAACAAGGATATCCTGGCAGGGGTTCTATTTAATTGGTCAATCACCCTGTATTCACTTTGCTTGATAAGTTTCAGGAACTCACAAGCTTCTTCATCTGAGACAGTCTGCTTTGGTATTTCCTCCCTTGTTTCCTCAGTGATTTCCTTCTGACTGGTCACCTCTTTTCCTTTCTCTTTCTCCTCTACGACCTCACTTGATTGAGTGGTTTTGAACTCGTCAGGTGTATAGATACGGCCACTCCGAGTTATACCGCTAACTCCCGCAATATTTGTCACATTTGGGGTGTCCACATTAGCTTCCCCTATCGGGTTATCTTCAGAATCATCAACGAGGACTTCCACGCCGTATTTCCATGGTACGGCCTTATTATCCTTGTACGGAAAGGATGTAGGTATTTGGATTGTGATAGGCTTTGGTCCGTTGGTGGTTCTGACTGTCGCATCCCTGGCATAATGGATGACCAAAGGCCTTGGAGGAGTTGAGGCTGAATAGTCGATTACAGACACATCAACTATGCTTTCACAACAGCCTATCTGTATCAATTTCCTATCCATCATGTCTTGTAACACCTGTTTAAACTCTTCACAATCCTCTAATGTGTGGCCTGCATCAGGATGTAGTCCACATTCGCGATCATTGGTAGCATTTCCTTCAATCAGACCCGCTTTGCATAACCTTTTGAAAATAACCCTCAACGGGGTTTTCACATCTTCCACCTTTCTCCTCATACATTGTTCCTCCTCCTCAACCGCATTCACCGATGGCCCCCCATGTCTAGGCAGTGGATTTTTGCCCACATTAGGATTATCTTCCTTGAAGTTTAGCCATCCTGCATTAACCAATTCTTGCACCTTGAACTTTAGCGTTCTGCAATTTTCCGTGGAATGGCCGATGGCTCCTGCATGGTAATCGCACTTGGCACTGGGGTCATAACTCCTGGGATACGGTAGTTCCATTGGTTTCATTGGGATAGGGACCACCAATGAGTTTTGAATTAAGATGGGTAACAGCTCGGTGTAAGACATTGGGATGGGGTCAAAATGGATTTGCTTTCTTTGTTGGGTATTTTCAAGTCTTGATTGGTTAGGGTTTTGGCTCCATGGTTGGTTTTGTTGGGGAGGTCTTATGGGGGTCTGAGGAGTAACAGGTGTAAATGGATGGATGGGGGATTGTGCGATGGTTGTGACCTGTGGGTAAGGTAAAGGGGAATGAAAAGTTTGTTGGAAATGAGGAGGTCTATAATTGGACCCCCCAAAGGATTGGTAGGTTACTGCATTTGTCTCCCCTTCTTTCTTTCGTTGTGGCCCAGTTGCAGGTTTCTTTAAATTATTCGTTGCGGGGGTATCACTGGCGATCTTCCCACTCTTCAAACCATTTTCTACTCTTTCTCCTATAATTACAAGGTCTGAGAAGCTTGATGTCATGCTTCCAATCATCCTATCATAGTAAGGAGCTCGTAGAGTATCGATGAACAAGGTCACCACTTCCCTATCAGACAAAGGGGGTTGCACTTGTGCTGCCAATTCACGCCACCTCTGGGCGTATTCCTTGAAGGTCTCATCACTCTTCTTGGTCATTGCTTGTAGTTGCAATCTGTCTGGCGCCACCTCCATATTGTATCTATATTGCTTAAGGAAAGCATCAGCCAAGTCTTTCCAACATCGAACACGAGCTCGCTCCAGGTGCCCATACCAACTCAATGCTGCTCCAGTCAAGCTATCTTGGAAACAATGGATGAGCAACTTATCATCGTGGGCATAAGAGGCCATCTTTCTGCAATACATGGTCAGATGACTTTTTGGGCAGGTGGTGCCCCTGTATTTGTCAAAGTCCGGCATCTTGAATTTTGGTGGGATGACCACATCTGGTACTAAGCATAGATCCGCTGCATCTCCGATGTCATAACTATTGCCTTCCACCACTTTCAATCTTTCTTCCAACAACCGCAGTTGTGTTTCATCTATACTTTTGCCTTCACCCGTAGCAGCACCAAAGTTCACAGACTGATTCGGCATGCCAAAATTGGTGGCTTGTTGCCCAGGAAGCCATTGTACGTTACATGCAGGTGTAACTCCAAGGACTGCTGCAGTTGAACCCTTCTCTTGAGAACTTGGAGTTGCATAATTAAGGACCTGTTGTGCACTGGGCGTAGGTGTAAATCTCACAACATTTGTAGTCGAACCCTGTTGTGGGGGGAGTTGAGAATCCGCTACCTTTGCATCTGATCCTTGTGGTTTAGCAGTTTGATTCGATGCGTTATTGGCAATTGGTGGTGTATAGTTGGGGGGAAGGCCGTATAGAGGCCATTGAACTTCTGGAGGATCCACCTGTTGTACGGGCTTGTTCAAGTGCACTGTTACGGGCATCATCCCTTGGGTAAAACCGGGTGGATAACCAGGGGTAGCTGCTGTTTCAGTAGTATCCATCATAGACCTTTTTTCCGCACACCTTTGCATTGCTTCAAACATCTGAGTCATTTGCCTCACCGTAGAGGTCCCTTCTGCGTTTTGCTTTTCCATTATCTGCATGGACTCACTCATTCTGTCCATCTCCGCCCTCATTTTCTTGATCTCCTTTTTTAGCTCTTCATTTTCCAGTGTGAGCTCTGTGAGATCTTCCATAATCCTGACCTGATACCGGGTCCTGTAGGGATGTCGAGGATACACCTTGTTTCACTGAATTATTACCTGATTTAGACAAAGAAATTTGTGAGTGAAATGGAAAAATATTGGTTATGAGAATATTGCAAATGGCCAATAACGAAGGAGGTTCCCCACATCTCAAACTGTGATGTGGTTGACAGTTATTCAAGTGGGAATTCTCCCCTCAATTCTCCCCACACTAGCAATGCAATGTAACACCCCACATTTCCGATAGAAATGGGGTTGACAGTTATTCAAGTGAGAATGTTCCCCTCAATAAATAATGTCTACCTCAAGATAAAGAGTGAGTGAAATTCGAACAGCTACTTTTATTTCATACTTAATTCGAAATGAGTACAAGCAACGGTTTCAATGCAGAATGATTACATCCCTAACTCAATTTCCACTAAAGCTCCTAGATACACCTTGACAAAATTTTACAAGCTTGTAAATCTTCCATGGGAGCTTCATTCCGGGATTTGAATCGATTTCCTCATTTGCCTCATGAACTCGTGCCGTCAAGGTTGCCACATGATCTTGAGTAACTTCAACCATTCTTTCACAAGTCTGCATCAATTTTCTCTTTTGTTCTTGCTCATGTTCGGCGCGTACCTTCCATATATCCTTCTGTAGTTCTACTGGCTCCAGCTTCTCTATCTCCCTTTGCAGATAATCGCGCTCAATCTTTAACTCCTTGACTTGACCTTCCAAGAGACGCTCATTTTTCTTTGTCTTCATCAGCTCAATAGAATAATCTCCAGCTAAGTTCTTGTGGCTTTCTGCTTCTGCTTGTGCATGCCAGAGGTCTTCTTGCAGCTGTTCTATCATTTGGGCTTCCGCTTGAGCTTGTTGGAGGTCTCCTTGCAGCTGCTCGATCAATTGATCTTTTTCTTGGCCTCTTACTTCTAGGTCTTCTTTTTTAGTCTGAACCTTGGTTGTTTCTTCCTCTAGTGTTTTTACTTTGTCTTGCAACTTTTTTACTTCCGCTGAAAGGTTTTCAACTTCTTTCCCATTCCTTGGCCTTTTTGCAAGACGCGTATTGGAATCTGCACACTCATTTCTCTGGCGCTCAATCAACTCATCTTTCTTCTTGCATTGGTTCTGCAACGATTCAATTTCTGTCATTGCTCGGTCTTCCCTTTCTTCGATCAGCCTCATTTGCGCTCTCATTATCTCCATTTGGGCAACCATGCTAGTCAATGCACGGGATGGATCCTCGTGCTGCACCTCCATAGGAACGGGAATAGCATCCCCCCTTCGCTCATTTCTCCACTCTAGATACTCTTCTGAGGCATATGCACGTGCCCTTCCGAGCTCTCTTTCTCCCTTTTTGTGGATGTGTTCCCAGGATCTTCTGACTTGCTCATGTTGCTCGTTGTTCGTGCCATATTGAAAACATATTCCTCCCAACAATTCCTTGTCAGGCACGAATTGGGTCCACTTGAGTTGCCGGAGAGCTATAACCGGAGTGTAAGCTATACACCCTCTTGACCCCATCAGCGGCACATTTGGGAAGTCCCCACAACTAAATATGGTGTCTCTGTTGTCGTACCATGGACATACCCAAGGGAAGTGTTGCCCCTGGTACCTTGCAAAATCATTCTTCCACTGTTGGGCGGTTTTTTTCTGGTATCTCAATGCGGCTGAAATCCCGGAAGGGATGTGACGAGCGACCCAAACGACCTGATGCATACAAATGGGTTACAAACCATACATAGAGCAAATGATTGCAACACCTCAACAACCCTTTGTCGTTTTTGTGACATATTTCCATGGACATAAGGGTGTCTGCTAGAATGGCCATGATTGGGTTTGTTCCTTGCGTCTGGTAGAAGAAGAAAACATCCATTGCTGCTTGATCGACTACACCCAAGGTGAAAGGGAATAAAACCAAACCATACATCAGTAAAGCAAGGGTTCTTTTGAAGAAGTCCCATTCCTCTTGTCCAGCTAGAGTCTTCAAATGGTCTTCTAGAAATGTTTGTTTCCAACCTTGGACTGAACCTCTGGTTTCAAACTTTGTCTGGCTTGATGGCAAACCAATCAACTCGGCCACTTTCTTCATGGACACATGACTCCCCTTGTATGAGTATATATTGGCATCCCTTTTTACCGGTATACCCAACATCACTGCATATTCTTCTATTGTCGGCACTAGATCCAACTCAGGTAGCTCGAAGCATCTAAGGTCTGAGTTCCAAAACTGAGCTAAATCGCTTAAAACCGATCCTTGTACTGGGATGAGCAGCAAGTCTAAAATCCGGCCATACCTCCTTTCGAAATCCGAGCACACTCTCTGTGGCACCTCTTCACATATTGCTTTCACTCTCTTGAGGTTATTGATCAAAGCAGTGATCTTGATATTCCTTGTAAACCCTGATGCATTGCTAGTAGAACCACGAACCTCCTCCATATTGTTATTGGACGACATTTGACCTTCTCACTCTGAAGAATGAAGTGAAAAATATTAGGACAATTGAGCATCAAAGGAAATCACCTTATTACTATATGATTATGTCCTATATCTAATGCATGAGCATACCATTATGCAACCTAATAATATGATTGTGTCTTATTTACCATCTAATGCATGAGCATACAATTATGCAACCTATTACTATGTGCATGAGCATACCATATGATTGTGTCCTATATATCATCTAATGCATGAGCATACCATTATGCAACCTATTACTATGTGCATGAGCATACTATTTCTTCTCTTTTTTTTATTATTATTATTTTATTTTATTTTTTTGCAAAAAAAATATATATATATATTTGCATGAGAAATTTGGAGATTAAAGCAATTATGAGATGTGCATGGGATGCATGAGAGTATGTTGAAGAAAACAGAGAGAAGTATGTCCCCACGTGACCTATAACAGGTAAAACCTAGGGTAAGGTATCCTTAAAGGTCATGATTTTAACTTGGGTAGTCACTAAGCTTATTTAAGTGTATAGTTTTGCATGGACGGATCTAGACTCCAAAGGTTATTATGGTCCCCAGATTGCCCTTATCAACAAGGATAAGGACCCAGATTATGAATCAAATCACAACTAGGGATTGTACCCTCTCAATATGATTGACGCATAATACCGGTAACAATCTGAGTGGTAACCCAACAACCACCAAGTGAGCATCAAGCCCCTCAATGGCAGTCGTCGAGGTACCTCCTAGGCTCGCACAGGCTCGGGTATAGAGCCCCAAAATGTGTGTGAGGTGGGTGAATGTGAAGTGTGTGCAGGGGACATACCAACCTGTAGTCTTAATCACTACCCAATCTGCAAAACAATATATACAGATAACAAAGTCTTCTACCCTAAGGTTGAAGCAGAATATATTACATACATACAAGATAATGTACAAGAGAATATTTACAAAGCATGCATTAGAATATTTACAATAATATACAAAAAAGCAAAATCAAACAAAACAAGAAGGGGAAAAATAAATACAAAAGTTAACAATTTTGCACAATTAATCATGTTAGGCTTGACTCTCAAAGTCCCCAGTGGAGTCGCCATCTGTCGGAACCGGGGTCACGATGGGACGGCGAAAAGAATTTGTTTTCAATGGAGTCGCCACCAATATTTATTTTGAGGAAAAATATTGAAAAAACCCTTTAAAAAAAATGGCCTTTGAAACCAGATTTGGATTCGGGAGTCGGTTATGTGTAGGGAAGGTACTAGCACCCTACCACATCCGTCCTAAGACGGTTACCTCTAATTAATTGTGCAAATTTATTAACTTGTGAAAAATATTTATTTTACCCTTTGAAAAGTCTTTCTTTGTTTTTAATTACAAAGTTTATTTACACTTTTTATTTTTTTACTTTTTGGGAAAATTTAGAAAAATATTTATTTGGGCTTGACGGGGTCGGTTCCCGCTCCTACGTATCCCCAGCTGCAATGGGGAAATCAAAGCCACGTAGTTCTGAGGGATTGTTGGTGATTGGTTTGATTTTTTTGTTTTTGGAAAGATTGGTTTTATTTGAAATATTTTGATTTGTTTTCGTTTTTTGGAAAGTAGTATTTAGAAATATTTTTGGTCTTTTTTATGTTTAGAAAAGATAAATTTAAAGATTTTTGTTTGCAAGGGGTTCAAATCAAACACTTGGTTTGCTTAATAAACTCTTACGATCTTAATAATATTAAAGTCAGCATCCACTGCTCAATTAATATTATTAGTCGTTGCCAAAAAATGTATTTATTTATTTTTATATGTTTTTTTTATAATTTCAAAAAAAAAAGAATTTTTAAATTTTGAAAAAGAAATTTTTTTAAAAGGAATATTTTATTTAGAAAAGAAATTTTTGCTTTTTATATTTTTGAAAAGAAATTTTTAATTTTGAGGAGGAATATTTTATCTTAACCTATTTTTGCACGGGGTTCAAGTCAAACACTTGGTTTGCTCAATAAACCCTTATGATCTAAATAAAGTTAAAGTCAGCATCCACTGCTCAATTAACTCATTTAGTCATTGCATAGATTAAAATAAAATATTCCTAAATTTATTAAAGCATCTGAATTATTATTTATTCACAAAGAGATATAAAATTAGCAAATATGTACAAGATATTATTTACAACAAACAATCAACATGAAATTCAATAATAGTCAATAATTTAAAATACACACTCAATACAAATAAACAAATTAAAACAAATTTGAATTTTGAAATAAACTGGTCTCTTTTTTATTTTTATCATTTTTATTACTTATTTTATTTATTTTTATTTTTATCTTTTTTTTTGTAAAACAAAAGGAGAAGGGATCAGGTAAAGACCCTCACGCTCCCCTCCTTTTCTAAACACACACGGTCTTTTTTTTTTGTTTTGTAAAATAGGTTAGGGTTTAGAAAGGGAAAGAAAGAAGAGAGAAAGGGAAAGAAAGAAGAGGGAGAGGAAAAGAAAGAAGAAGAAGGAAGAAGAAGGAGGGGGAAGAGGGAAGGGCCACGGTGGCCGCTGCGGCCAGAGAGAGAAGGAGGTGTTGCTGCGCGCGGTGGACCGGAGAAGCAAGCTCCTGCAGAGGCTTCGCCACGGCGCGGTGGTGTTGGTTGTTAGCAGGAGGACGCGCAGCGGCCGCGAGGGAGCTGGGCGCTGCAATCCGGTGTGGCTACGGTGGGGATCTGCACGGTGGCTCCCGGCTGACTGATCGGGGAGATGCTGTCTGCTGCTGAGATGACGGTGGTGGCGGATGGAGGTGCACAGAGGCGCGGCTGTAAGGATGGCTGAACGTGGTGGCAGATACGGTGGTCCTCACGGCGGGGAAAAGGAAGGTGACGGTGGCTGATCGGAGCTTTGCGGCGATGGACAGCGATGGATACGGCCGCGCACGATGTTTTCTTATTTCTGTAAAATTTCACCTATTCACTCTCAACCTCACTTTGTTTCAATTATTCCCTATTGCTATGGTTCTGATCTACCCACATCCCCTCTCTCTCTTTTTTTTTCACATTGGATTGTAAATTGGACTCTGATTTATGTGGTAATTTTTCCTATACTCTATTCTTGATTATAAACTAGACTCTGTATGGCTACATTCTGTTTTTCCTATGCTTTGATTGGACTTTGATTCATGCTAATACCTTGCTAAATTCTCTAATAATTTCCCACAATTGATTAATCTGATTATATGCACAAGATGATATTTGTGTTTATCTAACAGAATCAATCATTCATCAATATACAATGAATAAAATAGAAGAGAAAGAAAGAAAGAAAAAGAAAAGAACAAAAAAAAAACCTGAAATAGAATCAATCAATTATTCTCACTGTTTATGCTTTTGATGCGATTCTATCCTTGCACTTCTCTTTGATTCTTTACTCTTCTTTATTCTTCTCAAATCCTCCATCAACCTCTATTCTTTTCACTCTTTTGCTTCTCCTCTGCTTTGTGCCTTTCTCAGTTACTATGAATTTGTGAACTGTTTTTTTTTTGCTGTGTAACCGTGAATCCTATTTTCCGAACCCCTTCTTCAGTGTAGTTTGGTTCCTTTTATACTTAGCTGAGAGGTAACTACCTCATCCACAATATCAGAAAACCACTCCCCATTTCTCCTCCTATTTCTCCTTATTTTGCTCCACTTTATCAGCACTTTATCCCTATCCCACTTTCTCTCATGAACTTAGTAACTACCTAGTCAAAGTTATATTTTTTTTTTCAGATTTATTACTATTTTTCTGATTTAAATTTGAAATTTAAAATCATTTTTGGACTTATTATTTTTTTAATTTTTATTATTCTTATTTTCGGATTTATTTTATTTTCTGAATTGAGATTTTTTTATTTATTTGATTTTTTTAGATTTTTCCTTTTTTAAATATCAAATTTTATTTTTTGAATTTCTAGACTATTTATTTTTGAGTTTTAAAAACTATTTTCAGATTTTTAAAAAATTTATTTTGAGCTTTTATTTATAAATCAAATTCAACTGAAATTGAAATTAAAACAAAGCTAATTTTAGCCCGGATAAAATTGGGTATTCACACCCTTCATCTTGTGATCATCATTTAAGATGATCTGTTTATCTTTTAACAAAACATCAAAAATCTGGTCAGCCTTAGTAACATCAAAACCATATGAAGGCTTCTTAGACTTCTCATTATGAGAGGAATTTGTGTCCTCTTTTGATGGTCTCAGCAGAGAAAATACGTATGATGGCCCTGGTTTCAGTTCAGCCACATTGACCTCACTTTCCTCATCATCACAATTCGAATCACTCCCATATCCAACAGCCTCTAAATAGGCTATTTTATCTCTCTTACCTATCTTATCAAACTTCCTATACTTGGCCTTTTCTGCTTTGATTTGTTCGATCTGTCTAACTCTATCTGCTAGTTGGGCCCTATCTCGAACTGGGAGGTTGATTAATTTTTTTCCTGACATAAAACTCTAGTCCACCTGTTGCTATTTGGACTAACTCATGTTCAGGGATAAGGGTTAAACACCTGGCTTTGGATTGTCTAAACCTATTCAGATAATCCTCTATGGCCTCATTGGGTGTCCTCTTGATACCCATCAGGTCTACTAGGCTCACTTTGCTTTCACCCCTAAAGAACTGCTCGTGGAAAGTCCTTTCTAACTGGACCCAATTTTGGATCGAATTTGGGGGAAGTTTTGTGAACCAAGTAAATGCGTTCTTGGTTAAAGAACTGGGGAAACACTTCATCTTTAGAAGTTCATCATTGGCTAGATCTCCACATTCGATCTGATATCTAGCCACATGCTCCACGGTTGAGTCCCCTATTTCTCCAGCAAACTTGGAGAATTTTGGAACCTTCAACCCCCTAGGCAACTCTGCTCGTAAGACATCTTGGGGAAAGGCCGAGACAAATTAAGGTTGGTTGGTGTACGCCACATTGAACCTGTGCCTATTCAGCACTTGTTCCACTATGTTGGCAACATTATGTTTCCCCCCAAGGTTCATCTGTCTCACTCTTTCGACCACTAGGTTAGGGTCTTGATTTCGAGCAACAATCATTGGATGTGCTCTCTCTAGCCCATTCATCCCCAGTTCGATCTGAGGCACTCTCCTAATGGGCTCTTGTCTTTCGAGGCCAACCACTTTTTGTTCGGTTCCAAAGGCATCTGCAATTCTACCCATTTGTCTTGCTAATAACTGGTAGTTCTGGTTGGTAGTTGCTACCAAGGGGGTTATAACTGTGGCCATCTGGTGAGTTAACATGTTAACCATATCATGGTTACTCTCATCCATTTGTTGTCTCATAGACTGTAAAGCCACATTAGTAAAAGCATTTGGTCCTAATTGTCTAGACCACATCTCAGGTGAGTTCCTATTATTTCTCATAGGAACTTGAACTGCTAGTGGATTAATATAGACACTCTGAGGCATGCCTAGATTTGCCACTATATTCTGGGCTTGGAAACCAGGGGGTGGTCCCTCAGCCCTAAGAGGCTCGTACGCCCTCACTTGGCTAATGACCGGTTCCTCAGGCTGAGGGAGCGTACCTGTGGGTACTTCATCCCCTCTGTATCTCCCAACTCCTCCTGGGGAGTTTTGACTGCCATTGTGGCTACAATGGGGAACTTCGTTGGTTGAGGAACTTCCAGAAGAATTTCCAAAATCATTCGTGTTCTTAGTTGACATGGTTTTCCTACCACTTCTTAGATTCATACAACACTTATGATAAGGGTCCCACTGGGCGTGCCAATTTGTTTGTCCCTAATTTTAGCACAAACAAATGTATCTCAGATTAATCTAGGACGAGATACGAATCCTGTATTTTTGAGTGGGGTCTACCTAGTGTGAAATCTATAGCAGAAGTGGAGAAGAAGACTGTGAACAAGGGTAAACTAACAATGGCCCCTGGTAATGGGCCTTGGCGTGCATTAAACGTAAGGGTTCACTTACAAAGACGAGTAACTGAAGGAATCAATTATAGTGCTACGGAATCCTAATCTATGAAAAGCAATAAACATACAAGGCATGAGCCACAACGAAAGTAAATAACAAAAGTAAAAGAAAAGGCTTCGTCTGCAGGATCCCTACTTCCTCTCAGCGTGCTGGGTGCCTTTGATCACTATGGTGGATGCTACGACTTTCAGGGTACTATTTGAGTGTTCAGGTTGCGGACCTTTGTTCCTTCAAGCTTTCTATTATTTATAGCTCCCTCTGGTAACCGTTTCTGGGCTGCTGGTAACCCCCCAAGACTTCACGTAACTCCTCATGAACCCACGTTCTCTGCATGCACTCTGGTGGGCTTGTGTTTAATAACTGCCATCGATAACGTGGAAGACGTCCAAGGCAAAACTGAACAACAACGGGGAAAATGATCCTCTCTCGATCTGATAGGGAAGGGCTCCTTCGAACCCAAGTGGAGGAGGAACTTCGAACTAGCTAAAGGTTCTCTTTCTTCGAATCGTGACTTACTTCGAATCTGCCTAGACCCTTTCCTGATCCTACTCTCTCTTTCGAAACCTAGATCTTCCTCTTGCTTTTCGATGCTACTTACCTGTCGTCCAACTTAATTATCTTGACCACTGTCCACTTCGGTCAATGTGACTATGACTTCTTCTGATTGGCTCGTTGGAGTAACATTCTTAATTTTTCCATGGCTTTCCACCCTTATAAAAGGAGAAGGACTTCATCTGAGTTCCACCATTCTTCCCTATGATCATGGAGAGATTTCTGATATTGGCTGCCCTGTACGACCTGGTCTTGCCATTACATTTGGTCTTCAGGTCGACAGGGTGTCCAACATTAGTGGTCACTTCACGGTGGACCCTAACTTTAGGTCGAACAGTGCAACCAACATTCCAGGCCTTAGCCCCATGCATGGCCTGGTATTACTCCCACCTCCTTGGTTCTAGGAAGAGGTGCAGGGTGATGGGTTATCTCAAAGCCCATTGCCTAATCTTCTGATTCTTGGGGGAAGAGGAAGATGAAGAAGAGGAGGAGGAGGAAGGCAGATGAAGAGGATGGTGTGAAGCTCTTAGCCCTTGGATTATTTGGAAGATCCAAAGCTGAGAACCAAGCCCTCTCTGAAATTCGAAGCAATTTGCTGCTTCCCCTCCGATGACATGACACTGACAACTGGGTCGAAAAGACTATTCCCTCCATTCGAAGCTCCGGTTCGAGAGTCAGCAAGCCTAGAAAAAATGTAATAGAAAATGAAGTTAGGTTCGAATAGCGAACCCTTAGGCCTTAGTTCCATCCCATTGTAATTTTCATAGAATGTTTTAATAAAAAATAAGTGTTCTTTTTTGGCTTTCTGTTAGCCACTTTGAACTTGTATTTTTATTTCAACAAGTAACACACACAATTTCAATAGTGATTAACTCTCGGTTAAAATAACATGTTTATATTATTGTAAAAAATATAATTTTATTAATTAAATTACTAAAATATATTTTACATAATTTCAGTAGTGATTAACTCTCGGTTTTTTAATTTAATTATTTAAAAATAAATGTGAAATAAATATGTTCCAATGTTAGGAAGATCGAAAGGGGCTAGGTAGGTTAACAAAAGAAAGAGGACAATCACTGGTTCTTTCATTCATTAGCATTTTTAATATTAATACCTATAGATTTGGATTTGCACAGCATGATTGAATAATGAAGAATTTTATAAATATTTTAAATTTAAAATTATAATATTAAGTACATCAAATATAATAATAACAATAATATATATAATGCATGTTTTGATATTAAGTTGAACAAAATTTATATTTTATGAAACAACTTCATGTGTCTATAGATGTCTTTTCTTATCATAAAAAACACGTGAATTTTTTTTTTTTTGATAAATAAAACACGTAAAATTTATTATTTCAAGTGATATATAATTTTTTTTATTAGGGTGTGTTTATGAGTTTAGAGAGAAGAGAAAGGAAAGGATTGGAGGGGGAAGGGAGGGGGAGAAGAGGAGGGAAAGACTTTGTAAAATACTTAAACTTAGAGCTGTCAATGTGAGCCAACCCGGCTCACCACGGGTTAGGCTAAAAGTGAGCCGAGCCGGGTTGGCTCACTTTTCTGGTGAGCTGAAAAAATACCAACCCGGCTCGACCCACCGCGGGTTGGTGGGTTAAGCGGGCTGACTCACCTAACTTAAAAATTATAAAAATAATAAAAAAGGTAAAAAAATTAGAAAAATATATAAAAAATTATAAAAATGGCTTCAAAAATATAAAAATTAAAAAGTGAGCCAACCCACCCCAACCCGGCTCGAACCCACCTTGGCCCGTGAGTTAAGTGGGTTGACCCACTTTTGACCCGCGAAAATGTAAGCCTACATTTTACCAACCCAACCCACCGGTGAGCCGGGTTGGACCGGGTTGACTCACCGAGCTCAATCCAAATTGACAGCTATACTTAAACTCACAAACACAAAGGGGAATGACTTCCATTAAATCCTTCTATTCCCTTCCTTTCTTTCTAAAATTCAACTCACAAACATACCCTATGGAATCATGATGCCATGTAAGCGGAGACTACTGAAAGGGTTATTTTTCCCTTTTGCTCTACTCGTCTAGCTGCTTCTTGTGTAATAAAGCTTGAGATTATTTAATCACTGCGCCCACCTTAACTAAGCCATGACAGTATATTTTTTAGCCGCATGACCACATGTATCGCCACGTACGAGAGAAAATCATATTCGACAGGCAATGATTTTTATGGGTAGATATTGTATATTTTAGCCATAATACCAACCAGATAAAAGATTGATATTTTGAAACAACTAAAAGGTTAATTATTATTTTTAAAAAAGGAAGAGATCGAGATAAGTTATTTATTTTATTGTATAATAAAGTTGTTACAGTACAACTTATTTATGAGATTGAGGCACCATACTGAGCTCAAATTATTAACCACATACACACAACACACAGCGTATACCATGCATAACCTCAGGCACACCACATGCCACCATATAGCCCACGTTCTCAGTCTTCGAAGCTGCAAATTAAAACCAATTACATGACCATATATATATAGAAGCCAAATTTGATCACTGCAATTAAAAAATAAATCAATTGCATAATTAATTACTTCAATATTATAGGTACGTATACGTACCTGAGGTCATGAACGAACTAGTTAATTAGTTATGAACGTGGTAGCAACGCCAGGGAATGGTGATTGCAATTCTGGGATCGATGCCTAATTTACAGAAGGCGTTTGAAGAGAAGACAGCGTGGAGGCAAGGGATGCTGACCTCTTTAAGGTCTCTGCAACACTGCCATGAAGGAGGAATGTTTATGTCACGTGCAGCTTTTTCGCAGTGACGCAGCTTATGCGTCAAAATCCTCAGTTCGCTAAACTTCCCGCACGGACCATCTTTACCATCATCTTCATAACACGATTCAGCAATAACCGCTGACAAAGCTATCAAAAGAAGCACGGACCAAACCAACTTCCTCATAGTGATATATTAATTTGCTTTAGTATTATATAGATTCAAGCTTATATATTTTGCATGCAATATTACTTAGAGTTAAGGTCTATATATATTGGCACGTTAAGAAACAAACAAGAAAGTATCGACAAATAATTGAACCACGTTCTCAAGCATATGGTTTACACATTCATTTAGTATATATTAGGAGATTAATTAAGGGATTTATAGCTAGCTGCCCGCGGATTCTTACTTTTGAGAATGTAGTGTAGTTGGTATGTGAAGAAGAACGTAACCAGGGAATTAATATATATATTGAACCAGCTGGAAGCGGAGTCTTGGTATATATTGATGGGTTATTCTTAAAGGGAAATCATAGCTGCCTGGGTTTATTACTCACTCAGCTGGAAAATTAAGAACAAGATATATATCAATGGAGGCTTTCCATTAATTTTAATAATTAAATAATACAAAAGAAAATACTTCTTTAATTAACTTGGGTGTTTTGTATACATTAATTATTAGACGCTCCTTGTTTATGAATATATAATTAAGAAAATACGTTTTCCTCCTTTTCTGGTTTAACTATATATTATTATAGAAGTCAAAATATATAAGTGATATATAAAGAATTAATGAAAGCTGTGGTCTAGCTAACATACTCTTCAAACGAAATTGCAATAAATTAAAGTGATTATATATATATATATATATATATATATATATATCCTTGCTATCACAAAACTGAAATCATATTTTTTTTCACAAACCTACATAACACATACAAGTCTGGCTTAGTTTTTCTAAGTTTCAATCATAAGAAATTAAAACGTAGAAACTGTCAACGCCCATATATAGATGTAATACCCACAATTTTCTCTGCTAATATAAAATAAGAGATTTTTAAAAATAAACTCATAAAGGTGGAAGTTGGGGAAATTATCAAAATAGCCCTAGTAATTGAGCAATTAAAGAAAATATACATTTAATTAAGAAAAATATCTAAACATCAAAGGAAACTATATTTTTGGTCAAAATAGTATTAGTATACTTAATAATTATTTTTATAAATTAATTTAGAAATTTTCTAGCACTTTTGGATAAAATATCATGGACTTTAAAATTAGGTTAGGAACCTTAATAATAATTTTGTAGAATTTTTGTAAAATTTATTTAGTGAAAAGACCAAAATACCTTTAGGGTATGTTTGTGAGTTGAAAAATGAGGGGAAGGGAAGGAAGGAAAAGATTTTAAGGAAGTCTTTCTCTCCCTTGTGTTTTGTGAGTGCATCACTCTCATTTGATAATTTACAAAGTCTTCCCTCTCCTTCTTCCCCCTCCATTTCCCCCTAAAACTTCTCTTTCCATTCTCTTCAAACAACACACCCTTAGTGACCCACCATAATTATTAAAATGCCCTTTAACCTAATTTTCTACTTTTTACCTAACCTAATACCTTAATCATCAACTAAAGTATCCTCACACACTTAGTTAATTTAACCTTTCATTAACTCATTAACCTAGCTTAATTAGTTAAAAAACAAAAGTAAAAACATGCTTAATTACTTCACTAATCGTACCATTGTCCCCTAACCATATAAATTCAACTTTTCTCTCTCTCTCTCTCCTCCATTTAACCTAGCCAAATTATATTTCTCTCTTCTTCTTACCTCCATCTTCATTTTCTTACTTCAAGGTTGAAAGCTCCATTTTTTAGCTTCCAACCCAAAGTATATCACCATAGTCCTTTAATAAAAAGTGTAGAGAAGATAAAAAAAGGAATAGAAAAAATATAGTAAATCACTACTAGAATTTTTTGAATTTACTACCAAATTTAACTACACATATTTTCCATAGCTAATTGATAGTCAATTTATTACAGATTAGCTACTGAAAATATTTTCTCGGCTATGTTTCGAAAGATAAACTTATTTATTTATGGTGAATGCTATGGTGAATCACCGCAATGGATGGTTCACCATGTGAATCAATACAATTACCTACTATTGCAGGTCACGCTGCCAGGTGAATAAATAAATTAAAATTTAATAATAAATCTTCTAAAATTTACAAATTGCAGGGAAGTCCTCAACTTATTTGTTAAGCACTGGTTATGTAAGTGGGAGCTTCCAATTAATGCATTGCTTGCAGCTTCCGTTAATTGTTGCAGGCCCATGCCAATAACAGGAATTCAACCAAGTTCAATGCTTAAAATCCTTTCACATCAAACTAAAAGAACAAATAAACCAACTCTACAAGTACAAAGAGTAGCATAAGCAACGTACTTCCACCCCCACGCCAGATTGAGAGGAAGGGTGATCATGCTGCTACATTGTTTCTTTCTCTTCTGCAGACTATGACTATGACAAGCGCCACGAAGGCAACCTTCGGCGACGGCAAAGACCCATCTTCATCGTCTACCTCTCCGACAATTATGTTGTCGTGCTCTGCCACAACGCCTTCAAGTTGTTCGTCCTTGACGAGGCTTCCGGCCACCGTGTAGCATCCTTGAATTCATACAACCTCTTTGATTTCGAGTAACCGAGGGAGTAAAGGGAAGATGAAGACTAGGAAGAAAATTTCCACAAGGATATACCAGACCATACGGTCCTCATTCGATTAGCTTCAATGTATCTCTACCGTACTGATTTTGTTTATGGCATTCTCAAACACGCCAAGCACCGAGTCTCTTTACAACCCCAACCCAAGGCGGCAACGAACTTTAGTGATCCAAAGACAAACTTCTCAAATTCTCTGACGGCCAGAGAATAAGTCTAAATTTTAAAATTTTGAGGAATCACTATGCAAATAATAACTTACTCTAAGTAAAAAAACATGTCCACAAAGAACCAGTAGCCTGTAATCGTTCTCATCCCTTGATTTCATTTTTTTTTCTATCTAATGGTCACAAATGGTGATGCACCCGTAGATCACCCATTGGAAGATGCACGCTAGCCTTAGCCTTTATTTATAATTTTTTTCATTTGTTTTTTCTTTCATTTTCACGATCCCCTTTCGAGTTACTCATTTCTCTCTCATTGTTAGGGTTTAGGGCCTCTCTCCCTCGTTTTTCTTCTGACGCTTCCCTTTCGCCGTTGGTGCCTCCGCTGTGAGTCAACAAGATTTTGCCATCGGCCAGGCCTGCTACCCTCGCCGTCATTCATGTCAGCGTAGTGGCCATAGGCGACGAGCTAAGGTCTTGCCTCGGCGACAACCGCAACGCCGTGATGGGAGGCGTTGCTGCTGCCAGCGGTGTTGACGCTTACGCGTGAATACGTCTAGTCCTCATTTTGCAACTACTAATTTGCATAACTACGTGGTTCGACAGCCGTTCCAGATTGAAGAAGGAAGACATTCATGCCATTGCCAACAAATTAGTCTCAATTACATAATCAACTTTTTTGTGAGGCTTTGTTTTGCTAGAATGGTTGATATTGAATTTGTTAATTTTTGTAGGTATGGCGTGAACAATCAAGATAAAGCCGGTATTTCTGATATATATGCTGAGTTATTTATTATCATGTATGATAATGAGTTGTGATGGTTTGGCTGTTTAATTTCTTTATTGAATGATGTTTTGCATTTTAACTTGTTATTTAGGTTTGTATCTTCTACTCTTCTTGCTGGTGGTGAGGAACTTAAAGGTGTCAAAGTTAATTTTAATTACATGTCTCAAATGTGATAAACTTAAAGTTAATTTTAAATGAAATTGCACATTTCATTTATTCCGACTATTGAGAATGATTGTTGAAATGGCATATTTATTTTAATCCAATTCTTCTCCATTTTTCTATGTATCTGACTTCAATTGAGTTGAGAATTACGTTTAAACTTGAACTTTGCTTTTAAGGGCACAATTGTGAGTTTCATGGCAGGAAATTATCAATTCTATGATATCCTAGTTATGCACATATTTGGTTCCCTAGATGTTTTTAATTGTGTTATAGTTTGGAGCCTTTGAGAACCAGAGATCTCATAAAGGTTTCTATATTTGAATGCAAAATAATCTTTATTATTTGCTAATTAAGTGAATTAAGAGTCATATTTCAAAATAGAGGGAAAAGAATCGAAAGGAAAACGAATAGTAAGGAAGAGAATGGAAGGTTAAGTTATATTTTCCTTTCCCCTGTTTTGATTTTTTAAAGTCCACCAAAATGATGGATTTTGAAGATTTCTAAGCACTAGTAGTCTTAGACTAATTCTCATAGGTAATTAATAAGAAAGTGACAACTATAGTATTTATATAATTATATGTTTTTTGGTTACTCATCTTTTGAACTAGCTAGGCTTATAGCTAGTATGATAAAACTAAGGCTGTAAGAATTTAGACTATATGCTAAAATGCACTTGTTTTTTATGTTGTTTGAATTGAAAGTTGGTGATTTGTGCCTCCTTAAGTGATCATGTGTCTTATGTTCTTTGTAAGAAAGCAACATCTGAATTGTGTCCCCTTTAGGTGCAAGTGTGCAACCATTTGAATTTTCATATCAGAAACCTGTTTCTGATTCAGCTGAGGAATATAGGCAGAGACAGGTCCATGTATGGCAGATTCCTTTGTTTAACCCAGGGTGTTCTTATTTCTTAATAACCCAATCAAGATTGCTTAACACTTGTACTCAATCAGCGTATGAGGCCTATGTTATTTTACCTATATTAATAGCCTGTGTATTCTTTCCTGTTGTAAATAATCTTATGCTGTACAGGTTTTGCAAAGGAGGCTAACTGCTATACAACTTATGTAAGTTGACCATTCAAATCTTTTAAGGTGTGTTTGTTTTTGTTTACTTAGTAGATTAGATTGTTTCTCTTCCATTTCAATTATGTGTTTTTGGTTTTGGTGCTAGAGGCAGAGAGTTATGAGGATGAGCTTGCACAGCTTAAATAGATTCAAGTTTCTTTTGAATTATCATATATTAACTGCTTCTGAGCAATGAAAAAAAGAAGATGATTGAGCAAACAAAGGTTGCATAGCTTAAATCACCAAATTCTGATTACATTTCCTTGCATACATGCATGTGTGTATTAAAAAATTATAAGGCTATTTAAATTTAAATTTTAACTAAGTTTTCAATCTGTGAATCTCTAGGAGTTGAATTTTTTTCTTTTGTCTAAAAGCTAAATCTCACTTTATAGATTAGTTAAGATCTGGTAGGTAGAGGTGTGAATTCTTCAATTTTAATTTCCTAATTTTACCAAGAACGATCTTAGTTGATTCAAATGATCTTTTGCAAAAATGATTTTTGAATCATTTTTAATTAATCTGGAGAGGGATAGATTAATGAGTTAAGAGAAAAAAAAAAAGGTGTTTTGTGACTGCAACACAAACAGGAAGATGAAATTTCATGCTTTGATGTGAGTTTCATGGTGATTGACATTTCTGCATTTTCCTTATAATAATGAATGGTTGATCTCTTGATTATATTGTTCTTTTGGTTTATGGAGTTTTAATTGTCCTTATAATAGGCAATGTAGCTTCACCCTCTGTGAATTCAAAATAGATGGTTGCAAATTAATTAGTCCTGTGAAGACATGTTTGTGCAAGGTTTAATTTGTTTAAAACAGGATTGTATTAAGGTTTGCTAGTTGCTACTAATTTCACTTATGAAAAGTTTTGTCCTATCTGTTTGTTTAAAACAATTATCATGTTAATTTCTCAGGAAAAAGCATGAGCTTCTAAGCAGGGCGTGTGATGGAGGCTCAATCACGGAGCAAGTTCAACAGTACACATATCGGGCCATTCCCTTTCCTCACCTAAATATTTAAATTCTATAATTTTTGTTTTCTTTTACTTTTACCATATGATTGCATTGCTCTGTTTGATTGATTGAACGTAATGCTATATGTACGCTAATTTTTATGCTCTTTACGTAAAGAATTTTCTTAAGAAATGAATAAGCACTTGCTATACGTCGACCATCACCAACACTTGCTCTTTTTTATGACATCGTTAAAAGAAAAAGTTGGAAAAGCATTAAAAACCCAAATTTATTTGCTTTGGCCAGTAATTGTTGTTTGGGCATCAACTCGAATTGGAACTTGAACTCTTGAATAAATTAAGTACTAGTATGCTACTAAGACTAATCAATTCTAAATTTTATGATATTTGATCATAAATGCTAACGTGATCATACTAGCAGGTAGATCTTAGTTTAGTACTATTTTTTCTTCAAAGTGCAAAACATAAAAACTTTATTGATTCAAAATCAAATTGATCAATATATGGACAGAGCTAGCCAATGTTATAAAACTCGGATCGGTGATCGACTCGGTCAGGTCACTGGGTTAATGGGTCACTGGTCGAACCAGTGAGTCACTGGTTGAACCGACCTATATTAATTATAAAAAATTCGTTATACAAACTATTATTTCACGAGTTCACACTCCAAATTAAAATATATTACCATCACAAAAATAATTAGAAAATTCACTTAAATATTAGAATTGTGCAATTCATAAGAAACATATCAACTTAGCCTGAAGTTTTTAAACCACTATTAATTTTTATAATCTTACTTTAATTTCTACACATTAATTTAAACCTAGCCTAATGTGTAATTCAAAAGAAACATATTAATTTTTTAACCACCAAGCTAAAGTCAGGCCATGAGAATTGTGCTTAGCAAAAAGAAAAGGCCTTGAGGAATTGAGACAGAGTCACAGAGGCACTATTAGGAATTCAAATAGAGGCACAAAGCTATGAAATTTATCAACCTTAGCCGTGGTAGAGAAGTGAGGCCGTGAGGGAAACTCTGTTACCAGAGCGCGATGGTGATGGCTGGGCTTTCTTCAGCAACGCCGCCAGAGTACGACGGTGAAGGACGGGCTCCGGCGAAACAGCAGCTGCAGCGACGAAACTGGCTCCAGCGAAACAACAATCACGGCTCTGTTCGAATACGAAGGTGCGACGACATGCCTCTTGTGCGGATGCAAGGATGCAGCTGTGAGGTGCGACGACATGGACCGGCTCCGGCGAAACAGCAGCTGCAACACACGTCGCCGGCGGCTAAGGCAGTAGCACAGATGAGAGGGAGGGACTGGGGACAGATGAGAGGATTTTAGTTTTCAAGTTAGGGGCACTCAGTGAGTCTCACAGAAACAAGTAACAGAGCAAATTGCACGAGACGAGAGTTTTATGAATTTTTCTTTTTCAATCAGGAAGTAAAACGACGCCATATCATCAATTTTTTTTTTAAGAAAAAATGGGTAACTCGCCCGGGTCACCCAAACCCGGCCGAGTCACCGGTTCAACGCCAAACCCATCCGGTTCAACTCGGTTCGCACCGGTTCTGATGCACATCCGATTCACAGAGCGGCTCGGACCAGTTATATGACCGGTTCCCGGGCCAACCGGTTCGACCGGCCGGTCCGAGCCAAGTTTTACAACACTGGAGCTAGCGGCTTCTTTATTTTTTTCTCCAAGGATTTTTCTAGTTTTATTAATTTTGCCTTTTCTTATTTAGTTGGCTACACCTTTGGAGACATTGGAGGGCCGGCTTAGATTCTTGCTTATTCTACTCCAATCGAATCTTGAAGGTTCAAAGGATTAATAGGTGTATTTTCGTTCTTAACATCTTGTTTGTTGCCATGATATTTAGTGACCGTTGGGATGACTTATTTTAGGCTTTACTTCTCCTTATAAGGAAAAGCTATGCCAAACAACACTTTTAAGAAGCTCTAAAATATTAAAAGCCGTTTTTTTATATATAAGAAAAAAGAGCTTATCTGAAAGCTAAATATTTTAGCTTGTGCGGAGCTTCTGTTAAATGGAGCTTCTGTTAAATGTCTCCGCTTTCGATTCTCAAGTCATGACATTCTTAATCATTTTTTATTTTATTTTGTTATCAGATCTTTTAATTTCTTTTGTCTCCAAATTTGCCAATATGCTTCCAGCGGCAGACCTTTTTCTTGGTGTCTTGAATGATGGCCTTCTATTATAGGATCCCATGCATTTGTCAATGAAGTGTATATACATGAAGACAAGCAAAATAAAATACCAATGTAATTTATTTATATTATGAATTATCTTGGTGAATTATAGGATCCTTGCATTTATCATTTTTTTATAATATTGTTGTTTGTGAATTATTATTTATATAATTAAAAATATAAAAAAATTATTTCTGATATATTTTTATATAATTATTTAATTAAAATATTTAGAATTTTATATTTAGATACTCTATATTAATTTTCAATAAAATAATTTTTAGAAAAAAATATTTTACCAAGGAGTTTAAATTTAAAAGTAGTTTTAAGTTAAAAAAATTTAAAAAAATCAAACAACTTTTACTTTATTTTTGAAAGCTCTTATTTATAGCTTTAGCTTTAAAGTAACTTATAAGTCAAAAAAAAAGTTGGGCCAAACGAACCCTTAGCTCTTGTATATTAGATATATATGCTTTTATTTCACTTTTAGTTGTGTATCAGTGTGAAATTAGAACTTATCTATGACATTCCTTTGGATTACTTTCCAGTACTTATTATTACTATTATTATTATTATTATTATTATTATTATTATTATTATTATTATTATTATTATTATTATTATTGGTGGTGGTGGTGGTGGACTCTTCAATTTCTTTTCTATAACTTCTATAATTCTTAGTTATAAAAATAAACTAATAATGTTCATTTATTTATTTTTTTATTTCTTAGAAATAATAATTCTATAACTTTGTTGCTTTGTATATTAATTTATTCGATATTTTTTTAATTAAAATGTATAGATTAAAATGAAATTGAATAGATATAAAATAAACAAATGAATTATAGGAAGCAATCAAGCAACTAGCTACAAATCATACCTAATAACATTGGAAACAATTGCATTATATTATGAAGTTACTGCAACTTGGCTATGCATTGGCTAGGAAAGTGGTAAGATATTACGTTAGCTAGGATATAGTTATGGAATTTGTTAAGGTAATACCTATAGATTAATTACTAAATAACTAGGACACAGTCCTAGCAAAACAGCTAGAAAATGAAAATTTTGAATGATAAATTGCTACAAATTTACTGAGGATTGGTGATGAAATTTTCAAAGTTTGCTACGAAATATCTACAAAAGTATTTTGTAGCAAATTTGCTACATATTTTATGCTCCCGCCGATTTTGTAGCAAATGCACAACAATTCTGTAGTTAAAGTTTTTTGCTAGAACTTAGCTACGGATTTCTTTGTAGCAATCCAAGATTTTCTTGTAGTGGATTGTGAAGTTTAGTGGAGGAGGAGTAGTAATTCTAGTAAGGTTGATCGAATATCTACATGCTCCAGTATCTACACGCCGGTGTAGAACCTCCACACACCCATGTGAATTTGCTTATGATGATTAATTGAAGAAATTCTCTAGGAGTAGGCTTTATTAGACACATTTGTCGGCCAAGAATTTGTTTGTTAGTTGTTCTGCGGTGAACTAACCTCGGCCCGATTACAGGAGCTGGAAGTGATGCCTTGTACTGCAGCAGTAGGACCGGGACGAGAGGGTGGTACCTGCAAAGACACTATGATGCCTAAGTCAGTCCAGGGTTCTAAGCAGGTGGGGAGTAATTACTGAGTCCTAATGACATACCTGTTCCGTAACTCTGTAGAAGGTTATATAGGTAACTGGTAGCGTGTGTATGTGAAGAAAGTGTCGGATCACCAATGATGACCCGGGGGCCCGACCCGTGTTATTGTGGATATTGGTCCGGGCCGGGTCGTACGGAACCCGCATTCCCGGGTCGGAGTCAGGGATTCGTCTGGTATGTGTTACTGGGCTTTACTCACTTGGGCCCAATTATGGTTCAAGTGCTCAGTCCAGAACAGTTGCCCCCCAGCATGGCCCGGGAGGAGGTGACGTCCAACCGGGTCATGCTAATCCCGACCTCGAGTCCGGCCCTCGTAATGGCCAAAGGGTGTGACTATTGAGATTCTAGGAGTGGAAACGTTTCAACTGCCAAAGTTGGTGACGTTTGGTTTGTCAGGGTCCACGACACTTCGTCTTCTAGGGTTTGTGACGTTTCAGGAGCTGTAACGTTGCGTTTTTTCGCTAAGGGCCCAATGGCCCCCTGATTTTTCCTCTCTTTCCTTATCTATAAAAAGGGGGTGGTCCCCTTTCCTTTTCCAGAAGTTCCTGCTAGATTTTCTGCTGAGTGCGAGTGGTGGTCAGATCCCGGTCTTTGAATCGAAAGCGGCCCGTCGTTGAGAAACGAATATCCGAGGTACCATCGCTTCTTTTTGTTTTAATAATTTTTCCTTTGGGGGGGATGAGTAGTGATGATCCTTGGAGGTTCTGTCGGGGCCGCCCGAGGGATGGCCCGGACAGCTCCAAGGCCGGTCAGTGAACGGGTGTCCGAATGGGGTATGAGCCTGTGGGATAAGGGGTTGGATCGTGTGTCCCTTCGGACCTGATTCTCGATGAGGTTGGGTTACCTCTGGTTGGGTAAAGTGTGACGGCTACTGATTCCCGGGTTGTGCGACCAAGCGCTCTAGATGTCGAATTCGGTCCTCCGGGTGTCGTACCAAAGGATCCGGCCGCGGGGGGCAGGACTGGAGGTTGAGGGGCAACTGGGCTATGGCTTCGGTCCTCCATTTCTCGTAACCTCTGTTGGAGTTGTGCGATGACGGCGTCCCTTGGGTCGGGAATGTCGACATGGTGGGGATCCGTCCTTAGAATGGGTTCTTGTTGCTGAACCTGCCCGCTGTCTCCGAAGCCTTCCTCGTGATATGGGACGTCTTCGACCCAGCCATCCGGGGTGGGCTGGGGACGGTTTCGGAGACGTTGGCGTGTGTTAACCGTCGTTGGATTTTATAAATTAATTTATTATTATTTTATTCAAATATAATTATTTATTTTACCCGCTAGAGTCGACCCTAGTGATTGGGGGTTTGGATAGTTTAACAGGTGGTTCTCGATTCAAACTTCATTGCTTTCCGTGTACACTGAAAAAATATAATTACTTATTTCCTTTATATCAATTGCGTTATATTTTCTTCCAGGTTCTTAAGAAAGGATTGGTCACCCTTGTTTCCTTATACCAATAATTAGTTGTCTTGTGCCACGTAAATTTGTATGGATTCAAGCAACTTAATTATGTTCTTACTAAAGGAGAGCATTTCTCATTTTTGAACGAACAACAACTTTATTTATTATACGACAACTTGTTACAATAGGATGACTTGTTTCTGAGAGCCACTATATATAATGAGCTCATCTTATTTAGCACACAGCACACTACAGTAGCCCGAGCTTTGACGATTTGTTATAACCTGCAGATCGATTGAAACAATTGATTTAAAAACAATGTGCATATTTATATGGAACTCCATAACAGCCAAATTTGATAACAACTATAGATACAAATCAATTAATTGTCTACTTTGATATTGTTAATTAATAATATTTATGCGATAGGTAACCCGATGGAAGCATTAGTAGTGAATGCGATGGCAACGCCAGGGAATGGTGATGGCAATTTTGGGATCAACACCGACTTTCTTGAAGGAGTCAGAACAGAAGACAGCATGGAGGCAAGGGATGCTAACATCTTTGAGGTCTCGGCAGCACTGTGCAGAAGGAGCAACATTATAATTTCTTGCTGCTTTCTCGCAGTGACGAAGCTTATGAGTCAAAATTCTGAGAGTGCTAAACTTGCCGCATGGACCACCTTTATCATGGTCTTCAAGAATGGATTCAGCAACAACCGAAGACACGGCGATCAAAAGAAGCACGGACCAAACGAACTTACTCATTATAACTAACTAACTCACTTCAATCGATGTAACTAACTGATCACTGTAATCGATGTAACTAACTCACTTCAATCTTAATTTGTTTGCAGATTGCTTAGCGTTAAGTTAAGGTCTATTTATACTGCCACATTAACGAAAGAAACAGGCGACTATTGGCAAAATTAATCCCGTTCGCAAGCATCAGGTAATTTCAGCATTAATAGTTCTTTAATTATATATTTTCATATAGGAGATCGAGTAAGGGCTATACTATATATATGTAGCTAGCTATCCGCAGATTCTTACTTTTGTGGATATATACAGTTGTTTTTTTTTTAAATATATTAGGACGGCTGAAGATGAACTAGGGAACATCTTGAAATTAATAAGGAAGCAGGGCCATGCTTGCCTTGGTACGGAGTTGGTACGTACATATGCATGTGGGTTATTTACAAAGGGAAACGACAACAAAAACTTGTTTGGTCTGAATTTTTCATTTTCTGTTTTCATTTCCGGCTTTTATTCTATTTTCTATTTTCTGAAATTTTATAAAGCAAAAACTGGAAATGCTAGAAATGACGATTTTTTTATTTTCAGCATTTTCTGTTTTTCTTTTGTAAAATTCCAGAAAATAAAAAATAGGAAATACAAATACAAACCAAACAGGCAATAAAGAGATATATAATTAAGAGATAACTTTTTCATACAACAAAATATATACAACAACTCATACAACACAATTTTTCTCTCTATCTCTCTCCATCATATCACCATCACATTTCACATTTCTCTCTCTTTTCCCCCTTTCCTCTCTTTCTCTTTCTATGTTGTACATGTACCACATGTACAAACAACATCTCTTTGTAATTAATGAATCTGGGCATAAACAATAGAAAATCAAATACGTTTTCAACTTCGATGTTTTGTATACACATTATATTATAATTAGACGCTCCATGTTTATGAATAATTAAAATAATATATACATGTTCCCATCTTGTTCAGGATGATTATCATAGAAGTCAAATGTCTAAGAGATGAAGAATGAAAGCTGTGGTCTATCTGTTTAACATAATTTCAGATTCTTCAAATAAACATTTTGCTTAATTAAACGCGGGGTATTATAAGCGCAAGTTTATTTAAGACTGCAAAAAAAAAATTGTTTCTTGCTATGCCGCACTTTATATATACTGCAATAGTGCAATGTGTTGCATATCCAAGGGTGTTTATATTGGATAGAAATCACCTGTCCATATTTCCTGTCACAAATCCTGTGCCCCCAATCACATATTGCCATTTAATTTAAAAATGGGTTAAATATGTTTTTAATCTTAATGTTTTGCTCATTTTTTATTTAAGTTCTTAATGTTTCAAATTTTTGGTCTAAGTCCTTAATGTTTTAAAAACCTTTGTTATGAGTCCCCACCGTCAAGTCTGTCTATATCATTGTTCTCTCCGTTTATAACATAATGATCCCAGGTCAGATTATATAGAGTGCCACGACTACAAGTAAATAAACGGAGTCAACAATGATATAGACGAACTTGACGGTGGGGACTCATAACAAAGGTTTTTAAAACATTAAGGACTTAGACCAAAAATTTGAAACATTAGGGACTTAAACAAAAAAATGAACAAAACATTAGGGACTAAAAACATATTTAACCCTTTAAAAATCATTCGCTATAAGTGGACACCAAACAATACATGGCTGTTTACTTTTCGCACCCTCCTTTTTACTTTTCACACCGTTTTTTCTAATTTTTTCCAAGCTGTTATTTACTTTTTTTATTAAAAAAATAATTTTTATTTTTTTTATTTTTTATTATATTTATTTTTATTTATTTACCTCATCAAATAAAAATATAGATCAAGAAAATACAATTAAATGATCATATAAAAATTATGTTAATTAATCTCATTTACAAATATATTCACCGTTTCTGTTAAATTAACCAAATATGTCACTCTGTTAACCAAATATCTCACTCTGTTAACCAAATATCTCACTTTGTTAACCCACTATCCCACTCTGTTAACCACTACTGTATACATCATTAACCTCATTTACAAAATATTCACCATTTCTGGCCACATAATTAACGTCGTGTTAACAGGAGTTGCAATAACCAAGAATCCTACCCTGTTAACCACAAACGGAAACACTATTAACCTCATTTTTTAACATATTCATCGTTTCGGGACACATAATTAACCTCGTGTCAATTAACATATTTTTTATGATCATTTATTTGTATTTTCTTGATCTATATTTTTATTTAATAAGATAAATAAATAAAAATAAATATAATACAAAATAAAAATATAAAAATTATTTTTTTAATAAAAAAGTAAAAAATAGTTTTCCCAATAAAAGAAAAGGGGGTGCAAAAAGTAAAAAGGAAGGTGCGAAAAGCAAAATTGATTTGTGGTACATATATGGTGGCACTATTTGGTGTGCATGAAACATTTTCCTTTAAAAATCTACGTATATTTTCAGTTAATATGACGTCTCTGTTAGGGCCGTTTAAAGTTTAAACACTGCAACGTGGTTTCTCACTCTCACTCTTCCCTTTTCCTCTCTAACACGTCTGAAGAAAAGAATTAAAATCAAAGTTCAAAGTTTAACAAGTCTTTCGTCTTTATCGCAAGATTTGCAAGTCTCATTAAGATAAAATTCTATTTCTTCTTAATATATATATCATATCGATACATGTACAGAAACTATGCATGAAGTTAAAGAATATAAACAGGGATTTATCAAATTGAAATCCTTCTTTTGTTGAGTCTCAAAAATATCATAAGAGATTTTATGATGTTTTAAGACAGCAATATTTCCAAGTTTTAATGATTAACAAATTTACAGTATTTATTTTCACAGATACTCTTAAGTGTTTAACTATCTATCTGTGATTTCAGCAAGCCACAATACGCTTTATAAGTCGTTAAGAAGTGCTTCAAGTCATCTGAGGGAAACAGGCCTTCTAAAGTGGTCAACCTGTCTTAAGCGTTGAAAGCTATCTGAAGAGCCAAGCCTGTCTGAAGACTGGAACCCGAAGCCGTCTGAAGTTTTATTAATGACGTGGCAACCTTGCTGAAACCTTGCGTGAAGACTTTTCTGAGTCTCTGCTGCTCGTACGTTTTGGAACACGTTTATGGCAACAAACACAGAGGTCTTTCCTGGTACATTTGAATTTCATACACCACTGAGGAAATCTCTGTAAACGCAGCAGCGCAACAATTCCTGAAGCAGTCTTTTGGCAGATACAACCTTGTACTGTGTCAGAAATATCAGGATGCTCAGAAGTATGTCTCACAACGGATTGAATAGCATTTAATGCTATCTCTAAACGGTGGTTTTTCAACGGATTAAATTCTGGATATAAATACCCCTTATGAAGACCATCAAAAAGAAGCAACAAGAACAGAGAAGAGTATATAGAAAAAGAGAATCATCGTTGCAAATTTTCTTCAAGAAATCACTCTGATAAAACTTCTTCGTACACTTTATATTTTCATATCCTGAGTATACCTCAGTTTTAAGCTGTACATTGTAACAGGTTTTGAGCTTTAAACTTGTGTAGTTTAAAAGCTTAAACTCCTTTTAACTGTAACTGTTGTAGAGCCTGAAGAGGCTTGACAGAAAAGAATACTTGTGTTGTAGAGCCTGAAGAGGCTTGACAGAAAAGAATACTTGTGTTGTAGAGCCTGAAGAGGCTTGATAGAAAAGAATACTTGTAATCTTTGTGAAAGATTAAGAGAAAATCCAAGTGCTTGTTGGCATTGAGACTGGAGGTAGCTCACAGTGGTGGTGAGTGAACCAGGATAAATCCTTGGCTAAGTTTTTCTATCCCTTATCTCTTGTCAATTCGTTTATATTAATATCAAGGGTGTTGAAAAGCTATTCTAAATATTTTAAAAGCAAAGAAACCTTTTAAAATATATTTTCAGGAACCTTTTAAATACTTCAGACAGCCTCGATAAACCTGTCTGAAACTGTTTATAATTTGTTGTTTTCAAAAAGCTTTCAAAATATAAAGAAACACTATTCAACCCCCCTTCTAGTGTTTCCCTGTGTTTCTACAGTTGGTATCAGAGCTTAACTCAGGGTTGAGCACCTAACAAGTGTTGAGGATTAAAAGATCCAGATGGAAGCTGCAAACAACAACAGGCAATACATCTCTGAGGGTGCATCTATCACAAGACCCCCAACATTCAATGGAGTAGACTATCACTACTGGAGAGATCGTATGAAGCTGTTCATAGAAAGCAACAACATTGATGTCTGGGATGTAGTTACTGATGGAGACTATGTGCCCATGCTAAACAATGTGCCTATACCTAAGGCTGACTGGACCTTGGAGCAGAAGGCTAGAGTTCAGATGAATGCCAAAGCCAAACTCTATCTGATATGCTCATTGAACAAATCAGAATATGAGAAGGTGCACGGTTGTACATCTGCCAAGGAAATCTGGGATACTCTTGCAGCAGCCCATGAAGGGACTGAAACTGTCAAGAAATCCAAGATTAGTATGCTCATACACCAATATGAGATGTTCAAAATGGAAGAAACAGAAACCATTGATCAGATGTTTGGGAGGTTTCAGACCATTACTAATGGACTTAGGTCCTTGGGCAGAACTTACGAATCTGGAGATAATAACAGAAAGATTCTAAGAAGCTTGCCTAAGACCTGGAGACCCAAAGTTACTGCCATTCAAGAGGCAAGAGACTTAAACTCCCTTAGAATGGAGGAACTTCTGGGATCTCTCAAGGTTCATGAACTTGAGCTTGAAGAAGATAACAACAAGAAGAAATCTCTGGCTCTAAACTCCAATACCAGTCAATCTAGGCATGGCAAGATGAAGGCTATGCAAGCAGAGGAAACTTCGGAAACAGATGAGGATTCTGAAGATAGCTCAGAAGATGATGATCTCGCTCTTTTAAGTAGAAAGATCAAAAGAATGCTCCAAAACAGAGGAAAGTTCAGAAGGAATCAACCTTCAACCTCTAAAGGAGGTAAGACAGGTAAAGATTTTCAAAATGACAAAATTACTTGTTTTGAATGCAAACAACCAGGTCACGTGAGGGATGAGTGTCCTAAGTTGAAGAAAAATACATTCAATAAGAAGAAGTTCTTCAAAAGAAGAAGGGACTAATGGCAACATGGGAAGACCTTGATGAATCTACTTCTGAAGAAGAAGAAGATACTTCAGAAGAGGCCAACTTATGTCTTATGGCCAGCCTTCCATCATCAGACAGCTCTGAAGAAGAGGTATTTCCCTTAACTCTTCAAGAAATGTATGATGATCTGATGGAAAGCTCCAAAGAACTATTTCAAGAGTATAAGAATCTATCCAAGGCTCACACAGAAATGTGTAATAAATATGAAGCCCTTGAGATAGAAAATATTATGCTCAAGGAAAAGATTCTTGTGTCTGACATCAGTAGTTCTCAACATGTGTCTGAAGAAAATATAAAACTTCAGAAGCAAGTTGAGCAAACTAACAAAAGACTTAGCTAAGTTTGTCAAAGGAACTGATAATTTGAACAGATTACTTGGTGATCAAAGACATTTCATTGACAAAAGTGGCTTAGGCTTTTGGGATTATAACATGCCTGAACCTCATATTTTTAATATTGAAAAAGGCAAGGGAAAGGTTACTGGGTGTTCTCAACGTGGAAAAACTGGACACAATGTGATTCAGTGTAAACACAAAAAGAGACCAACACCCAGGTCTAACAAAAGAGGACCCAAAAGTATATGGGTACCTAAAAACTTGATTATTCCTGTTGCAGATGTGTTTAACAGGACAAAAGAGACACCACAAATGGTACCTGGACAGTGGATGCTCGCGACATATGACAGGAGAAAGGTCTTTGTTCCAAAACCTTAGACCAAGAATGGAGGTGTGGTCACCTTTGGTGGAAACCAGCAAGGGAAGATCACAGGAATAGGGACTGTAGGTATGTCACCTTTATCCCTTATTAAAAATGTTCTCCTAGTGGAAGGACTTCAACACAACCTACTGAGCATAAGTCAATTATGTGACAGTGGATATGTTGTCTCTTTTACTAAGGAAGGTTGTATAGTCAAAGACTCTTCTGATCAAATCCTTTTTACTGCTAAAAGGCACAACAATGTGTACAAAATTGATCTAGAGGAACTAGCAAGTCAAAATGTTAAATGTTTTATTTCTGTTGAAGATGAAAAACAGATTTGGCATAAAAAACTTGGGCATGCCAGCTTGAGATTAATCTCAAGATTAGCAAAATACAATCTGGTTAAAGGCTTACCCAAGCTCTCATACAAATCTGACATTTTATGTGAAAGCTGTCTGAAAAGGAAACAAACAAGACACTCATTTAAGAGTAAAGATGTTGTTTCTACTAGCAGACCTCTAGAACTATTGCATATTGACTTGTTTGGTCCTATTAGAACAGAAAGCATTAGTGGTAAGAAATATGGTTTAGTCATTGTTGATGACTATTCTAGATATACATGGGTTATATTCCTTAGAAGCAAGGATGAAACTTTTAAGAATTTCACAATATTCTGTAAAAAGGTACAGAATGAAAAAGGATTCTGTATATCTGTCATCAGAAGTGATCGTGGTGGAGAGTTTGAAAATACAAACTTTGAAATGTTCTGTGATGAGAATGGGATCTCACACAATTTCTCTGTGGCTAGAACACCTCAACAAAATGGGGTTGTTGAGAGAAAGAACAGAAGTCTGCAAGAGATGGGAAGAACCATGCTCAACTCATGCAATCTACCAAGATCCTTCTGGGCAGAAGCTATTAACACAACTTGCTACCTTCAAAACAGAATATTGGTAAGACCAATTCTCAAAAGAACTCCTTATGAATTGGTGGAAAGGAAGAAAACCCAACATATTTTACTTTCATCCCTTTGGTTGTGAGTGTTTATACTTAACACAAGGATGATCTTGGAAAGTTTGATGCAAAATCTGACAAAGGATTCTTCATAGGATATTCTGAAACATCTAAGGCTTACAGAGTTTATAACTCTAGAACCTAGTTGTAGAAGAATCAATCCATGTTAAATTCAATGACAAGAAAGAGACTGATAGGGGAACTATCAGATCTAGAGGGACGATTTGCAGGAATGGAGGCTAAATGACAACAACAACTTGAGGATGAGCAGTAGTCTGAAGTGCCTACTGTTACTGAACCTCCTCAGATAGATGTTGAGTCTCAGACAGATGTTGTACCCATTCACAGAACCGATTGGAGATACAAGTCACATCATCCTAAAGAGCAAAATTATTGGCAGCACTTCAGAAGGAGTTAAGACAAGATCAAAATTCAGACATTTGAATTCTCTTGTTCTCCTGTCTGAAATTGAGCCAAAGAGCATTGATGAAGTCCTGCATGATGAAGGGTGGATTCTAGCCATGCAAGAAGAGCTAAATCAATTTGCTAGGAGTGATGTCTGGACCCTTGTTCCTAAACCCCATGGGAAAACTATTATTGGAACCAAATGGGTGTTCAGAAACAAGCTGTCTGAAGAAGGGAAAGTAGTCAGAAACAAGGCAAGGCTTGTTGCTCAAGGATACAATTAGCAAGAAGGAATTGATTTTACAGAAACCTTTGCCCCAGTGGCCAGGTTAGAAGCAATCAGAATTTTATTGTCCTATGCTATAAATAATAGCATCAAGCTATATCAAATGGATGTTAAGAGTGCTTTTCTCAATGGTTTCATTGAAGAAGAAGTCTTTGTTAGACAACACCCTGGTTTTGAGGATGTCACTTTTCCAGATTACGTTTTCAAATTGAAAAAGGCTCTCTATGGTCTAAAACAAGCCCCAAGAGCTTGGTATGACAGACTGAGCAATTTTCTTATCAAAAATGGTTTCGAAAGAGGAAAAGTTGACACAACTCTTTTTAGAAAACAGTCTAACAAAGGTCTCATGCTAGTCTAGATATATGTTGATGACATTATATTTGGTTCCACTGATTCTTCTCTTTGCAAGGAGTTTTCTGAGTTAATGCAATCTGAATTTGAAATGAGCCTAATGGTGAATTAAAATTTTTCTTAGGACTTCAAATTAAGCAAGAATCTAATTGTATATGGATTCATCAAGATAAATATACAAAAGAAATGCTTAAGAAGTTTAATTTAAATGATTGTAAGCCCATGTCAACTCCTATGCATCCTTCATCACATTTAAGCAAAGATGAGAATGAAGAACCAGTGAATCAGACTTTGTATAGAGGAATGATTGGTTCTTTATTGTATCTAATAGCAAGCAGACCTGACATTATGTTCAGTGTGTGTCTTTGTGCTAGATTTCAATCAGATCCAAGAATTACTCATTACAAAGCTGTTAAGAGGATTTTTAGATATCTTAAAGGCACTACTAATCTTGGTCTTTGCTATAAGAAAGACAAAGAACGCAGGATAATAGGATACTGTGATGCTGACTTTGCTGGAGACAGAATTGAAAGAAAAAGCACCAGTGGAGGTTGTCACTTCTTTGGAGGCAACATGATCAGCTGGTCAAGTAAAAGGCAAAACACCATTGCATTATCAACAACTGAAGCTGAATATATCTCAGCAGCAAGTTGTTGTTCACAACTTCTTTGGGTGAAGTATCAGCTTGAGGATTTTAATATTCCTATATCTGTTATACCTGTTTTGTGTGACAATACAAGTGCCATTAATCTGTCTAAAAACCCCATTCAACATTCTAGAGCAAAGCATATAGAAATCAAGCATCATTTCATTAGAGACTATGTTCAGAAAGGTGTTTTGATATAAAGTTCATTGAAACAGAGCTTCAATGGGCAGATATATTCACAAAACCTCTGACTGAAGATAGATTTAAGTTCATACGTGATAATTTGAACATACATGCATTTTCTAACTGATTTTGTATGTCGTCTGAAATGAACATTTGAAATTTCGGTATGTCTGAAATTGTGACATGTCTGAAATTTTAGGGTTTCTGAAATTTTAATTAATTGTCTGAAATCTTGCACTTGTCTGAAATGAACAAATGACGTGGCAATAAAAGGACGGTTTAAATCCACTCTACACGTACCCTATGTCTGCGCGACCAGTCTCTGCCATCATTGCCTCAGAAGTCTATAAGTACTGTAAGGAAGTGAGTCCTTGGGACGTTACAGCTCACTTCCCTCTCAGAACCTTTGCTATTCTTCGTCTTCAAGAAAGAATTTTTCTCTCAAGTTCTTCCCATCCTTCAACAATGGCACTAAAGAAGTCTGGAGCTGATAAAATTGTGAAGACCAAGGGTGTCTTTCTGGAAGAGCTTGAAGCACTAGGAATGGATCTTCATGCAGAATTTCAAGCAGCTGGGTGGCTTGAATACTTCAACACAAATTGTTCACCTTGGCATGAACAGAGTATACTTGATTTCTGGGCCACTGCCAGAGGAATCCCTAACCCTCAAGGCATCTACACCACCATCAAGGCTGTTGTGCTTGGTACATCTATTTTATTGATGAAGACATCTTGGCCATTGTCTGTGGCGTCAAGACTGAAGTTGCTGTCTTCTCTCCTGGCTGGGAATCAAGAAATGGAGGTCAGAAATATTTTACTGAGTTTTTGTATGGAACTCCCTCTCCTGCTAGTCTGGATGCTAAGAATATGTCAGATAAGGCTAGGGTTTTGCATGCTATTTTGGGGGAACTCTGTAATCCCTAAAAGTGGCAGCAGAAACCATGTATCTGAACTGGAGAGATTCTGCCTTATTCACCTTCTGAAGAAGCAGAAGATAATCTTCCAAATATCATCATGTACCACCTTCAGAAGAGGATGAGAGATTCTGCTGGAAGTTTTCCTCACAACACCATCATCACCAAGGTGTTGTTACATTTTAGAGTTCCAGTTCACCAACTCTTTGATCACCATTCAATTCCTATGTTTGGTGAATCAAATCTGAAGAGCATGAAGATTAAGCTGACTCCAAGGCTCCCTCCCCAACCATAAAAGAAAGTTTGCTGATGGAGAAAGTTCAGAGAAGACGCTCCACTGTGCAGAGTCAAGCGTCTGAACCTGCACAACCTTCAAAGCCTACTTCTACAATGGAAGGACAGGCTGTGGGATATCGATGCAGTTGCTGCTCAACCTCTTGCTGCATGCTCCTCTGACCCTGAACTGATTCAGGTTGCTGCTCTGGCTACTGCCATTGAACAAGCAGAGTTAGAACTGAAAGAAGATCAAGAAAGAACTGATAGAGCTCTTGCAATAGCCTCACAACTTCCTTATGCTGAGGATGACAAGCAAGCGGCCATTGCTGAAGCCTCAACAAAAAGAAAGAGGTCAAGTGCACCTCAAAGGAAAAAGAAGACGGGTAAACTACCTCAGACAGTGTCTGTAGTTAGGGTTACCAGAAGTACTGTTTCTCATCTAGAGGAAGCAGATATTGCTGGAAGGTATCAGAAGTTTGTAAAGGCTAATCAATACTTCAAGAGAAGAAGGGCTCTTTTCAACTAAAGAAAGAGAAAGAGCAGATAAGGAAGCTAAGGAAAGGGAAGAAAAAGAAAGAGCTGCTAAGGCTCAAGAGGTTGCTGCTTCCAAACCTTCCAAAAGGATCAAGGTGAGATTTGATAATGTAACTCCCTAACCTCCTTCATCACCAGAAAAAGCAACCTTTACCTCTACCAACCTTACAGTTAATTCCATTACCTTCTGAACCTTTCATACCATCTGAACCCTTATCACCTACACCCATCATACCATCAGATAACCTGTTGTCTGAACCCCCTGCACCTCAAGAAAACCAAGTTCTTGAACCCTCATCTTCACCATCCAAACCCCCTTCACCTCTGTGCATACAGCTATCTGATAGCACATTATCTTCACCTTCATCACCTTTCTCACCATCATCATCTCAACCTCACACACCTTTACCTTCTTCACCACCCTCATCTGGTCATCAATTCAACCTTTCAGCTGAGATTGCAGCCTTATGCAAGAGACTGACAAGAACCTCCTTTGGCTCTTGTCCTTTGCCAAGATTCCAGCATTTGTCTGAAGAGCTGCATCATTTTAGAACAGCCCCTGCTGTCTCACTTCATCAGGGTCTCACTAGGAAGACTGTGTCTGATGTAAGGGCTTTGTACTCCAACAATGCTGATGGTTTGGAGAAGATAAGAAAGGGTGTTGTCCCTCCTAATCATACATGGGATCTTATCAATCCATTCTCTGAAGACTCATGGAAGCTGACCAATGAAGAATGGCTAATGGTCAGAATGCTGAACACAGAAGCTGAGTTGTTCAAGAGAGACTTGGCTAGAGGAGTTGGAATGATAGGCTATAGGCCTCCTAGAACCAGTTCAATCAGGCCTTCAACCAAAATCTTGGTGAAACCTGATAGGATTGTTCCTAGGTATCCCCTCAAAGAAGGACAAGATGAAAAATTGAAGGGTCCTAAGGTTTATTCTGTCTCAGCAACCTCTGTCTGAAGCCATGACTGCTTCTGAATGGGCAGGTCTTCCTGAGTTTATCATATCAGAAGGCGGAGGTCTGAATCACCTGTTTGAGAACTGGATGTGGGAATCTTACTGGAAGATCAGAGAAGCTGCTGGGTCTTCTTCTGGATGTAGTGGTCCTGATGCTGAATCTGCTATGGGTGTTGGACACTTCACAAATGTTCGGTACCATTTCTTAAGAGATCACTTTCCCCCACAGACAGATTCATTAAACCAAGCTTGGGTGCTGCTGAAGTATGTTGGGACCTTTTCTGCCCCGTCTACGATCCTTCAGAATATGGCTTACAGCCTGGTTTTGGAGTCTTGAGATTTGTTCTGTCCCTACCTTCAGCTCATCCTGGTTGAGTCTGAACCTGACCTGTTTGAAGAGAACAAGAAGCTGAAATCCAAGGTCAAGGCTCTTGAAAAGAGGTGTGAAGAATCTGAGCGGAGATGTGAAGTCTCAGAAAAGAAAAGCACAAAAGGTTCTTCAGAATCAGCAAGAAATTCTTCATGAACAACAGCTGATAAGAAGTGGGCAACAAGAGTTGAAATCTTCCATTGAAGCTGCGATAGACAAGGCCAAGGAAGAACTGATCTCCTTTCTGTCTGAAGCCCTGCTGAAGAAGAAGGACTAATTTATTGCCATTGTCTTATGTTCATACTTTTTTCAAGTGCTGATTGTCCTGTTTAACCCTACATTAATGACTTTACTTGCTCTGATACTTGACTTTACCTACTTGACTTTATCATTCTGTTTGCTTTATTGCTCTTTAACTGGTTATTACTCTCTGATTCCCTTTTGATTGATGACAAAAGGGGGAGTATTGTACTAAAACTAACAAAAATCTGATTCAAATGTGAAGTGCTAACAGGACTCAGGGGGAGCAAGAAGAACTATTAAGTTCATTATCTGAGGGGGAGTTCTTATCAAAATCACAAACTCCTTTCCAGATTTTACAGTTTTAAGATAAATTTGTCATCATTAAAAAGGGGGAGAATGTTGAGTCTCAAAATATCATGAGACTTTATGATGTTTAAGACAGAAATATTTCCAAGTTTTAATGATTAACAATTTACAGTATTTATTTTCACAGATACTCTTATAGTGTTTAACTATCTATCTGTGATTTCAGCAAGCCACCATACGCTTTATAAGTCGTTAAGAAGTGCTTCAAGTCATCTGAGGGAAACAAGCCTTCTAAAGTGGTCAACCTGTCTTAAAGCGTTGAAAGCTGTCTGAAGGAGCCAAGCCTGTCTGAAGATTGAACCCGAAGCCGTCTGAAGTTTTATTAATGACGTGGGCAACCTTGCTGAAACCTTGCGTGAAGACTTTTCTGAGTCTCTGCTGCTCGTACGTTTTGGAAACACGTTTATGGCAACAAACACAGAGGTCTTTCCTGGTACATTTTGAATTTCATACACCACTGAGGAAATCTCTGTAAACGCAAGCAGCGCAACAATTCCTGAAGCAGTCTTTTTGGCAGATACAACCTTGTACTGTGTCAGAAATATCAGGATGCTCAAAAGTATGTCTCACAACGGATTGAATAGCATTTAATGCTATCTCTAAACGGTGGTTTTTCCAACGGATTAAATTCTGGATATAAATACCCCTTATGAAGACCATCAAAAAGAAGCAACAAGAACAGAGAAGAGTATATAGAAAAAGAGAATCATCGCTGCAAATTTTCTTCAAGAAAAATCACTCTGATAAAACTTCTTCGTACACTTTATATTTTCATATCCTGAGTATACCTCAGTTTTAAGCTGTACATTGTAACAGGTTTTGAGCTTTAAACTTGTGTAGTTTAAAAGCTGAAACTCCTTTTTAACTGTAACTGTTTGTAGAGCCTGAAGAGGCTTGACAGAAAAGAATACTTGTGTTGTAGAGCCTGAAGAGGCTTGACGGAAAAGAATACTTGTGTTGTAGAGCCTGAAGAGGCTTGATAGAAAAGAATACTTGTAATCTTTGTGAAGATTAAGAGAAAATCCAAGTGCTGTTGGCATTGGGGACTGGAGGTAGCTCACAGTGGGTGTGAGTGAACCAGGATAAATCCTTGGCTAAGTTTTTCTATCCCTTATCTCTTGTCAATTCGTTTATATTAATATCAAGTGTGTTGAAAAGCTATTCTAAATATTTTAAAAGCAAGAAACCTTTTAAAATATATTTTTCAGAACCTTTTAATACTTCAGACAGCCTCGATAAACCTGTCTGAACTGTTTATAATTTGTTGTTTTCAAAAAGCTTTCAAAATATAAAGAAACACTATTCAACCCCCCCCTTCTAGTGTTTCCCTGTGTTTCTACATCTTTTTTTCTAATTTTTTTTCAAGATGTAATGCGTGAATACAGAATTAATTTCAACCAAATTTATGTTCCTGGTCCCTGGTGATTATTTTTATTGATATTCCATTTTATTTTTTCCTCGTATGTTTCTTTGGGATACGTTAACTTTCTTTTTTCTTTTAATTCTTAAACTGAAGTCCAGGACTTCAAAATTTCACATTGCTTTCAAGGTGATTCACTGGTGTAAGTATTTTTTATCATTCAAAAACATTTAAAACTTGTTTATCTTTCTTATTCATTATAATGTCTACAAAAGATTACATAGTTTATTCTTGATATATCCAAAGAGTAACATAGTTTATTCTTTAGTTTATCTTTAACCTGAATCAGCAAGGCAGTCCGTAAAGCAACTTATCCAGTTGGCATGGATTTTAGTTTTGTTTTTAAGTTTAACTACAGTGTTTTTTTGTTTATTTATCACGTGAATAAGAAGAAGATACTGTCTTTTTTCATCTTGATTGCATATTATAAATGAGACCAATAAAGTTTAAAAACTATAACACAGAGACTCTAAGAAACTATTTAAACACTTTGTAGAAATTCTTATTTAGAAATTGTCCAGCAAAAGGAATCATAAAAATTCCATCCTCTTGGTGGGAAGCTAGCTTACTGCAGGTGACTCTCCGATATATTTCGGCATGACACCTAAAATGACACAGTCAAATATCAATTATGTTAGATCTTTCGTTACTCATTGTATTGACATCTAACAAACATTTATAGAACAAGGTCTCCAAGATCAACGACACTAGGTTGCACTTTGAATAGGATTAAACAATTGCACTATGAATATGATTTAACAACTTAGGTTTCAATTTAATATAGTTTACATTTACATTTTCTGCAAAAAAATTTGGACTGAGTTGAAGCTTGCTCAGAAGGTTTAAAAAATCATTCCACAGACGGTTCTAAACTGAAGCTTTTTTATAATTTCAAAGTCACATTTAGGACAATAAACATAATTGTTGGAATCCATGCCGAGTTCTACTGAACTCGTACATTACTATGACTGCGCACTCACAACTCACAAGGCTCACTTATGTGCACAGATCTATCAGAATGATAGGAGTATGAAACTAATGTGAGTTAGTCCCATTTGACAACCTCAAGTTGCAGCCAAGGCAATAGAAAATTTATTTATTGGTCTGTATTCGCGGGGTTGCAATTAACCAAGAGTTAGGGATGATGGGTCCGAATGCTTGGCTGTGTCAAATGTCAGGTCTTGGTTCGGAGAAGCAGGGGGTAATAGTGGCACATCACTGCTTCACTGCTTCCTGTATTCTATCCTTGTGAGATAGTCCCTGCAACAAGGAAACAACCTTTATTTCAGTCAACCATTCCATCTAACACTTGCAGTGCATAACCACCCGTTGTAGAATTGCAAAGCAAACAACACTACCCCTGAGAGAAGAACACCCTCGCTACACTGACAACCATATAGTTGGTTAAACAACCAACACAACACTTAACATTACTATTACAGTTAGTTAGTTAGAAATTGTTAGTCAATTTCTTTCTGTTTTTTGTTTTTCAGTTAGTTGCTTAGCTATTTATATCAGTTGTATAGTCAATTTTCACTGATTCAATGAGAAATTCATTTTCTCTTTCTTTGTCAGTTCTATATGGTATCAGTAGAAGAATTTAGCTCCGCTTCTTCTTCTCTTTTCTTCCATGGAGGATCTTCAAAACCCTCTCTTTCTACATCATTCTGATGGCCCCAGTTTGATGATGGTTTTCAGCCATTGAATGATTCGAATTACAATACTTGGAGCAGAGCCATGCTTGTCGCTCTTTCCGTCAAGAACAAGACTAAATTCATTGATGGTTCTATTCCCAAACCTGATGGTTCAGATCCAGCTCTTTCAATGCTTGGACTCGCACCAACAATCTTGTCATTTCCTGGATCTATAATTCTGTTTCTAAAGAGATCATTGCTAGTATTATGTACTTCTACGTTGGCTTCTGAAATTTGGCAAGATCTCGAGATCGTTTCACAGAAAATGGACCAAGAATTTTTCAACTCCGCAAAGATTTGATGAGCCTAGTTCAAGGACATGATTCTGTGAACCAGTATTCACCAAATTGAAAATTATTTGGGAGGAACATTTGCCTTCAAACCTCTCTGCAATTGCACTGTGAAGGCCTTCGTCCAATGGAGGAACATTGTTAGATGGAATATGTCATTTCGTCTTCTCATGGGACTGAATGATTCTTTTGCCCAATTAAGAGGTCAAAATTTTACTGATGGATCTCATTCCACCCATCTCCAAAGTTTTCTCTCATTATTCAAGAGAAACTCAGAGAAGTTGGGTGCTGCTAACCTTCTGCTGTTGCATCATCATTGGCTTTGCGTTTGTCAAGATGTTGAAAAGCAAGGTTTCAACTCAAAACAAGGCAAGAAGGATCGCCTATTGCTCTCATTGTGGTGTTTTAGGACACACTGTTGACAAGTGCTTCAAACTTCATGGCTTCCCCTGGTTTCAAGCCTAAATCCAAGACTGCTTCGGTGTCTAACTCTCAACAGTAAATCAAGTTTCTGACATTTTCACCTGACCTGCGTATTCTATTGAGGCTCCCAATGCTGCATGCCTTACTGCACTCTCAGTGCAACAACTAATTCTCCATGTTTGTCTACTCATATTGCCAATTTTTCAAACAATCCAAGATCCTACCACGTGCACAAGGTATGCCTTGTTAGCATTATCCCTACTTCTTTTTCATCCACTACATGGATTTAGATTCTGGAACCAAATCATATATGTGCTTCATCGTACTTTTTCATTTTTGATTCCTGTTCATGATTCTTTTGTCAAATTTCCAAATGCTCGAGAAAATTCCAATTCAAGGGTGTAGGGACTATTTGTTTTTCTTCAAACTTCATTCTTGATAATGTCTTTATATATTCCCAGTTT